>VZRI01010241.1:203612-402590 GCA_013397515.1 Upupa epops | reverse complement strand
TAGAACAGCTCCGTGATGAGGAAAGGCTGAGGGAGCTGGGTCTCTTTAGCTTGGAGAAAAGGAGGCTGAGGGGTGACTTCATTAATGTCTATCAATATGTGAGGGGTGGGTGTCAGGAGGATGGAGCCAGGCTCTTTTCAAGGTCATCTGTTGCTAGGACAAGAGGCAATGGGTGCAAGCTGGAACATAGGAGGTTTCATATAAACATTAGAATACAATTCTTCACAATGAGGGTAGCGCAGCATTGGAACAGGCTGCCCAGGGGTTTGGAGTCTCTTTCTCTGAAGACGTTCAAGACCCACCTGTGTGACTTGGACTAGATGATTGTACTGTGGCAGGGGGATTGGACTAGATGATCTTTTGAGGTCCCTACTGACACCTATGAACTAGGAAAACCAAATCACCCAGGAATCATGGAAGAGATTGTGGCCTGGACACAAGGTAGAGAACCTGCTAAGGTTGTTCATACCCAAAAGGCACCACTATGTAATGAGTTACTAGAAGAGGAGCAGCATTTCACTTTGTTTACTGAGGATCCTATCACTTGGTAGGAAACCAAGCTGGAGTCGTTTAGTCTGAAGAAGAGAAGACTCAGGGGGGATCTCATCATGCTCTGTAATTACGTGAAGGAATGTTATAGAGTTATAGAGTTATATACCTGGGGGTCTGGCTCTTCTCCCAGGCAAGTAGTGACAGGACAAGATGCCTGAAGTTGTGGCAATGGAGGCTTAGGTTGGATGTTAGTAAGCACTTCCTCATGGGATGAGTAGTTAAACATTGGAATGGACTGCCTAGGAACATGGTGTAGTCACCGTCCCTGGAGGTGTTTAAGAAAAGACTGGGCGTGGCACTTTGTGCCATGGTCTAGCTTATTGTGGTGATGTTAGGTCATAGGCTGATCTCAGTGGTATTTTTCAGCCTCAATAATTCTGTAATTCTGTGAGCGTGGCTACACAGGATATCATTTGGCAGCACAGCGGTAATCCTGCCTGTATTGCTGAACTGTGGCAGGACATTTTTACTTGAGTAGCTATTGTAGCTTGGTGGACTCAAAACATTCAGGCATCTAAGGAGAGACAGAACATACACATGGGCTCATGACCGATGATGGAGGCCATCAGACAGGTTGCCCATGGGTGTGAAACATGTGCTGCAGTCAAACAAGTTGCAAGAATAAAATCTCCCTGGAACAGGGAGAGGTGGATGGGTTCTCACTGTGGCAAAGCCCGGCAAATTGACTACAATTGGACCAACTTGTCAAGGCAAACACTACACATTCACCATGGTAGAAGCTACTATGGATTGGCTGGAAACATACCCTGTAAATCATGTCAGTAAAACCATCTTACCCAATGATAAGATGGAAAACCATCTTATCCACTATCCAATGACTTCAGTGCTACAGAAAAAGTGCTTCAGCACAAAAAAGGCTGAAATACTCAGACCAGAGAGATCAGTACCTCATTGCAGTTAATAGATAAAACAACTTGTGTTTCTCTAACTTCATTTGTATTGTGTACTTTGAAGTCTGATCTTAAAGTCTGATAAAATACTACAGAGGTCGAAGATATATTGTTGACACAGTAAATATATAAGTAAATAAGCAACAAATTACCTCCATGATGCAGGACAAAACTGCGATTCAGGATTTAAATTTTAAGAAACTGACACAGGAAACAAAAAACAGGGTAAGAAATAATGAAGATTCTTAAATTCTATTCCAATATAAAATACACTTACATGAATATAAAGCTGTAGTTATAGAATAGATTGGTGGAAGATGCACAATAGTAAATGATGCCTTACAAACTCATATATTGCTGGTGGTCCTGTATTTTTGTGATAAAGCTAGTTTTGATCAATCTACAAATTTAGGATGCATATTGAAAAAAGCAAGCACCAGGACAAACCACAGAAAAAAAAGCAGCATGACTGATCATATAAGATACTTTAAATCTGTTTCACAGGAAAATAAGACTATTTAGTTTTGGTGTAAGTGCAGACTGTATATTAATTTGGTTCAAAACTACTCTATGACAGTTGGTATTTAATCCAAAGACGACAAATGGAGAAGATATAAAACATATTGTAGAGAAAAAAAATAACACAGAACACAAAGGGCATTTTCCACAACATTTCCTACTAATACTAATTAAACTAGCAAAAGCTAAAAAACAAAATTGTTATGAAGATCGTGTTGTACAGTAAAAAGGTTTTTTGGCACAACTGTACCACTGGTTAACACAGATGCAGCAGGAGCATGGGCATTCTACAAGAATATCAAGTATCAACTAAAAGCTGAGCTGTAAAACATTATAAGATTGATGCACAGAATATTGCTGGAACCACACCAAATCCTGCAAGGTCTTAGTTCTGGTACTTGAAGAAGGAGCCTTTGAATATTTCAGACATAATAAAAATAAGACTTCAGCCCCACAAGTTCTGCCAAGTAATTTCCAGTATGGTCCTAGAATCAGATAGAAAAAAATAGAGAATATGAAAATGAACAGCAGAGTAATCAAGGTGAAAGACATCTTGGAGACTGTGAATAAGCAAGTGTAAGAAAAAAATGTAAACATGAATTATCACTAACCTATAGTTCAATATCAAAAATTGTATCAATCATTGAAGATTATAAGAGCTTTCAATGACAAGTGTTCACCTAGAAGCTATATGAACACGCTCTATAGTATTTTCTGTGCAGTGCGCAACACAATGTTATAATAGTAGTGAGAATGGAAGAAACATCTAACATCTTCTTTCAATTAGTGACGTTGTCATACTATTCCATTAATGAGAATCAATGAAGCATGTTTCCAGCAATCTGAAGTCAAAGTCCTGCATTACTCATTGCTTTCTTGTGGTACATATTAGAGATGCTCCTTACCTAAGCATGAAAGAACAATTTCCATAGAAAATAAGTTCTATGTACATTAAAGTCACAATGTTTAGAAGATTGACCTTGACATTATTTGAAAAGAATTGGTTCCTGTTCCTTCATCTTCGGGACAGATGCATTTCCACTTTTTTTTTTTCTTTTTTACAGGAAGAACACCCCTTGGAATGAGAATTGGGTCTTCCTGGTACTTTTAAAATTTCTGTTGACTTTCCAAAGTTTAATCTTTCAAAGTATTTACATTAATCTTTAATCACAAATAGTTCTAGCAGAGTCCTTGGAACCACTAGTGTACTTATACTACAAGGCACATTCTTAAACTTTTTGCTGAAACTGTATTGCGAAGCAATATTCAAAAATACAAATTATTTTTCATTTATAGCACTAGAAAAAAAAAAAGACATATCATGCCACACTACAAAGATATAAAAAATTGTGCAAAACATTTATATTCTTTAAACTAATTTGACCTTTGAACATATCATTATACACTATGCTTGTCTCTACCATTAAGATATACTGAAATTAATAAAATAAATTATGCAGACATTGATATTACCTAATATTTGAACTATTTCTGGGCCCAAGCACATCTTGTCTAGGGATTCCCAATTAATTTATTGATATGAGTCATTGCCTCAATCAATGTACCCAAAGTAACAAATGCTGTGAAAAGATGCATCTGCTCTTCCTCAAGCAATAGGAGTTGGCTTTTTTTATTAAATAAATAGTGGTCCATAAATGAGTAACGTGTTTTACTTCTTTGAATATGTATGAATTAATAAGAAAGGTAAGCTCAGTAAACCAGTTTCTCCTTTCTAATGTCTCACTTTTGACATTGCTAGATGCAAGACACATAGGACACCATTACAAAAATAAATTATTTAATAAATAATACTGACAAGAACAATTTGGCAGAATTTAGGAATAAATCTACCTCATAAATGTTTCTTTTTTTGTTCTCATCAGGTCTGAGTCTCCAACATAATGTTTATTCCCCACATATATACCACATAACTCATATATTTTAAACAGGTTCAAACTGATTATTTTAACCCATGTGTAAGTCCTTAATTTCTCTGTTTCTCCTTCATGCATAATTAACTGTATCACAGAAAGAAATCATTAACTATGACTTGAATGCAAGCTCAATTCCTCTATGTGCGTGTAGTTTAAGTATAGTGACAGAAAGTGAATAGAAGAACTTGTTTAAAGAAACCCAAACCAGCAAATTATTGACACCTTTGATATGGGTAAAAACAGCAGTAGAAATACAAATCACTTGAAAAATATTAAATCACAGGGGTTTTTTTAAATCTCAGTCTTCTTTTAATTTGTATGTCATTTTGGATTTCTTTACAAAAAATATTTACATTTAAGCATGTTTATAGTCATTTAAACTGACACTAACAGAGCTCAGACCCTCATTTGGCAGAAGTTACACACGTGATTAATTTCAACTTTGAATAGTCCCACTGCATTTAAGTATCAAATATTAATTATTATTTCTAAATGCAAGCATATGCATAAATTACATTTGCTCTTAAAACCTTCTTTGAAATTGTGCACCACTTTCTAAAATTTCCACAGATCTATGAGAAGGTACATTCAAAGTGTTCTCATAAAATTAAGACACAATTTGGAATGTGTATTTAACTGTTATAGTGATGATAAATAGCTGTAGTTTATTAATTGAGAAACTTACAAAAATTCTACAAACTTCCACTCAGACACCTAATTCTTTGCTTCCATTCAAAGAAAAAGAATGGGTAATTTTTCTAGCAGCAAGTTCTACAAATCCTTACAGATTATTTCAATTTCTCTTTTTCTTGCTTGAGGTACCATGAAGTTCCTTGGTTTATAAACAAGATGATTTTTCACCAGGTACAGTGAGAGAATTCAGATGCAGCTGAAGGGTCACCATTCCATTCTGGTAAACTCCTAAAACCCTGAAATCTACTCTTTTACTGAGAATTTAGTGATCGCTGAAAATTATACTCACAGGCCTTAATCTGGCTGATTCTGTATTTACTAGTGAAGTCATTCAAGGGGCAGGGGAAGAGATGGAAGAGATGCCATGCAAAGGCTCGGTAGAGGGCAAATGTAATTGACTGGTATTTCGTCTGTAGAGCCAAGCACAGGGAGACTGAAAGACTCGAGAAAACTGTCCGCTACCTGAAGTTACCGCATCCCCAGGACGCTGAGAATGAGGACTGGGTGGGTGGCTGACTTCTGCACGCAAATCACCGACCGCAGAGTGCGTTTCTAAGGAGTGATGTAAGAACAATTACACTCGAACACCCAAACACACCCCCTACCTCAACGATATCTTTCTCCTGCTGAGAAGGACGGGAGGCGACCGTGGAGCACGCCCAGCTCGATCCTACCCTACAGGGAAAGGGGCTGGCCCGCAGGAGACTCATTCATTAATTACGAGCAGGCAAATGTCCCTTTAAGGTCTTTTACGCTTTCCTAGGGCTGCAGTCGGAGCCTTAGGGGCCAGATCTGGCTTTATTTGTACATCTTAGCGCTAGGCTAGTCCTTCCTTCGGGAAGGTTTCCAAAGCTCAGAGGTCTTTGGGGGTGGGGGTGTGGGGAGTTAAGCACGATGCGAGGAAACGAAGTTCTCGATGCGAAGAAAAAACGTACAGATTGAAATTAACAAACAGGAAATGCCTGACCCGGCTGCGAGGCGGGCGGGCGGCGCACAGAACTGAGCTCACTCGCAGAGTAGCACCGTTCCGTACCCTGCTCTCGTCCGGGCTATTGGCCCCGGGCTCGCAGGAGCCTAGGCATGGCTGCCTCTCTCTGGACGCTGACAGGTGAGAAAGCCCCTTTTATGTGTTGTTTTAAGACCAAGGACTCCAAAGTAACTGCTCGCTGCGGGAGAGGTGTAAAGCTACTGGGACTGGCACCCGGGGAAACACAACCGCCTTCCTCGGTGCCTGCGCCCGGCTCGCAGCTGTCCCGCTGCCGGAGTCCTGCAGATGGAGCCCGCCAGGGTCTTCCTCCGTTTTGCTGGTACTTTCCGGGAACTTTAGTGCTTAAACCAATTCTACTGCCTAAACCAGCCTTAAGAACCTGACGAAGGGAGGTTTGGGGGCTGTAGTTTGCTTGGTGAGGGTGAATGATGAGAAGAAATGCTGTACTTGAATCGAGCAAAGAGGTGCACCTGGCTACTCTTTTAAATTGGGATAGCCTTTCTGGTTTCCTCTATTTGACTTTTGGATCGTTTTGATGTCTTACACGGTAAAAGTGCAAGTGAGGAAGCAGTTAGCGTGCACAGCTACTTTCAGAAAGATGGGTTAGTTCATCCGGAGATGGAATATGTAATGTTTCCTTTCAGGTTTTCACTTATTGTTAGGGAATTACTTGCATTTTCAGTGAAGAGAGTAAGTGACAAGTCTCCTAGCCTGTTAAATTTTGCTAACATTTTGGATTTGAAATCGGAGGAATCCAAGAAGTGGGAGAGAGGCTAAGGTAGTGATGAGATTCATGTGCAAGCAAACTTTGACACCGAGGTCCCCAGCAGCTCTTGTGCGGGCAACCAGCACAAAGTGAACCTCAAGGAGTGCAGAGAAAGCAATCAGTTTCCCAAGAATTGTCAAAACTCAGGCAGCAGCAAATCAGGGAAAGGCAAAATTAGTGTTTTCCCTTTTTGTGTTTATTGTGCAAGCCAGAACAGATACAGGAAACTCAGAAAATCTGAATGTAATACTTTGACATGACATATTTAGCCCTTGTCCACAGATTGCCTCATTATATAATGATGTTCTGAAATACATGTTTTCTTTATGTTCCTTCAGAGAATGAGGCTTTGTAAAGTGGCAACTATTCTGCCACAGCTTTCCTTCAGAGTTGCAATGTAACCACTGGTGCTAGTGGCAGATAATTCAGCAGTAATGACAGAAAGGTTTATTCTCAGATATGAAAAAAATCTCAAGGGTGGGCCCTATCTGGGGAGACCCACTGTTAGGGGCTTATTAGGTGGTGTTGGTTGGGGTTTTTTCTTTTTAAAAAAGGTAAGTCATTTTAACTTACAGTTAGAAGGAAGCATTGCAGATACCAGGAATGGCATTCAAATTTCCTGTTATAAATAACAAGCAGTCCTACACTAACAGGTAAAAATGTAATAAAATTAGGAAAAGAAATTTTAGTATTACAAGGAAATAATTAGCATTTATTTTTTATGTACTCCTCTTTCTTCAAATAACAAAAGACAATCTGGCATGCACTAGCAGACAAAAGCAATCAAGAAGAGAGGAGGTATGTAGTACATTTATAAAAATTTGTGTATTTATATTTTTACATTTTTATTCTAATTCAACTTGGTATTGGTGAGGCCTCTGAGAATCTTGAGTACAGGAAGTCTGACATACACAAACAGGCAGAAGTGCACAGAGGACCGGTTGGCCTGATAAGGGCTGAGGAAAATGTTCTATGAAAAAAGACTTTGTGAGTTAGACTTGTTTCTCTAGAAGACAGAGAACAGGAAAAACTGTTGAGCATTTCAGATACATATTTTTACAAATGTATTAGTTGTGAGAATAATCTTCCAAATGCAAATATTTTCTTTTTCTTTGTTAGAGCATATAGTCATGACTTTCTGTATCACATATGTTGTTTTATAAAGGGATTGATTAATGTTCTCCATGTGCAACAAAGGACAAGGGAAAATCATAACTTGTGCAAACAACCTAAGGAATATTCAGAGGAACATTTTCAATCTTCAGATAACTAATAGCTAGAAAAAACAAATAAAAAAAGACACCTCTGATGAAGTTGGATAAACACTTTTCAGGGATGGTTGAAGTTTACTTCACCTGGCCTCAGTGTAAGAGGCTTGACTAGGTAGCTGCTGAATTATTCTCCAGCCCTACATTCTAATAGAAGATGAGGGAGTAATCAAATCTGAAGTGTTTCAATACTTTTAAATGCTTTTTCACTTACTGTTTTACAACCATCCTCCTAGAAACC
The DNA here is from genome assembly GCA_013397515.1 of Upupa epops. Taxonomy (NCBI): domain Eukaryota; kingdom Metazoa; phylum Chordata; class Aves; order Bucerotiformes; family Upupidae; genus Upupa; species Upupa epops. The sequence continues at coordinate 394,718 of VZRI01010241.1, read as the reverse complement.
TCTCCTCATTGTTGATGACCATGTTGGTACTGATTAAGAGTACTCACTTTTATAATTGAAAAGACCACTAACCATAAAGGCAGAACAATCTGCAGAAAATAATCTCTGTCCAAAACCCTATTATTGAGGCAAGCATAAATGATAAAGGGAAAGCATGAGAAACAACATTTTTCATAGTTCCCATCTTTATCTTTCATACTGCTTTGCTCAACAATAATATCTAACATTTCTCAGCNAAAGGGAGGGGTTTCCTATGAATGACATTTTCTTGTCTAAAATCTCTGCAGAACCCATCTTAGAATCATAGATTCATTCATAAAGCAGTTGATCTAGACTTTGAGCTATGTCTTTGAGTCTCAAATGTTTCTAATATAGTGTTTTCACAAAAAAAAAGCATGGCTTCAATATCCATATAAGTATATACAATCACCGTCTTGTAGTGTGGCTGAGGTCTGAAAATGGATGTCCAATTGTGGCAATTATCACTACCTGTACAACTTTTTTTAGAAGTGGTAAATGGCAAGAACTGTCAGGTTCCAGAGTTGGGTTTAGTCTTTTGTCAAGGCTGGAACAGACAGTGTAATTTTGAACATTTATGTTAAAACTGTGTGTACCGTTAGAAGTATTCACTTGTTTTGGCTTTACTGGGGTCAGATTAATCCCTCTCCCTGATATTGGCAAAATTAGTATGAACTTACAAATTTACATGAATTTACATTAGAAATGTTCTCTTTCTTCTACTGTTAATTTTTTTATGTATTCAAACAAATAACAATGTTCTGTATTTACTTTACCAGAGTATGTAAAGCATTATTACTAGTACCTAGTACTTGTTTTACTTTTTAAGTGGTCTTGCTAATTGTGGATACATCACTGAAGTTTACAGCTGTCACTAAGTACTTGTAGATAACTGTTCATAACTGTATAAAATCTCATAATTTTTGTTTGAGAAAGGACTTCACTGTGTCTCAAAATGTCATTTTCTACAGTCATTGATTTAATATGCTGAGTGGCATCTTTGCTTCAAGGTTGTGCTTGTTTTGAGTTGCAGGGATTTTGTTTGGGTTTGGGGTTTTCTTAATGCAGAAATCACCTGCTTGAGTGAACTTAACACTTATTTTCTACTGGATGCCAACTTGCACCTTTTATCTAAAATATATCGCATCTCCAGGGCTGTAAGCCTGCTTGTAAAAAAATAGACTGGAACCAACAGAGGAGAGTTGGTAAATACACAGTAGCAAAAGAATAAACAAATAAAATAAATATTACCATGGAAGATAAATATGCACTAATGCTAATTTTTCTTTAAAGAACTGCATGAGGTCAACCCTTGCAATTTTGTAACTGCAGAAAACATAAAGAATAAAACTCACTATAAATTCATCATGCAGGAGTTACATGGATAGATGAACTCTAAGAAAAAGTTGAATGCACACTCTCTGCCTAAACTACAAAAAATTAATACAAAATTATGAGTACATACAAACCCAATTTAAAGTTATTTATATGTGTGCTGATGTTATATTCTGTCAGGTAGACCAATTTCCTTTTGTGAAACTGTTCATGCTAACAGTTAAGCATGTGTACTCACACAGGAAGAGTCCGAGGTTTCAAATCCTATTACGTAATAGCTGATAAAGTTGTTTTTATATCAGCACCAAGCTTAGAAACAAGGAATACACATTACTGGTCCAGCAGTAACACACCCTAAGTTCAGCGTCCTGTCACCTCTGACTTGTGCTACACACTGGAGAGGAACCTATGTGTATGCTGTAATGAGAAATAGTGGATGATTTTTTATTACGTTGGCAGCATTTTCTGAAAGAATCTTCACTTTAACAAATCTAAGTTTGTCACTTTCTCACCTCTAAGAGGATGTCTAATAAGAGAAAAAGATTCTCTTACCAGGCTGTATACCTCCTAAATTTACTCTACCCGATACACTTAACATGGCACATTAGTCTGTCTGCTTTCTCATTTTTTTGTTCTTTCAAATCATTCTTCATAGAAGTTACTATTTCCCTTATTCTTCTTAAATTGCAAATTTCATGCTGAAATAAAACTTTCAGTGTTGTAAACTTTTAAAATATGTTGCAGCAGTAGCACTTGCACCTTGGCATCTTTCCTTGTGTTAGTCTTTTCTTGTTCAGTTTGCCTAGGCTGTAAATTGGCCTGTGTACTTACCGTTCAAGTCCATTTTCTGTGCAAATATCACTGAATAAATCCGTGTAGGTTTAAAAGTTGTATTACGTAAACTTTTCCACATCTAAATGTCTTGGAAGCATGATTATCTTCCTCTGAATCTTCTCAAAACTGGGAAGCTATTCTAATGAGGAACTAGTACACTCAGGAAGGTCAATAAAACAGTATAAGCAGAAGTGTAACTTACAAGTTTAACTAAAAACATTTCAACTTAAGTTCCGTTTAAGAGCAGTGTAAAAGTAACAACTCAGGTTTTGCTGCTGCCTGGCGTTGATGTTCCTGTCGCTGGTGGCCATCCCCTGCTCACGGGTGCTGCCTGACCTTCTTGACTTGAAGACAGGTGCACCCAAGACAACGGGCTACGTAACCGTACTTTTATCATCTCTTCTCCATATGTAACTATAACCGTAGAGAACTACTTAGTTTTTTGGTTTGTTGTTTTTTTTCTTCAAACGTGGGGGACGGTCGGAACGAACGGTAGCTATCAAAGGGCGAGCGCAGGGCACGACTTCTCTCAGAGAGGCGGTAGCGCGGACGAGCACCAATGTACTGGCGTCCTTCGCCTCACAGGTCCATCGCGATTGCTCCCCAACCCACCCAAGTCAATTTCCTCAGCTTCCGGGTCACGCTAACCTCAGCCGCCAGGCAGACTACTACTCTCCTCAACCTCACGCCACGTCTGCGCATGCGCCTCCTGCGATACGCTGAGGGGAAATCTCGGGCAGACGCTGCCGCGCGCATGCGCAGGAGCCGAAATGCGTGGGGGGGGGCTATTTGCAGGGGTGCGCGCACGCGCCTTGCTAAGGCTGCGCGTCGCGCTTGCGCGATGAGTGGGGCGGGCGGCTACCAGCGTCAGTAGCTACCTAGGGGAGCGTGGGACCGGCGCAGGCAGCTCTCTTCGCGGCCTCCTGTCTCCGAGTCTCTTGGGACGGGCTTGCAGCACACAGAAGTACAACTGACGTGGCGGCACAAAGAACCACCAGGATGAAGCTGGTGAGGAAGGACCTGGAGAAGGACAATGCGGGACAGGTGACGCTGATCCCCGAGGAGCCGGAGGACATGTGGCACACCTACAACTTGCTGCAGGTGGGTGACAGTCTGCGGGCCTCTACCATCCGGAAGGTACAGACTGAGTCTTCCACGGGCAGCGTGGGCAGCAACCGCATTCGCACCACCCTCACTCTGTGCGTGAAGGCCATCGACTTTGACTCACAGGCCTGCCAGCTGCGGGTCAAAGGCACTAACATCCAAGAGAATGAGTATGTCAAGATGGGAGCCTACCACACTATTGAGCTGGAGCCCAACCGACAGTTTACGCTGGCAAAGAAGCAGTGGGACAGTGTGGTACTGGAACGCATTGAGCAGGCTTGTGACCCAGCCTGGAACGCTGATGTGGCAGCTGTGGTCATGCAAGAGGGGTTAGCTCATGTCTGCCTGGTCACTCCAAGCATGACCCTTACGCGTGCTAAGGTGGAGGTGAACATCCCACGAAAGCGGAAAGGGAACTGCAGTCAGCATGACCGGGCCCTGGAGAGGTTTTATGAGCAGGTGGTGCAAGCCATACAACGGCATATCAACTTTGAGGTGGTGAAGTGTGTACTGGTGGCTAGCCCGGGCTTCGTACGGGAGCAGTTTTGTGACTACATGTTCCAGCAGGCCATCAAAACTGACAATAAGCTTCTGCTGGAGAACAGGTCCAAGTTCCTACAGGTAAGCAACTAATCGGCCTCTAGAGTGAGTAAAAGGAGGCTTAAAAGCTGTCTGTGGTACTAAATGCACCAGGAAATAACTCATTTATTACAGAAAGTGCATTTTTAACAGAGCATCATAAGGAAATTGTTCAGGTGCATCCAAAACTGGAAGATAGTTATGAAAGATGACCGTAACATAGAGTTGAAAGGCATATTTAGTCCTCAGTTAGGAGTGAAGCACAGGTTGGACAAGATTTAACTGTAGAGTTATTCTGTCATACTGTACAGAATGCATGTATAACAACAGCTTTCTAAAGCCTTTTAGAAAAGTACTGAGTAATGGCATAGATTTTATTGTTACTTACGTTCTACTGAGTTAGAAGTTATGCACGTTAGCATTTTGCCCTGTTCCTTAGTAATCTCCTTGTTAGGCCGTTATTTCCCTTCAGTGAAAAAGGCCACTTCAGGTCTGAAATAAGTTTTCAGAAGAAAGCTTGTATAACTTTTCAGTAAGAGTAGGTCTATACTGGAAAGAGACTGGTTGGCAGGGGATAGGGAAAGCATCTTCCAGTACTTAATGATCACAATACTTAGGGGACACATTGCAGCAAAAAGCTTCATTTTTCACTTATAGCAACACATAAATAGTAAGTTAACTATTAAAGTTTTGAAACTATTAACGTCAGAAGTTTTAATGTGCTTGATAAATTTGCAAGAATAGTAGCTATGCAGTTTTAAGAGACCATGCTCTTGCGCTACATGCGCAAGAGGCCTTCCCCTATAATAATGCTTTAAAATTGAGAGTCTGAAGTCTGTTTTTAGTAGTTCAAGTAGCCTTACCATGGAGACTGTCTGTCTTGCATATTTAACATAGTCTTGGAATAAAAGAAAGATTTTCTGCAGTATTAAAATAGAAGTTAGGGACTTTGGAATAGGCTTTAGATTGCAGGAGGTACCAGTTAAGACAAGAAATATATAGGTTTCAAAGAAGACATAACTTCTTTGAATTATTATTAAGATAAATGTATTTATACTTGAAGCTGTGTGTCATTGGTTGCACAAGAAAATGGTCCTTTCTATTTTTAAAAAAACAAAGCTTTTGACTTTCTTTTACTCTAGGTCCACTCTTCCTCGGGACATAAATATGCACTGAAGGAAGCCCTCTGCGACCCGTCTGTAACTAGCCGACTCTCTGACACTAAGGCAGCTGGCGAGGTGAAAGCCTTAGATGACTTCTATAAAATGCTGCAACATGAACCTGACCGGGCTTTTTACGGTCTAAAGCATGTAGAAAAGGCCAATGAAGCCATGGCCATCGATACATTGCTTATCAGTGATGAGCTTTTCCGGCACCAGGATGTGACTACACGTGCCCGATACGTTAAATTGGTAGATAATGTACGGGAAAACATGGGTACAGTACGTATTTTCTCTAGCCTTCATGTGTCTGGAGAGCAGCTTGGCCAACTGACAGGGGTGGCAGCCATTCTACGCTTTCCTGTTGCTGAGCTCTCTGACCAGGAAGATGAATCTAGCTCTGAAGAAGATTGATAACGGTGACTTCATTCCATAGTTTATTTTCCAAACAATGGTGAAATAACATTAAAGTCCCTCCCTTCCTAAATACTGTTGGCATCTGTGCCACGTCACATTATTTAATTTTTTGATTATCTTCAGATTTCTTGAAGTATTTAGCTCTGCTCAGGACACTAATTGGTGTCTGTTCAAAAGTGATGATTATCAATGTAATGTGTATTGGAGCAGCCTGTGCTTGCCAGTTACACCCTGGAGCTTCAGCAGCACAAGAAACTGATGCTCCATAGCTACTCATTCTGCATGTTACAGCAGAGTTGCAGCGTAGTGTTTTGGAATATGTGTGTGGATCAGGACATCACAGTGTGAAAAGATAATAAAGTAAGAGGGAGAAAATTATGTTGGAGTCTGTGTTAAAATGTGTGAACAGAATATTGCAAAAAATAGACAAACTTTGTGCAAGGCCTGTCAGGTCTGTGCTTGAGCTTTAGGAGCTAAGTATTGTTCCTAACATGTGCAAAAGGAGTGGGATCAGCATATCCTAGGGGGTTTTTGTGGTGTGACAAGTCTAACCACTTAAGTATGTTAGTGAAACACTTGAAGCAATCTTCCAGAAACCAGACCCTTTAACCCCTTACTTTGTAATGGCATAATAGATGCAAGGCAGATTGTGAAAATCAGGCATTTCAGTTACTTCTTTTGAATGCTGTTACCTTCACAACTGTTCTGAGGGCTAGTGGTGTGATCTCTTTCCTCACTGACTGAGTTCTGTTAAATTGGCATTAGGGTTATTTAGCAACAGTTCTGAAAATGTGTATGAAAAGGACTATAGAATCAGGACTCTACTTTCCATGAGGAGTCTCATGGCAACAAACAGTCTGACTTCAAAATTTGTCATTTTTCTGTTTGCGTGTGTCTTTGAGAACATGTGAGGGCTGTGATGCAGAAATAAAGATTACAAACTTACTTCAACTTCAGATAATGTCAGCTTAAAAAATAATCAACTTGCCAGTTAATTGTTCTGTTCATAGTGACACTGTGAGTTTAGTTTCTTTACTAAACAATAAATCCGAGGAGGAATTTGTTATTATTGATAAAGACTGAGGAAGCAGAAAGTGCTTTCAGCATCTGATTTAATTGCACAGAGATTGTACAATTTAAACCAGTGTTGGATGATCTGGTTGTGTGTGTAAGTATACCTTTTTTCAAATATGGTGGGAGTGGGGTAATAAGAAAGACTTATCCAAGAAGAACCATTAAAGAAAGCTGTGGGAGACTTCTGAAATACAGAGAGAGAGATCACAACTAAAGATTAAAAGCACTAGAATCTTTCGTCTCATACGAGAAGGGTGCCCCCCTCCCCCCTGTGAATTTGAAATTTATCTGTTGCTAGCTCAAACATCAGCCTCAACTTGACAGAGACAGTACTTTTGAGATCATGGCTGTCTCCCTTTTCCCCATCATCCACAATAAGAAATGCATGAACATTGGCAAGTACGGTTAGACTTGTACTTTATTAACACTTTGATTCTTCTCTCACTGAAGACAAGCAAGCCCCTTTAGACGCTTGTGTAGTCCCCTGACACAGTTAAGCTACTTTATTTGAGCTTTAGATTTTTTTTCTTTAGTGTTGTTGAATGCTGCAAATAGTAGAATTCTCAGATAGGCTTATTTTAGCAGTTAGGACTTGTTAAATCAAGATACCCTTTTTTTTTCCCCCTTTGATAACAGTCTACCTAAACTGCTTATACAGTCTGCCCTGATTCCTGTTGCTTACGGAGTTAAGCATAGAGAATATATGAAACGAGTAGAAAAATCTAACCATCAGCTTCCATGCAGCAAAATACAGCATTACACAGGCTCATAATTTCTAAACAAATTTAATCTCTTTAATGTAAACCAGTATGTTAGTGTTCCTGTTCTTAAAAGTAATTCCAGTTTGTTGCATTTGTATACAAATGTTACTTGCATTCAAAATTATAAGTACACTGGGAAATTCTTGTTTTAATTTTCAAAAAACTGAGAGGTAAGTCAAGCTTTTACTACGCTGTAGAATAGTTTCCTGTTTTATCAGACCAAATTGGTTTAAATTATTACATTTAAAACAAGTTTTCTAGGGTTCTTTCAGTGTACTGTGAGAAGATTACAATGGCAGTTCTAGAACTCTTTGTTTTATGCTACTGAAGCAGACATTTAGCAGCATTTTTTTTTAAAGATATAACAGCAAACATCTGGTTAGAAAATACATTTAGTGATTCTTTGTATTATTTATACTTAAAAGTACACACCAACTTTAAAATTTATGAGTATTTTACTTTTTCTATATCATGGCATTGAGTCTCTGAACGCATCTAGTTGTCCCAAGTATGGAAGGGTGGGATTTTTCTTTTGTAAGCATTTTTGTAGTAAAATAAATACACAATCACTATGTAGACAAATGCATCCTGTTTCAGGAAACAGCTTAAGGGCTTGATATTGAAAATAGGCTATGTTCAGTAGTTACAGATGCTTGACCTGGCAAAGTTCCAGGGCTGCTGGTATCTTTTACATCTAAAAGAATTTTGAGTAGTTGAAAAGTCTGTATTGACAAAAGATGTTTGCTTCACAGAGACCTTAATGTCTGTGCATAGATAACACACACAGAGAAGAGGCAAGTTATCTGCAGATCAAATGCGCAAGTGCCAGAGCCATGAGAATATTTTTTGTGTCTTCTCCTTGGAGCTAAACATATGCGAACTAAAACGTGTCCTAAATAGGAAAATTATTTTCTTGTACCAATAGTATTTAGTAGTTTTCTGAGCAAGGCTGGAATAGTTTGCATGGAGAGGTTGTGACTAGCTGGGTTGGATGAGGCCTTGAGCAACCAAGTCTTAGGATTTTATGATTGCTTCTATGATTTCAAACTGTGTCTCAGTTTAGTTTCTTCCTGTGTTCAGGTTAGTTTCTGAGTTCTGGCATAGTTCTGTGAATTAGTAGACTTGATTTGTATTTAAATTTTTCAGTTTTCAAAATAAATGAATACATGGTTAATATTTGATAAGTTTGAAGGGAGGAAAACTTTATTAAAATATTATTAATTCAGCTTGATCCAGGGCCCTACAAGGTGCTTCAAAAATTGAAATAGATGTATACAGTTAGGTCATAAAGACTCTCTGGCAAACTCATCCTTTGGAGTGGAACCCTTAGTTCATTTTATCACCTTTAGCATTTAATTCCAGTTATTATATGTCTTTGTGGTCACTTAATAACTAACTTCTGGAGTAAGACAAGATCACCATTATCAAGACGAAAGGTTTTCTTGCTAGCAAAATTAAAGATAAATATGTCAGTAAAACTGTAAAGCATTTTACAGTGTTTGACCTAGGGAAATCACAGAATCACACAGAATCCTTTTGATTTGAAGTGATAAAGATTATCATGTCCAATCAGTAACTCAGCACTGACAGACCTCCACTGGATTTTGTTCCTTAGTGTAACATCTTTATGTCTTTTAAATATCTCCAAAGGCAGTCTACAAGAAAGATGGGGACAAATGTTCTAGCAAGGCCTATTGTGACTAAGACAAGAGGTGGTGTTTTTAAACTACAAGAATGGGAGATTGAGACTAGATAAAAGGAAGAAGTTTGTTTACAGTGAGGGTGCTGATACTGGATAACAGGTTTCCCTTAGAGGTGGTAGAGATCCCTTCCATTGAGATATTTAAGGTGAGGCTGTATGAAGCTCTGAGCAACCTGATATAGTTGAAGATGTCTGCAGGGGGTTAGAACTGAATGAGCTTTAAACATCCCTTCCAACCCAACACATTCTTCAATTCTGTGACTTCACTACCTCTCAGGGTAGCCTGCTCCAATGTCTATTAATCCTTTCAGTAAATGAATTCTTCGTAATATACAGCCTGAACCAGCCTTGGCACAAATTAAGGTCATTTCCTTTCATCCTGTTTCTTTCTCTCCCCCACCCCCATCTTCATCCTTGTACACTATGAATAAAGTAGTGATCATGAATGATCTTTTGACCACTCCCTGACTACCAGTGTAACAGGAACTCATAGCTCTTCAGCTTAATTTGTGATGTAACTAGTATGATATTTTTAAGGCTGTATAAATGTCCAAAGTAATTTTCAGTTGCTGTTCTCTCAAAGGTTAAGTAGCCTTAAGCATTAAAGCTGCGTTAAAGCTGTCTTACCCCTAAATTTCTTAGTTTGTAACTTTTGAGCTGCTGACCCTGGTTTGCCTTTTTCTGTGAAGGTATATTACAGCTGTCTCTCCATCTGATTTCTAGCTCAAACCTCTACTTTCTCTATGGAATCTGTATTATCTGTCCAGAAAATGCTCTCAGTTTCATAAAGTAAAGCAGGGATAAAAGATATTTTTAAGTCACTCAGACCGTTAACTTTTCTGTCAGCCTGTTTCATGAAGGAATAGATGTCTAGTTTTGCTGGAAAATAGTTCTCACAATGTTTAAGTTGCTTTTTATCTGAAGCCACATTTATGTAGTGTGTGGTTCATTACTTCTACAAAAGATCCAATAAGCCTATTTTTAGAACTTGAAACTACAGTTTGAAAGTCTGCAATTAGAAATCCTTGTTTATAACCCAGAATTTGAATTTCTGCAAGACACAGAATGAAAAAAATGGAATAATTACTTCAGAAAACCTCTGTGTACTTTCTAGATATGGCAAGATTTCTTGCTCTCTGGTGTGCCAATTGCTTTTATCAATTCCCACCCTCCTCCTATTTTTTGGTTGTTTTTTTTTTTTTTTGTGTAGATAAGGATTAAATGTTTATTTTAGAATCCAGTTCTTAAAAGTACAACTAGGAGCAGCTGATGTGGTTCAAGAATTTATTCTTCAAGTAGTGCAAATATGGTGAATGCCTTTCCATTCTTGTTCAGTATGCACCTGAAACTTAAAACAAAATGGATAATAAAAGTTTGGAAATGTAGTAGATAGTGGGAACAGAAGAGAGACTTGGCATTGCAGTACATTATTTTGCAGTATCTGTGTTTCTCCTATAATGGCTGCAACTTAACTTTTAGATACTTTTGTATTCTCATTTCACATAGGAAAATAATATTTTGAAAACTGTTTTGCTAGAGTTAAGATAATGCCTAACCACTGGGGTTTTGTAATTATTGTTATAAAGGGTAAAGCCTGGACTTTTTCAGCAGGGAAAAGACATAGGCTGTGTAGCTTCTTGTGTGACAGTTGCCCAAAACATTGCTTAATAAGTGTAATGTTTAGTCCTGCCACATTTTTTATGCTTGACTCAAGTAGGGCATTGACTTTGACTTGAGGATAACTGCTTCCATGATACCAAATACAAAAGAAAGGAATGTCTCCTGTCTAACAACCAAACAGTAGGTCATACTCTCTGTAAGCTTATGAACCGTACTCTTTTGGAAATGAAGTATAGCTTCTCCCTTAATGATTCTATGATTCTCTGTGAAAAATGTGTCCTATAAGGTGTCTTAGCATAAAAAACTGTATGAAGAAAGATGATCAGAGGGCTGGAGCACCTCTCCTATGAGGCCAGACTGACAGAGTTGGGGCTCTTCAGTCTGGAGAAGAGGAGGCTCTGAGGTGACCTTATTGTGGCCTTCCAGTATCTGAAGGGGGCTACAAAAAAGCTGGGGAGAGGCTTTTTAGGATCTCAGGTAGCAACAGGACTAGGGGGAATAGAGCAGAGCTGGAGATGGGTAAATTTAGGATTGATGTAAGGAGGCAGTTCTTCACCGTGAGAGTGGTGAGAGCCTGGAATGGGTTGCCCAGGGAGGTGGTTGGGGCCCCGTCCCTGGAGGTGTTTAAGGCCGATCTGGATGAGGCTCTGGCCAGCTTGACCTAAGGTGGGGTGTCCCTGCCGTGGCAGGGGGGTTGGAATTGGATGATCCTGTGGTCCTTTCCAATCCTGATAGATTCTCTAACTTCATCCTAGGGAGGGTGATGGGGCACTGCAGGGGGCTGCCTGGGGGATTTGTGAGGTCTCCTTTTCTGGAGATGTTTTAACCTGCCTGGACTTGGTCTGGGCGATCCTGCTGTGGCAGGGGGATTTGACTAGATGAACTTTCAAGGTCCCTTTTGATCCCTGATGATTCTATGATCTTTGAAATCTTTCTTGCTTATTCTTGTGTCTGAGGATAATTGTTCTTCTTGTCCTACTGTACAAGAAAGAGTTGAACTCATATCAGAGCAGTAATTCCTTCCAAGTCAGTGTCTTTGGGGAAATACAATATGAAACAAGAGCTTTCAACTCCTACCAGCTTTTGTTGGTCTTTGCTATATCAGTCTCTAATTTATTGCCCTTCTTTTGGGAAATGTTCTGTATACAGCCAATGAAATTACTGTCTCACTGTTCTAATAATTACTTAGAAGTCAAATTAGAGCTGATCGTGATTCCTATCCCATTATACAATGTTAATTAATTGAAACCAGAATTCCTTTTTAGGAATGTGCATACCAGACTTGATGGGAAGTTCTTCCTCTGGTCCAAAATGGAATTTCTAATCTGAGCCAAACCTAGAATAGCAAAGAAAAAGCCTAGGGGGTTTAAAGAGTCATATGGGACAGAAGATGGGAAGCTTAAGTCCATTTCCTGTTTCACTGTTAATACTAGGCTGAAGAAGCTCCTGTCACTGTCTTTGGAAAGGCTGAGACTGTGCCTACCTAATGTGTGCCAACTGTAGTCTTCATGTTTAGAATAAAAGCACTGGGTAGGATTCTATGTTTATAAAGTATTTTGGGCCTGGTGGCAGCCAAACATCCCTACTTTTAATGACAGATGCTTTCCTATGCAGCCTTCATTTGAACTCATAGACATTTACGTAGAACAAATGATTTTATCTGACTTTACTGAAAGGACTTCAGAACAAAGAAGTAACACACAAAATGTGTGCAAATTTATGTACGTATCTGTCTATAAAGACACATTATCCTCAAATAATGTATCCTGACATAAAAAGTTAGCTTTGCTAATAACTTAAGAGTTAGTTTGGTAGCTGAAGGATGACTCAGAACACAGGGTTGACAGTTATCTTCATGCCTCAAGATTTGTTTTATGATCAGAGTAGCTCTGCAGCAGTGCTATATTTAGGATGTCTGACAGTGGCTAAATGCTTGTGAATGTCTCCTTCAACTGTTTCTTAAGCTCCAAAAGATGCAGTTATGTTTTGCTGAAGAGAATTGCCTTCTCTTTGACCTTCAGTGTTTAGCCTGGCAAATTGTTTAGTACTGGACAGAAATTAATTAATTGCATTTGTTTATCTTTTCCAAATAGTTACCATAAGACCATTTTTCTCCCTTTAATAAAGAGAATTAGTATATCCTGTGTAATTTGTTCCTCTCCAGAGTGGAAACTGCTGTTCTGTGATAGGGTAGCTATGAGAAGCTGAAATGGTCTTCCTTCAGATACGGTGCTGGGACCATGACAGGTGTCTGCCAAGACAGCTCTGCCTCTTGAACCAGTGCCTGTCCTAGATACCAGCTACCTAGTCTGTATGTAGGAGATGATGAGAGGAAGAAAGGGACCTTTTTTCCAGAGCTATGGGGGAAGATGAGAAACTGTGACTCAATGGAAAAATTAAGCTGCTGCATTGTGTATGCCACAATAGGTGTTTTGACTGTCTGTACTCAGTTTGAACAACTCATCCTCAGCTGAGGGTAAGATGTCAACTGATGTAATCAAATTTGTGTGCAAAGGAGAGGTGCGTCGAGCCTGAGATTGAAACCTTGCTAATCCTGTCTCTATGAAATAACTGATTTTTTACAATCCTGTTACACAAGCATTGTGGGGTCATTGCTGTATTTGAGGCTTGCAAAAGACCGTATTTCTTTTCCTTTGTGAAATGAACACCTCAATATGTTGTGTGGGCAATCACCACTGTAAGGGGAATAAGGGGAAAATTCTAGTAAGACATCAAAAAAATCCTAGCAACAGAAGCTGGGTTCTTAGTGAGAAGAAATAGTAAGAGAAAGACAGAAATACAATAATGTTAGAAGTTTTACTGAGTTTTTTTTAACAGTGTTAAACACCTAAAGCATTCTTTCTTAAGATAACCAGACTAGCAACCCAGTTAAATTGTATTTGCATATTTTCTTTTGAAAACTTCTGAACTTAGTTATTAAAAATATGTTAATAGTCAGTAAAGCATTGATAAGAGGTTTATGGTTCCTTAACCAGTTGCAATGTTTTATCCAGGTCTACTTGCAGAGTCTTTTGTATTCTTGTTATGAGATAAAAGTTCTATGAAGTGTTCAGAAAGAATGAAATGAACGTTGGCAGACAATGCTAACAGCTGTGAAGGTAATCTTTCCTAATTTTGAAGCCTTGTGTTTTTAGCCTAGATAGGCTGTGTAAATTTATAGCAGTGTTTTGTTTGTTTTCCAGGGGAGAATATTGAAATGGTCATTAGAAAATGTTTAGGGCTTTAGGCAGTAGTATTTTGAAATGAAACTTTTTGCCTCTACTTACACAACACTTTTGAAACTACTTTGTTCTCTAGCTTAAGCACTTTTATTTTGACATAAGAACTGGCAAGAAATAAATATATGCTGGAGAGCAGAAAGTTTGTACTACTGGAAAAATGAGAATTTGGAACTGCTTTACAGTCAGAAAAAGCAGAGCAAAAGGTCACTTGTATGTGGAATTTGTTTACCCTGAAAATATGATGTAGTTGCCAGCAATAGATAGGAATCAGTCCAGCAATCCTGTACACTATGACCTGAACAGAAGTCGAATGCTTGTTGTTACTTCAAGTGGAGCATTGTGTTGCCCCAGTTACATCAAGTAATTTCCTAGTGCATATGTTTGGACCATAACTCAACAGATGCATCAGATTGCACCACGATACTGACCTCATGTCAGACAGGGATTAGCCATCTGAGCTGGTGATGCAAGGAGATTTATAATAGGTACCTGATACAGGTTTAATGAGTACTTTTCTTTCAGCCTCTGCCAGTTTTATGTCCTCCAGGAGCTTTAAAGATCAATTAAAAATAATTTTTGAGTGTTTATTTGAAAACAGGCATCGGACTCAAGCCATTGATCATTAAGTGTGTTTCATTTAGAAAATATGTTTTCTACAACAATTCCAAAGTAAGCTGCTGTGAGTTGGTCTGTGGTATATATCAGCACAGCTTGGAAAAGTCTGTTGCAAATTCTGTTAACTGAAGAGCTATGGGCCAAAGAATAAGAAAAAGAGAGTGCAGCATCAGCACTGGTGTGCTGCCCCAGAGCTAATCTGAAAGGAAAGACTCATAGTGATCCATTACACCTTTCTGTCGCAGAAACTGTTTAAGGTGCTACATACTTAAAGCTAATACTAAATCTAGAGAGGTAGCACATATTTGCAAAAGGAGTGTTGTGGTACATTAGTTCTTCTGTGCTTTTTTTAGGAGGTCCGGAACAATCTCAGCTTTCACTGACTTTAGAAAACTAGGTCTGTCATAAATAATGCTAAAACTGACCTTATATTTGTAGACTTCACTGTAAGCTGAAGAAGTGGCATCTACACAAGAAAAATAAACATTTCCTCACTGTTAAGCTTCACGTGAAGTAGAAGCAACTGTTTGAGAGAAAGAGTAACAGGTTCTTTATGGAGCTCCTGGTAACACCACAATAGTTTCTGAACCGATAGTTTCTGTTGGTCTGGGCCAAACAGATACCTTAAAATCATGGGTGTACTTCATGTGCTTTGGGTAGGAAATGTGAAGTTATTAGTGCCAGCAATTCACTTAAAGGCTCTATCTTAAATTGCATCTAAAAAACAGGATGTTTTTCTACCTCTAGAGCCCAGGTTTAATTTTGGGGTGGAGGCAAATCTTCCTCTTATAATCTTTTCATGGCTAGTTTCAAATTTCCCTGTATTGTTTATTGACCAGTAAAAAAAGAACATTTGAAGTAAAAAGACCCAGGGTTAATTCTGCAGTGCTTTCAACTGGTTTATCAGTAAAATCACTACAACAATAAAGCAAAATTAGTATTTTTGCTCTTGCTGGTACTTCAGTATCTTAGTCTTTAAAAATTAGTAGATATGGTTGATGATAAATATTTGTATGCTCTGTTTTCAGTACACTGCTATTCAATATTGATAGCTCAGGGTGACACACTGGCATCTGGAGATTTTATTCACTTTCTTCCTTTGAAATTTTATTAAATCTATTCCTTTGAAAAGGAATAAAAATTATCTTTGGTATAAACATGCACTACATACAAATTCCCCATAAGCATTGTACTTGAATTAAAAAACTTACTGTATTTCCTAAACTGTACTGTGAAATCACAATGATAGAGGGATTAATCTTGTAATATTCCACTTAAAATTTGTTATGCTATTATTTTGGAGAATGCATTTCTAATATATACTAGAGGGGTATCTTTCATTTCAGCTGCGTTTTGCTGGTGTAAAAAAAGGCATTTTGGCTCTGCCAGTTTTTCTGATGATCTCAGGGGAATACTGTTTGCCACTTTCTGACTCCTGAATCCATTTACACAAGGTTCAGTTTAATCCATACCCTGTAAATTAGGATAACTTTATAGGTAGACTGGAGATAGCTACTAGTAAAATGAAAATCTTAGACCATGAGTAAAGCTGTTTAAGTGGGCAGCAATATGCTCTTGTGGCAAAGAGGGCCAACAGCATTTGGATTACATCAGAAGGGGAGTGGTTTCCAGATCAAGGGAGATTCTTCTCTCCCTCTACTCTGCACTAGTGAGACTGCATCTGGAGTATTGTGTCCAGTTCTGGGCCTCTCAGTTGAAGAAAGACACAGAACTGCTGAAGGGTGTCCACTGTAGAGCAACAAAGATGATAAAGGAAGTAGAACAGCTCCCTTATGAGGAAAGGCTGAGGGAGCTGGTTCTCTTTAGTTTGGAGAAGAGGAGGCTGAGAGGTGACCTCATTAATGTGAGGGGTAGGTGTCAGGAGGGTGGAGCCAGGGTCTTCTCAATATCATCTGGTGCTAGGACAAGGGGCAATGGGTGCAAGCTGGAACATAGGAGATTCCATATAACTATCAAAAGGAAGTTCTTCACAGTGAGGGTAACGAAACATTGGAACAGATTGTCCAGGGAGGTTGTGGCGTCTCCTTCTCTGGAGATGTTCATGACCTGCCTCGATGTCCTTGTGTCGTGGTCTAGGTGATCCTGCTGTGGCAGGGGGATTGGACTAGATGATCTTTGGAGATCCCTTCCAATCCCTAATGATTCTATGATTCTAATTAGGTAGGTAGACCATTGCAATACTCTTATTTGTTGTCCAAATGACCAAAACTTTGTATTGCCAATCTTGTTTCTCTTAGTGTGTAGTGTTATTTGTGATGTGTATGTGATGGTGGGTTTTGTAGGTTTGTAGGTTTTTCTAGATTAGGCAGCTCTTGCATAGTCATTTATGTTCATGGAAGCTTGAATTTAATCACAATTCAGAAGTGAGATGAATAAGGAAACAGATTGGCTAGGGATTATTTTCCCTTATAGAAATGAGTCAGTCCTATGTTTCAAGCAAGAAAATCTCTGTATGTTTAGGTAGAGACCCATTATTTTGTTTACTCATCCTGATTCATGCATGAGAAAGGCTTAAGATTTTGCTAGTGAGCAAGTCAGACCTGATCAGTGCAGTCAGTGTCTGCTACCCCCATACTCATCAGTGATGTGGATGAAGGGATAGTGTGTACCCTTTGTCAATTTTCTGATGACAGAAAACTGGGAGGTTTGTCTGACACACCAGAAGGCTGTACTGCCATTCAGGAGACCTGGAGAGCTGAACCTAAGGAAGTTCAAAAAGGACATGTAGGGTCTTGCATCTGTGGAGTAATGATCCCACTCATCAGTACAGGTTTAGGGTTGACAGTGTGTCCTTGTGGCCAAGAAGAACAGTGGTATCCTGGAATGCATTGGAGAGGAGTGTGACCAGTAAGTTGAGAGAGTTTTTTAATTCCCTCCACTCTACCATGGTGAGGATTCATCTGAAGTACTGTGTCCAGTTCTGGAACCTCCATTTCAGGAAAGGCAGGGAACTGCTGGAGAGGATTCCGTGAAAGGCTACAAAGATGATGAGGGGACTAGAATACATCTCTTACGAGGCAAGGTTGAGAGCTTGCATGTTTTTAGTCTGGAAAAGGCTGAAAGGAGATCTCATCAACGCCTATAAGCACCTAAAGTGTGGGTATCACATTTTTCAGTGGTGCCCAGCAACAGGACAAGAGTTTATGGGCACATAATGGAACACAGGATGTCCCATTTAAATATCATAGAAAGGTTTAGATTGGAAGACATCTTAGAGATCATCTACTCCAACCTCTCTGCCATCAGCAAGGATGCCTCTTAACTAGACTTGATTGCTCAAGGCTTTGTCCAGGTTGGCTTTGAACACCTCCAGGTAGGGGGCATGCAGAAGCTCTCTGGGTACTCTATTCCAGTCTCTCCACACTTGTACTGAAGAACTTCTTCTGAAAATCTAGTCTAAACTTAACTGTCCTTAAGTCTAAAACCATTTTCTCATGTCCACTCACTAGATACCCTTGCGAAAAGTCTCTCTCCAGCTTTTCTTCATGTTCCCTTCAGGTTTTGGAAGGCACCTATAGGGGCCTCCTGGAGTCTTTTCATCCCTAGGTTGAACAACCCCAGCTTCCTCAGCATATCCTTTTAGCTAAAGGTGCTCCAGCCCTTGAATCATCTTTGTGGCCTCTTCACTTGCTCCAACAGCTCTGTGCCCTTAAGCTAAGAAACAATTTCAAGTTTAAGAGTTGTCACTGCTGAAGTATGGGAGTACATATGTGCAAGGCATTTGATACTGTTCTGCATGACATCCTTGCCTGTCTATTTTAGAGAGATGTGGATTTGACAGATGGACCTCTTGGTGGATCAGGTGTTGCCTGCATGGCTACACACAAAGAGTTTTGAACAACAGCTCAATGTCCAAATGGAGATCAATTACAAGTGGAATTCCTCAGCGTCCAGTGCTGTTTAACATCTTTGTCAGTGACATGCACAGTCGCATTGAGTGAATTCTCAGCAAGGTTGCTGGTGACACCAAGGTGTGTGGTGGGACAAACTGAATGGAGGGAAGGGAGTCTATCCAGAGAGACCCTGACAGGCTTGAGAAGTGGGCAAGTGCAAACTGCATGAGTTCAGCAAGTCCAAGTGCCTCTTCCTTGGGAGTGTTCAAGGCCAGACTGTCGGGGCCTTTTGTCTAGTGGGAGTTGTCCCTGCCCATGGGAATGGTTGGAGCTTACATACTTTCGGGTCTTTTCCAACCAAAACCGTTCAGTGATTCTGTGATACTGTAGATGAGGAAATAGAATTCTTTTTTATGTAGCCATGACATTAGAAACTGGAGCAATACAGTGGTTCCCTTATGCTCTGTGAGAAGATGGCTCACATCAGAAAATAAATGTTGCATTGTGTTTCAATGAAAATTATGACTATGTCGTATCATCAGAAAAATACAAAAGGTTCTCAGTACAACATTACTGTAGTTTGCAGGTTGATTTTTCTTTTCTTTAAATAGACACAGGTGAGATTTAATTCCACAGTGTGTCCATTCCCATTTGGCTCTGGATTTCTGCTTATTCAAGCTCTCTGCTCTCCTTGGGTTGTTTTGAGTTTTTTTCACCAAATCACTGCATAGCAGAACTGCAGTGCAACCAAAGGAAAAGCTTACAAAAAAGTTTTCATCTTTTCCCTTTCACTACACTTACTGCAGTTTCTTCAATCACAGCTAAATTTATATTGATGCATTTTACAGACATTAAATATGAGCTTTTGACTTTCAGCATATGTGTTAACTGCATCTATTTTTTACAGCCTGGGTTTACATTCTGTGGTGCTCTTGCTAGCTGTATGTGAGAAGGTCATATTGGATATTTGCACTTCCTTTTGGAGGATTTCTTCTCTTCCTGAAGCCTTGAGTGATTTGGCTGAGAGCAAGGCACTGATTATGCTCTGCATAAGGTGATGAAAGGAGGGAGTTTGTAGTCGTTATGAAGAAAAGAAATGGAAAATCTGCTGCTTTTAATAAAAACTTTGTTACTACCAACGAGTTTTCACTCTCATATTATCCTTAAGACTACTGACCTTTAAAAAAAATTACACAACAATCCGTGAAGCCATTTGAGGGGAAAAATTAATGCATAATGATGCCAAGTGAAGAAGGCCAACAAAAATTAAATAAAAAGTCCTTCATCCTCTTAGAAAGTAATACGAGTTTTCAGCTAGACATATTTCTTTGCACTAGATATCGTATTTTCAGATTTCCTAGAATGGGAAAATGTTCTGGAACATTTTCTAGATAGGTGCTTTTAAGTCTGATTGGGCAGAATGACAAAGTCTAGACTGATCAGATACACTGGATTTTTTTAAGTTTTCTTTTGGGCTATTGTACGTATTTTTTTTTTTTAAATAGAGTTAAATCTGTAAGTAACACCATATTGGCAATATATCCATCCTCAGAGTACAATAATATATCTGGGATGTTTGACAATTTTCTATGATTTTTTGACAGAATATTTTTATTTTATTTTTTTAAAGATGGATTGCTGGCTTGCAAGAGAAAACACAAGTATGACAAAAGTCACCAATGTGCATCTTCTGCTTTGGATTGAGAATAGTATGGCACTTACTAGTAACACATAGTGCACTAACATCTCTGCCTTGAAATTTCTGATGTAGTTCTACAAGTTTTTACAGGTTATTATCATGAGCTTCAACTCTCGTAGTGTAAAATGCATCTTTAACTCAAAGATCTATTTGAGATGATTGATTATTAACAATAGTAGAGTGGCACTGTGTAAGGACAGTTACATCTTATTTCTTCACCAAGTAGTGGTATCTTGATCTTCTTAACCAGTTATTTTACCTATTGCACAATACAGCTATTTCTTTGTGTTGAATTTTAGGCATAATGGTGAATTAGTTACTGCTTGAAGTGATTAATGAGATTGCTTTAATTAAAAAATGTATGGGAACTACTTACTTAAAAAAAAATTGTCTTTGTTTTCACACATTAGACAGGTGTTACAGAATCTAATTTCTTAGGAAATCTAAGAATCCTTAGAAATATAGAGGTATTATTTCACATAAGAATGATAATGCTGTAGATAGTCAATTAGCATCATACTTGTTTAAAAAAGAATTATAAGACTCTTATGAGATCTGCTTGGCTTTTCATTGAGCCTAAACCCAACAAAAATAATTGGAAATACAAAAAATGCTAGTTATTATAGGAAAAGTTGTCTAATAAACAATGCAAGGTCAAATGAGACATCACTACCCAAAAGTGACTTTGGGGCTTCCTAAAGATTTGTCTCTGTGTTTCCTGGAAAAATAAACATATTTGGCTTACCATGCTGGTTTAGACAAATCAACACAGTGGACACCTTACAGAAGTGGGACATGAGCCTGCAAAGCTGTGATGCAGCATAACTGGGCAAATGGAATGCTTGTAGAAAACCAACAAGGACATCATGCTTGACTCTCCTTATTAACCTAGAAGAATTTTGTGCAGCATGAAATCTACAGGCCTATAAAGAGTTTTGGAGAGTAGAACACTTCCTTCTTTAGTTAGAGTCCTTGTTTATTCCTTTTCCATGAAATTCACCTCTTACTTGTATTTAAGGTTCTGGGGTTTATTTCAGAAAATAACATGCACATTCATTTTAACAGTGTTTTCTCTGTGAATCCTGATTTAGTCAGAGATGACTATAAATATCTTCTACATCAAAAAAAGAAAAAATAAAAAGGTCAAGAGGTAAAGGGTTCTGGGAGTTTGCTGATAAATCAGAAGGAAACAGAAGTTGTAGGAGGATGCTCAGGAGGAAATTATCTTTGATAGCAAAGGAGGATGAGCCTATAGGAGACCTAAATGAAGTTAAGCATTGATGGAAGAGCTACATCCAAAAGATGGATGAACTACATCCAAAAGATGGATTGAAGATTACTGGAGGCAAGCTTTTCTAGGAGCTAAATTTGCTAAGGAATATGTACAAGTAGCTGACCTCAGTAAGTTTTCTGTATGTGTCTGCATATTTCTAAGGCTTCTCCCATCTGTGAGAAACTGCAAAAAGCCAATGAGAGGAATACTTGCCAAACTTTGAACATAATCGTTTATTCTAATGAATATCAGATGAATGGGGCAAGTATTCCTGGTCTCTGTTGTTGTATTCAAAAATTTTTGCCTATTGCATTGTGTTATTCATTTGGGACCACAATCCAGAGCATTGATTCAGTATATTTTCAGATTTGACAACGCATTATACAGCTATTTTCTAAGATTAATTGTTCAGTACAAAAGCAGCAAAGGAAGTCTTATGCAATGGGTTTTACAAAGCATTTAATTAGTTTTGAGAAGCATGTGGCTACTGAATTTGGAACCACTGTCAAACATATATTTCTTGGTCTTTTGGGATATTTGTCTACTTTCAATGAAAAGTCTAGGGTTGTTTGTAATTATTTGGTCTCATTCGAGAAAGGCAGTCTTTTGCTCTTCAAAGGTTAAAGAGAAAATGCTGGAGGCAAAATTATACAAAGCTTCTTTTGTAGCCCTGAAAAATAAAAGCCCTGATTTAACCAATACGGAAAAATTTTCAGAAGTTGAAGCTTTCAATATACAGCTTTATTTGGAACACAGTGCCAGCCAGAACTGAATGCAGCATTAACTTGTACCATAACCTCATTGGCCTTCCGCAACAAGGACAGAGCACTATGGCCAGTGCTCACAGATGGCAATTGTACCACACTGTCGTATTTTCTTCCACTTGGGATGTCTGTGATTACATGCGAGACTGTATAGTTATGTACTGGCAGTATTGCAAATTAAGAAAAACTAAAATCTGCAAATCTGCCATTTGCCGATACAGCACTTTCACGTAGTCTAGCTGTATTTTCACAAATGCCATTTTTAAAGGTATGTCTTTGCAAGCAGATTAGTGTTTCATATTACTTTGCTACCAGCCAGGTTCTGTCTAATCCCAAACCCAAATCCATTGTTCTGTTGAGGCAGCTAAAAGACAAAGCTTTCCAGAGGTTTTATTTGCTGAGGCTCAGTACTACTCTTACTGAAGGACACAGTTTTATGCCTGCCACTGTCTTGATTCCATCTAGCAGACAGCAGCAGCACAGACTTGCATATGCTGACACACAGTTGGCAACACATGCCAACATATCAATTTCTTAAAGCAAGATAAATTAAGACAATTATCTTTGTCTTCATCTTAGAGATGAAGACTGTCAATCACCATGTGGAAAATAACCTTTCTGTGGAAAGTTAAGCCAATGCTTCCCTCACTAAGTAACTCACCAGCATCCCAATTTGTTCCTTTTATGATGTGTACGTTGCACTTTTTCTTAAGCTCACAACAGAGACAGGTAGTCTTCTGCAATTTTAGCAAAAATTACTTTTAAAGGCAATAATTTACTACCTTATACTGGGGACGTCATTCCTAGTATCACCTAGCTTTCAGTACCTTTTTGTCAGATACACTGTTCTGTGTTGCTGTATAGCACTTCTGTGTTGTTTGTAGGTCTTTGAATTACCCATGCTAATATGGTTCTAATATGCTTTGTAAAAGACGTTGAAGACATTTGCAAAACTATTATCATGTCCAGGTACATGACAACTCCATAAAACATTTCAACTGTATTTTAATCTTCATCTAAAATTGCTCCAGCCTGTTTTATTTAATGGGATGGAAGCAGTTCCACTTTCTTATTGCTAGTAAGTTTCAGAATATGTTTCTGCTGTGCGACTGTTCCAACTTTTGCAAGAACGTATCTACTTGTTTTTTTCCTCCTTGATTTTCTTTAGATCTTCATTGTTTCAGCCTTTTCTTGCAAACTGCAGGGTTGATAAGAACACCTGAAATGCTATAGCAGTAATCATGAAATGGAACCAAAAGTAACACTTTGACCACAGGCTGGTGGGGAGAAGTAGTTTGCAGCCAACTCAATGCAAAGTGCAAATTTGTCTTTTCCATTTTTGCAGAAAACCCCTATTTATGTTTATCAGAAAAAAACCCATCATATTGTAGAGGATGAAACTGTTATTTGCCACAGAGCAGACACAGAGAAAAAAAATATCCTGACTGAATTTACTCTTTTGGTTCAATCAATCTTCCTTATGTCATTTGTTGTGGCTCATATGCAGATGTGATCTGTTTTCTATCAGTAAGAAACCAGGTGTTTGTGTTTGTTCAGTAATTCAGATTACATTTTTAATCAACTGCTCTAGGAAAATAAGGGGTCCTATTCTTCAGTTCTCTCTTTGCAGAGCTCAGGGTGTCTAGGCCATATGCATGTGGACAAGTGCCAGGGAAATCTATTTTTGCATGGTCTAGAGACAGAGTAACTGGGTATGCTGCACAAATGTTTGGTTAAGAGATCTTATTAAATAAAACAGAAAAAAAATATTAGTGGCTGCTGGACAAGTATGAGCTACTACTCTATGTTTGTAAAAGAATAATATTTGGGTTGTTGTCCTGGTGACTCAGTGCTAACCTTTCACGTATAGGTACAAAGTGTGCTCAACAAAGAATGCCATATGCACCAGCTACTGTTCTCTGCACTTCAAATCCATAGCAAGAGCATCACTATTCCAGGTTTTCTACAGTGCCTGTTTTCCTGTAAAACATGAAGTTAAAAGCTGGAATTTCAGTTTTGTCCCTTGATAAATATTTGTATTCTGCATTTCTGATCTGTATTTCTAGTCATTCTATTAACACAACGTGAAATAATTCAGAATCCTAATTTATACTTTATTGTTATTAATTATTTGGTCAAATACTATGTACCTTACAAAACAATGGGGGGTTGCCTACTTAAACCCTGTAACTCCCTAAAGAATTCTCTCCTATTTCTCTGTATCTTCTCTTTTTCCACTGCTGCTGCCAGTAGACTTTTTAATTCATAACACAAGTTTGCTAAAAACAGATGAGACAGAAAATGGAAGCTTGGAAAAGCACAAACTAGATATTGTTACTTGTATAAAGTATCATTTTCACAAATATGATCAGTGATCTTTTTAAAGGTTCTGCGTCATCAGGTCAGAAAATGTTGCCACAAGTCAGTAGATTATTCTTTGTTTACAGTGTAGTATAGGCCACCAAAATCTCCACTTTTCCATTTACATCTGCAGAGGTGAATGTGTATAATCAGTGGAAAGTGTAACAGGAAACCTTTACAGCTTTTAATTATTTGTAATTTAATATTACACTGCTTATCATAGCCCTTAGATTTATTAAAAAGTGTAATGTTTGGTAGCACATGGAAGACAGAAAAGACTAGTAGTACATTTGCATATTAAAATATACCACACAGTTTGTGCATGTAGTCATCAGATTTTTGGTTAAGATAGAACGGGAATGTGAGAGAGCAAAAGGATAGTCATACTGGATCAAATCAAGACCATGTATTGTCCAGTATCATCTCTGCATTACTGTATCTAAGCCAAGAGCTGAGATGAAGAATACTGACCAATCATTTATAGTATTCCTCTTCTATTTTACAAGTATTTCCAGATGAAGGGATCTCCTGTACCTGCAGCATTTTCTCTTTCATCAACTTATTCAGTTACCCATTGGATACATAGCATTTGGCACCTAAAAGATATTTTATCAATAAGATCCACAGTTCTATTCTCTGCTCTATGGAGTTACCTTCTTGTTATTTCCACCCACTCTGCCCATCTTCTTTTGTTTCCTGTACACTTATTTTTTGGAGCACTAATATGGTTGACTTTAATTTGACCCCACTCAGAAGTGCAAGGATTTGGGGCATTAGTAGTAAATAGCTGTATTTTTTTTTTATTCCTCTTCTAGTTTGCTTGTTACAGCATTTCACATTTTCAAACTTCATCTTACAGCTCTGGGGATTAGAAGTGTATTTTTGAAAACTATTATGTTTATGTATATCTTGTAACAGATTCCAGAAACTTCCAGACCATTTAGTATAGTGAATACACATAAAAATCATGATACTGTAATCACTGTGAAGGAATTCTTTATCCATCAGCAGATGGTGGAATGACGATGGAAGATATTGTGATACACTGTGCAGAGCTCAGAGTGCATGTATAACCTCTGGTATCTTACTTTAGCAGGTGACCTCATTAGAACCATTTTAATAGTCTGGGCAGTAATTTGGATTTCTAAATGATAAGTTCTGAATCCCATGCAAGAAGCCAAAACATAATAATAGGAATAGTTTTTACTCTGAAATTAAACAAAAGAAGGTCTTAACCTGTGATAAATTGACTGAATTTTTCAAAATTTATTTTGTTTTATTTAAGTATGCTTTGATGACCAAGAGTAGGGGAGGAAAACACCTTCCTGCACATGAACAGACAGCATAATTTATTTAAACATAAATGTTGAAAGAAGACTAAAGATGTATGGATTACTTTTACATCAGGCTATAGTTTATTAGACTGTAAGTCATGATTTTTTTTTCTTAGGATTTGCAATAAATCTACTCTGAAGAACAACAAAAAAAGAAAATACTCTTTTATTTTGTTTACTTCTCCTGATTTTGAAGGAAGGAAGAAAAACTAAAATACCACAAATGAAACTTTTCCTTTTTTGCTGTCCAGTGAAACTGGAAAGACTTACTAAGCAACAAATAGTCTTCTGTGGTAGTTTTACTGCATCAAGCAGGAAATACTAGCATTGACTGCTTGGGAGCTTAATTATAGTAACAAGCTTTCTATTTCCTTATCTCAATGGCAAAAGGTACAGATGTGTTTTAGTAATTAGACAGGATTTACATGCTTTGTCATGAGCACAGTATTATGGATTTGGGTATTTTTATGTCTGTTACATGTCAGCAAAGTAATTATTAAATGCTTTTTTGAAATGAAATGAAAGTTCTATATGATGTTGTTTTGAAGTAGTGTTGATATTCTACAAATTCAACTAATTTTTGGTTCTTGTGAATTAGATGCAGCAGTGAGAACTTCAGTACAACAAAGGTGGAAGAGATCATTCTATAAAATAAAAAAATAAAGATAAGATAGCCTTGCTTTTATACACATAAATAGCATTTATTTATTTTTAATGAGCCCTATGATGGGTTATGATTATTACTGCAAGCTGAAGTTTTCAACCTAAATAAATAAATTTTTCTGACATTTGCTATATAGTTGTATTTTTGCAGTATTTTCCTTGATGATGATTGCAGAGCTTTAGGATATGGGAAGACAGTCTAAAGCATTGTCTGCACTTGTGACTGATCTCATTATAGTCCAACATCATTGCTGTAGAGCAACTTTTCCTAAGTGGGTAAATGTTTGATTTTTGCAAATAGAAAGTAGTACCAGTACAGTACTGATACAGGTACCTAAAGCACCAGTACAGGTAATTTTAAGATAAAAGCATCAGATTACGTGGGGAAAAACAAAAAAGAAAAATAACTTTTTCAAATATGAAAGCTTTACAGGTAATCTAGAACAGAATTAATAGAAAAAAATTTTCTGTGTATGTTCTACAAAGTCTTGAAAATTATTTAAATCTCAAAATTATCAAATTCTCAAATTTATGAAAACTTGAAAAATACTACCCTGATTGAAAGTAGGAATGCACAGAGATAAAAAGAGTAAAAATAACTATAAGTTACTTTATTTACTATTAAAGGTAATATTTTACTTAATGAAGTACTTTGAATTGTGATTTGCAAATGAGCAATGAATGTTTCAAAAAAGGTTTTGGATAGAAATAGCCAGTTGCTAGCATCTCTGAATTTAGGTGCATACATGTCTGTGAAGAGGCACATTTTAAATCTTATGTCAGCATAACATTCCATTTTTAGCTTCTGTCTTGTAATCCTAGTTACATAATAACTGAACCTTGATTCTTTAAAAACTTTTGAGTTTTATATGTATGGCTACTTATTTCTTTTTAAAGCTCTCTTTCACCTCATCGGCTCTTCCAATGTTGATGTGAAAAATGCAATGGTCTTCAGTGGGCCTCTGGAAGACATGTTCGGGTACACAGTCCAACAATATGAAAATGAGGAAGGGAAATGGTAAGATGTTTTTATTTTTTAAATTGAAACTCCACATTGCATCCAGTGACTGAGTTGTTCTACTATTACAGGCAAATATGCCTGATACATAAGGGTCTGTCACTTGTATTTGTTAAACTGGCTCACAGTCCTACGGAAACCTGAAAAGACTGAGAGACTGAGATATCTAAATTTAGATCTGCATTTATTTCCTTAAGGACAAAAATTTGTTGACAAAGTAGGTAAATTGCTTCACTGTGGAGCTGAGAAGCTTCTGTTCTATGCCAGAGCTATCTTTTTTTCCATTTACAATCAATGTTCAAGTAAAATAATTGTTTGTCTTTTCCTTGTGTTAATGTAGTGGCAATAAAACTGCTTCTGTTTTACCTAAATAATCTGAAATTATGTATTTTCATCTGAAGTTTTCTGTCAAAAGTTGTGTCTACTGTTTTTTTAACTGGTGGGAAGATTTCCCTGTTAGATTATTTATTAAAAAGGTATTCTACCTTCCCTTGTGGAGGGCTGTTTATGTTTTATCATTCATAAAGAATTTGTATTTGTAGTTCTTTTCGTAACCTGTCTTTTTCTTACTATTATTCTCCTGAATTAGAAGTTGCATCCAGGCATGCTTACAGGTATCACTGCTTCTTGGTGTTTCAATAAACACCTTCTTGTGCTTTTCCCTTGTAAAAACAAACTTCACAGACAAACCACTGGGTTGGAGAACTGAAATAATGATTGAATGGTAAAGAGTCTGGGACTCTCATGATCTCCGTTATTCTTTGCAGACTACTATGGTTTTCGTAGAGCTTTGACAGTAATTTGACATTCTTGCAAGGCCCAGGAAGTCCAGCAGGCAGTCTAGGATGTCAAGCATGTGTCTGAGTGACAGCCAGGTCTGACTGTTCTGTAGTGCCTGAGCAATTCCCTCCGCAAGCACTGGGTCTGCTGCCTGGCTCTGGGAGTCTGTCCACCATTGCAAAACACAGTTCACCAAAGTGAAACTGCAGAGCCTGCTTTTGCAAATCTCTTGATTACCCAGGCCACAGTATGTTTAAGTATACATCTGCATGAGTTGCATAGGAGAAGAATAATTACCTTCTTTGAGCTATCTTACACCTTCGGGAAATGGTATCCATTCTAAGACCTGGGATTTTGCAATTCTTTTGTTGTTGTGCACTGTCCCAAAACCTTTCAAAACCAAAGTAATGAGCTGGAAACAGTGAGTCTTCCCATAGCTGAAGCTCATAGATTGTAGTGCTAGAGCTGAACATCTCTGAAATTTATCTCCAGAGCCGCTGTAAAGCTTTCAAGTTGCTTGCAGCACAGCAATATCCAGAGCAGGAAATCTCTAATTTGGCAGTTAAAAATAAGTACACAAAACAGACTTGTGATGCCTTCTCAACTACTGTAATGCTACCTAGGCATCAGATTTGGAGGTTTTCAGCAACAGATGTTCTGTGAGCATGACTGTGGTTTTTTCTCAGTAAAACTTGACTACCCTGAAAGTATCCTCTGTGAAAAACACTGTTGGCAGGATTCTTCCTTTCAGAGCAAAGAACAACGCAAGGCACGATCCTGCTGTGCATTTGTCAGCCTCCTATGAGATGTCAAGCACATTCAGCTTATCTGCAGTTAAATGGAAGTCAAGGATGCATGATAGGCTGTGGTGCCTGATTGCAAGTTCTGGTGTAAAAAATTACCACATACAGCTTGAAAGATCAGTTAGATGCAGTATATACCGGGAACATTTTTGAAAAAAAAAATGTACAGGATAAAAAAGCTTAACATTTTAAAAAAATAGAAATTTCTCCTGATAACACTTTTCATAGTATTATGTTTTATTAATGAGAAGAAAAACTATGTATTTTATGCTTTTATTACTTAAGACTGGATGCTTTTGCTTTGGCATTTGGTGTCAGCATTGAAAATACAATTTCTTCTGAAATATATTAAAGACCAAGGAGGCAGTAAATAAAACAGATATTTCCATCTGTGTTGCCTTTAATATTTGTCATTCACTCTCTGGTACTATTTTTAGTTTCCACTGGATGTTTTTAATGTTATTCTCTTGTGTAATTTGCTATATAGACATATTTCCTTTCTGTTTCCTTATTAAACAATGACTGCTTTAGTTTATAACTGAACTAGCATAAATAGATATTTTCTTGCTCTCCATCCTAGTATAGAGCTTGATGAAATTGTACTGTCTGGAAGTTGTATTTTCTGACTTTAGTGCCTTTTAAGAAATAAAAGATTTCATGTAATATATTTCACCTGCAGGGTACTTATTGGTTCACCATTAGTTGGCCAGCCTGAGAAAAGGACAGGAGATGTGTACAAATGCCCTGTAGGAAGGGCCAGCCAATCACCCTGCATAAAACTGAACTTACCAGGTATGAAAGAAAATAAAGCTGTGTCATGCAGAGGAATAATAGAGGTCAGATGTTAGAAGAGCTTTAGGTAGTAAATATGCATTACAAATGTTTCTGTACATTAAAATTTACTTTGGGGCTCCAGTGTTAAATGTGAAGGAGGTTTGTAACACCAAAAATAATAGCATAATTTTATTTTAAATCTTCTCATTGTCCTGTGGAAAACATGATCAAATTTAGAATGGGCATTTGACTGTGCTAGTAAAACTTTGTTTTGACTGGTAGTAACTGACCCTTCTTAGTAGCCCTGGCCATGAAGTCAGAAAGGCAATGGAGCATAGGTTCATGGATTCCCCATACCAATGCTTTCTAAAGTCAATGAGAGTCTTCAAAATGCCATCAGTGTGCCTTTGATGAGAATGTAACTAGTCAGAACCAAGCTGTTGCATCTTGGTGTGGTACAGGTAAATATTAATTGTTTATTTTCACATGTCAAGAAATACTTGGTGCAGCCAGGAAGTGGCTTACTGTGGAGATGTATTTCACTAAATATCCCTGTCATATTTTTTAATCTTCTCTTTTCCCTTGGAAACCTGTCAGTAATGTAACGTAGCAGTAACAAATATCTAAGTCATTAGAAAGGTCGAAAAATGAATGTTTATTTTCTAATTAGCAACACCACGTGAACAGTAATCTCTTGCTTTCATTGTGCTGTTATTTTTACTTTTTTTTCTTTTTTTGCAGTTCAAGAAAACTATTTGAGGCAGCATCCCAGACTGAATATTTTCTGGGATAAAAGCCAACTCAGAAATTTTTCTTGATTGTTGCAATTGAAGAAGGAGGAGGAAGGGTGCTAAAATATTTGATGAAACCAGTGTCAGTCTAGGTTTTATTTTAAAAGCTGGAAGCGCCATGCTAGGAGATGTATACTTTAACATTTTGTTTTCATGTTCCCAAATACTTAACATTTTAATCTATTTATAGCTGCTACTTCAGTTCCTAACATTGTAGAAGTGAAAGAAAACATGACTCTTGGAACAACCTTGGTGACTAACCCTAAAGGAGGCTTTCTGGTAAGAAAGGACTTTTTTTGCCTGTTTTAGAAAAAGTCTGGTTTTGACTCAGGTACCTTAACAGAGACATTTCACCATTTTTCATCTTTTAAAGGCATGTGGACCACTTTATGCTTATAAATGTGGACGTATGCATTACACAACTGGAGTTTGCTCTAATGTCAGCTCCACTTTTGAAACTGTTGACGCAATTGCTCCGTCTGTGCAAGGTATGCGCGCTCCTTGTGTGTCTGCAAATGCAAAGTGCCAAACAAGACAAATGTATACACATAGGCATACCAAAAATATGAACTGCTTAACTTAGTGACCAGCATTACCAAGTTAAGTAAATGTTTTCATTGTCTGTATATAACCTAAATTCTTGCTACTTCTGGAATTTATCTTAGTATAAACAATCACTAAAGAGCTATGAAACATCCAAACACAACTGCTAAAAATAGATGCTTATGTCTTTTACTTACAGCCAAAAGACTTCTTTTAAATAATGATAGAGTGTTAAGATCTAATACAATGCCAATTTATTAATATAGATAGAATTCTTAAAGACTCAGTCCTTTGCAAAAATTGAAGAGGAACAAGTTGACACTGAGGAAGCTAGGGATTACTGGTAAATATTCCAGTTATGCGATCTGGCTCCATTCTTAAATTTCTGCTTACAAGAGAATGCCTTACTGATAAAGTGAACACAAAATGTGTAAAATACAATGCAAAAGTTGATGAATTACTTCAAATGATTGATAAATGGCTTCAGTTCAGCCCCAATACAGAAGGATACACATTTGTTACTAATCACCACAGTAATTGGAGCTGTAAGATACATTTGATCCTCGTTAATGCCAGTCCTTATGTGGCAATTTGTATTGCAGCATGTAAAAACAAGCTGGACATTGTCATAGTCCTCGATGGGTCCAACAGCATTTATCCATGGGAGAGTGTCACAAACTTCCTAAACAGACTCCTGCAAAACATGGATATAGGTCCTCAGCAGACACAGGTAATATGGTAGACATTTTACAGTGGTTTAATTTGTGAGTTAAAAAAGGATTTACAAGAACTGGGATGAGAGCTCATATTTCAAGGATTTACAGGAATGAGGTATTGAAACAAAACAGCTGAAACCACAACTAAGTCAATCCTGTTGCCAAGTAACAGTGTCAGGGATGATGCCTCTTTGCACATTGTTCAGGCAGTCTGAAGAAACCAACTTTCTAACCCAGAGACAAAAGCTAAGTGTATTAAGTAATGCTGTTTGAACATTCTTTCCCATTTCTTTCATGTCCACAACCATTTCTCTTCTTATGTACTTAACAGAAGAAAGTATATTTCTGCTTATCTGAGGCATACACATATGGTTCAGACAGACATTGATTATAAGCTTTTCAGAGCAGCATTCAATGTTTTGTAGTATTGAGCTTATAACTTTTAAACATTTAAAATCATAATTCATGACAATTAAGCCACATGCTATTAATTGAAGCTGCATTTGTGTAATAAACAGAGAAGGCCAAATTCCCAGCTCCTGTAAATCAGTGCAATGCCACCAGAATTAACAGACCTACAACCTATTACCCCAGCTGAAGACCTAATACGATTCACAGTCCACTGACTGGCTATGAAATAGCAATTCCAGAAGAAATCACAGAAGAGAGAAACATGAACCTGTGTTAAAATGTAACACAGAAAGATTTCTTTCTAACAGAAAGGTAGAAATTAGGTCTTGCTTTCATTTATCCCTTTCTCCCTCCCAAAATCAAGGATTTTCTGGGAACCTGTATAATATTTGATATGCTGCAGGCCAGTACGTAGTGGTTTTCCTACTTCAGGTTAGCTCCTAACATTGAGCCTGTGCCTTCACAACAAAGACGGAGAATGTGCGTAAAGGGTATATCTATCTGCAGAGTGTATTCCCATAATTTTCTATGTTAATTGGGGTTTCTGAGTTACCACTCAAGTCCTCCGTTGGCTGTACTAAACAGTGGCTGATAAAATTATTGCTTATAAACTGTCAACTTTACAATCGTACTCTGTCTTTTTAAACACTGTGTTCTTCCAGATATTGTGAAGACAAAGGAAAAACCTTTTGTCAAATTTAACAGAAAGGAAAAAAAACTTCTTCCTGGTTCATTAAACTGGTGTTTACTGAAACATGTGCTGCTTGGGAAAATACTTAAACCTAAACTTCCCAGTGCGTAGCAATGGCTGCATGGAAATAATCACTCCCTTCTGCTCAAAAGGCTTCATGGGAATAGTACTTAGTGCAGTCAACTCTGCTACACCCTCACCCTCTTCTTCACCCTGCTATTCCTAAATTTTTGCATTGCCACACCTCTGTGGTATTTGTATTTGGAATCTTGCCTTGTCTGTGCATCAGCTCACACACAAAAAGTCGCTGGCTGGCCTGCCCTGTCGTAGCCTGCCATTCCCACCTACAAAATCCGTTCTACATGCGTATTGTCACAGCTACCACTCTTCTCACATGTACACTTACTCACTCAAGAATGTCAGCTTTGGCATCTGGTTACTACACAGCAGAAACATTTGAGAGGGAGATTAAAAACAGGAGATAAGGAAAAGAGAGGTGAAAAATGGGAAATGGAATTCAAAAGCTAGGCAGGATTTTCTTGGCTTCTCTTGCCTTCCATGCTTCCCCAGGTCATACCTCCTCTGTGTCTTGTATTCTCCTCTCCTTGAGCCCCTGCTTAGGAACTCTCTCACAATCAAAAGTGGTGACAAATTTATGCCATCTCCTCCAACCGTGCAGTCTCCTTTCTCCAAAACTGTGTTTAAGTAGCTATTGAGTGGGTGAGAGGAATGACAAAGCAGGCTTATTTTTCCCTTATCCACTGATATTACAGAATAGAAATACAGGAATGATTGTTTATTTTCTGCCTGTTTAATTTTTCCTTGTTCATATTTTGGGGATTGTTTAGCTCAAAGCCTTTCAATGACTTCAGATTGTTTTCCTCTTGTATAGAAAAGGAATGAGGTGATTAAAGAATAAGTCCTTAGCAGCTTGGGTGTGTCTTGTCCACAACTGTGTTTTGATTAGAGGCTTGCAAGGCATTTTTTTCCCACTTACGTCCTCCATGAATAATGGTCAATAGATTTGTAGCGCAACAAAAGAGAAATTCTTCAGAGTACCATGTTTGGCAGTTTTGAAAGTGAAAGCAAGAATATTCTTATGCAAAAAAACAAGGTTTACAGTATAATTTCTTTGGAAGTATTTCCTTCCCTTCCTACTTCTGTTTTCCAAAATTCCATACCACCATACTGATGATTTAGCTGCATACTCTGAACTTAGGGATAAAAGAAGTAAAGGAAAAGTGATGATAGAAAAGTGGAAAAGGAAAAATGTTTAGACACATTTTATTTCTCCATTAATACATAATGTGGGCAGTTTATAGAGGTGTTTTGCCTATTCCTTATATATCTCCAAAGGGACTTGATCAGTTGGCTCTATCAGTCTATCTTATGATCATTTTTACTTCCAGAACAGAAGTGAATTAAAGAGCTATTAAAATATTCAAGATGAAGAAAGACCCTTGCAGTAGTTCACAAACAATTTCTGTGTTCCTGGGAGCAAAAAAAAATGTGTAAAAATTGATTAAAATTTGCTTTGATTCAGGTATCTTTAGTAAGGTCTCTGTATGATAGCATGTGATATTCAATAGTACTTCCTAAAGCACTTCTCTGCTTTTTTTCTGCATTAAGTCTGGTCTAAGTACAATCAAAAATAGTTGTGATTTTCCTCTACATCTCAGTGGTGAAAATCCTAGCACATAATTTTCATGTACTAATTGGTTTTTCTCTCATTTTGGTTATTTGTTGTTTTTTACAAAATAGCTTACCTTAATAATTTATTCAGAAAGTCAGAAGGTATTTTCCAAATAAGGAAATCTATTCACTTATAAAACACTAAATAATTGCCCTAGAAATGTTTTGTCCCAAAGTAGAACAGCCCTTTCCTTGCCTGTTCTCCCATATTTCACAGGAACTGGAGACAATTAAGAATTATTCCCTTGTGTAATATAAAAGTCATGGAATGCTAGGGAAAGGAACACAAATATAGGAATTACAAAGATGTTCAATAGATTATGGTCAGTAATGCTGGGAAAAATATTAGCTATTAGGAGTAGGGCAGAATTACTCCTTCTGCATAGTATCATGACATTTTCCAGATGGAGATGAAACAACCAGATAAAAACATATACTACCTGCAAGCATCATTTTGAGTGTCTTGTTGAACAGGTTTGTAGTCCCATTAAGCCACATTTGCATCACTCAAATGTGTCATTTAAAGTTTCCCATTAGAATAAAAGGTATCAAAATTTCAAGTCTTCACTGCTGAATATAATTCCAGTTTTGCAAGATGGACTTGCTTCTGTGCTCTGTAGGAGACAGGAACATGCAACCAGTAGCATTTTGTTGGTTCTAGTTAAGATTTCTGTTACTGTTTTTTGAGGAATGTCTCATCTTTGACGCCATGAAACACTAGAACATGATCATCAGTGTTTTCAAAGGTAGTGCTAAGGAAGGGTCCCACAGAACAGCTTTATCGCATGAGATAACCACATGCCCTCCTTCCTTCCTGATTTACAAGCTGTGCAACACAGTGCAGTTTTCCAGAATCAGATGTCCTTCCCATTGACTTCCTGAGAAGGAAATGCTCAACATGTTTATTTACTGTGATCATGGACAACATTTCCTTTCAAATAGGAAATGATACAACTCTAAGTTAGCCTGTAATCTTTTTTAAGGAAAATGATAGCACCAACTCTCTAGATGGTGAAAGTTAATGATAACTCCCAAGAATTATGAAAGACTGGCAGATACTTTTCACACTAGCAGCAGTCAATAGTTGATTTAACCCTTGGTCCCCATAAAAACGTCAAAGCTGCAGATAGAGAGCCCATGAATCCATAGTGTTAGGCTCCCTTACATACAGTAATCTCTGACTATACCTGTGCACAGAATGTGTCCTGGAATACTTAAAGCAATCCTCCAGCTCCAAAGTACCAAATGTATTGAAAACCTCGTGT
Organism: Upupa epops; assembly: GCA_013397515.1. Lineage (NCBI taxonomy): Eukaryota > Metazoa > Chordata > Aves > Bucerotiformes > Upupidae > Upupa > Upupa epops. The sequence goes on along the minus strand of VZRI01010241.1, from coordinate 358,825 downwards.
TTATCACCAATTAATGGCTGTCTTTTAAATTATTAGTAGCATCCTTTTCATATTACTGTATGTCTTATATGAATGTCACAATAGAATTGCCTTAAACCTGTTCCAGGTTAAAAATTTCATCCTTATCTTGGGATTCAAATACATTGTAGGTAAAACTAAACCTAGAGGCAATGTGGGACCCCTGCTGAATGAGCTGGGTGCCCTGAAGACAGGAGATACAGATAAAGCAGACATGCTGAACACTTTCTTTGCCTCCATCTATACTTCTGGGAGATGTCCTGGTATTAAAGCCCAGACTGCAGAGGAAGTTGAGGCAAAAGAGGAGCCTGCCTTGGTTGATGAGGACTGGATTAGGGATGTGTTGAGCAAACTGAATGTACATAAATCCATGGGGCCTGATGGGATGTACCGATGCGTACTAAGGGAGATGGCGGAAGTCATTGCTAAGCCACTCTCATCATCTTTTCTAAGTCGTGGGAATCAGGACAGGTGCCTAGAAACTGGAGGTTAGCAAATGTCACTACAGTCTTTAAGAAGGGGAAGAAGGAGGACAGAGGTAATTATAGACCGGTCAGCCTCACCTCCATCCCAGGAAAGGTGATGGAACAATTTGTCCTGGATGCTGTCTCTAGGCGCATAAGGGACAAGAAGGTCACTAGGGACAGTCAGCATGGCTTCACCAAGGGGAAGTCATGCTTGACCAACCTGATAGCCTTTTATGAGGGCATAACCAGGTGGATAGATGATGGCAGAGCAGTGGATGTGGTCTGTCTTGACTTCAGTAAGGCATTTGACACAGTCTCACACAGCATCCTCGCAGCCAAACTGAGTCAGTGTGGACTGGATGATTGGGTAGTGAGGTGGATTGTGAAGTGGCTGCAGGATAGAAGCCAAAGAGTAGTGGTTAATGGGACAGAGTCTAGTTGGAGGCCTGTATCTAGTGGGGTCCTCCAAAGATCAGTACTGAGACCAGTCCTCTTCAATCTATTCATTGATCCCTCACTTGGATGAGGGATTAGGGGACACTGTCAGCCAGTTTGCTGATGACACAAAGCTGGGTGGTGTTGCTGACACCCCAGCAGACTGTGCTGCCATTCAGCGAGACCTGGACAGGCTAGAGAGCTGGGCAGAGAGAAACTTAATGAGGTACAAGAAGTGTAAGTGTAGAATCTTGCATGTGGGCAAGAACAGCCCCAGGTCCCAGTATAGGTTGGGGACTGACCTGTTGGACAGCAGTGTAGGAGAAAGGGACCTGGGGGTCCTATTGGGTAACAAGATGACAGCAATGTGCTCTTGTGGCCAGGAGGACCAACAGCATCCTGGGGCAATCAGAAGGGGGATGGTTAGCAGATCAAGGGAGGTTCTTCTCCCCCTCTACTCTGCACTGGTAAGACCACATCTGGAATATTGTGTCCAGTTCTGGGCCCCTCCATTCAAGAAGGACACAGAGCTGCTGGAAGGTGTTCAGCATAGAGCAACAAAGATGATGAAGGAAGCAGAACACCTCCCTTATGAGAAAAGGCTGCCAGAGCCGGGTCTCTTTAGCTTGGATAGGAGGAGGCTGAGGGGTGACCTTCTTCCAGGTAAGATTGTATTTTCAGAAAGATATAGAATGTAAGCAGAATAAATTTTGCTACTGCATACCAGTGTAATTATTGCCCCATAATTGTACATATTTTGTATTTTCATAATAGTTGTGAGTTTCATGTTGAACATCAAACTGGTCTAGCATCTTCCCTGCAAACACTGTAACATCTGAGGCTATGAAAGTTGCTAAAAAACCATCTAATACAGCCATTCAGAAGTCTGTACTATGCCATTTCTAAAATAATAGGATGTTATAAATAACCCAGAGGTGTTACTGATATTCAGTACCTAAATGCTAAAGTGCTTTTAATAGTGAGAAATAAATGCTGTGTAGTTCTGCATTATCCTAAACAGCATATAAATTTACATGTGTAATATAAATTTTAAATTCACTAATGGAACCTTGTGCGCTTTCTTCCTAGTAAAACCTGGCAGGAACTTGCCAAAATATTAGAAACTATAGGGATTAATGAGAGAAATTAATTAGTATTTATGAATACTGCTTGTCTTTTGCTCATTTTTGCACCAGGTTCCCACGGTCATTTGTGGTTGGGTTCTGACTGTATGCATAGAAAGTCTTGTCCTCTTGATGTCATCTAGAATCTTTCTATCATCTTCCTTCACTCCAGAAGCTACTGTTTTATTCATGTTGTGAGCCTTACTTTGGCTTACCTCCTGCTGGTAGAATGGCCGTGTCCTGGACTGCCATGCTATATTCACCAGGATAATGTTGTTTGGATTTTCTCTCACCCTGAGGGCCTAAATTTGTCATTGCAGTGATATTTCTAGGCTAGGTTCATGGTAAATAAATTATCAGATGTAGGAATGTTATCTTTAGATAGAGTTAAGACAGTTATGAGTGAAACATGGCCTCCTATGTAATAAAGAAACCTATTTAGAGAGGTTGGAGTGGAGGTTAGGGCACTGGCCTTTCTTGGCCTTAAGAAGAGTAGAGATGCAGCACCGATTTTTGCAAGTCAGGAAGAGGAAGGAGTTGAGGCTAGTTTTGTCTTTATTCTTTTTTTAATAAAAGCAACTTAGAAAGTTCACAACTTTTCATAATATTGAGAGTCTCCTAACCTGTCTTGCCCAAATGCTTGTGGCACTTCATACTGAATGAAACACACAGAGTTCCATTCTTTTTCTGGCTGTAGTTACAGATGGGCATTTAGCCCATGACAGGAGCCATATACATTTTCTTTAACAGCAGTTCATTGTTACATTAACTGTGTTTCAGGTTGGAATTGTTCAGTATGGACAGACTGTACACCATGAATTTTTCCTGAATACATACTCAACAACAGAGGATGTGATGGCTGCAGCCACAAGAATAAGCCAGCGGGGTGGCAGACAAACTATGACAGCCCTGGGTATCGATAAGGCAAGGTACACTCACCAAAAAGATTATCCTGCATATGGTAGGAACAGTCTGAAATCTTTGAAGCTTCTTGACCACTGACTGATCATTGGGAGACTGAAGATCTGATGCAGCAATAGCTTTATTTAGAACTTCTTACTTTATGAAAAAATGGAAAGCTGCCTTTTGTATGACAGTAAAATGTCAGACCCTTTCAAACTGTATGGTGTGCTCCATATATTTTTTCTTTTCTGCCTTTTTTCCTGGCTTGACTTTATTCCATTAATGATGGCATTGGTCTTTCCATACAAACGTTTAATGAAGCTGCATTTTTCTGATTAATTGTTTGGTAATCTGACCAAAGTTCTGTTGGTATGTCTTAAATCTATTAAGTCTTCACCAGCAATGTTTTGATGGTTTAATGAAGGAGTCTAAACAAGGTCATGAAAGCAGAGCCAGAAGGAGAATCGCCAAATACACAGAAATAACATACAGTTCAGAAAGTCCAGGCACACTACAAAGGCTTGCATATGAGAAACTATCACCAAAAGCTTCCTCTATTCTTGCAGTCTTCCTATATATGCACTTTTGGCCACCCTCAGCTGTAGATCTGATCTTCCACTCATGTGGCCAGTCTCAGAGTTCTGTATTTTTCTAAGAGGAAGTCCTGCTTCCTTCCTTCTACTTCAGAGCCTAATTCAGTGTCACTTTTTCTGGCCTCCTCAAGAGTCTGGGTGAGCTGTTGCCCAAAATTTCAACTGCTATTTGCCCACTTGTGGCTATAGAATCCAACCAGTCACCTCCACCTATTTCTGCTCACCTGTAGCTCGTTTCTGCCATATCCCCAACACACAGTTTAACTGGAGATGTATGCTGGTAGCTGAGTAAATACTCTGACCACTTGAAGTGCTGTTGTGGTGTGGATGTAGATGCAGGGTGGGGGACTTTGTCTGTGGCTTTTGGTAGGGAAGATGATGTACATTTAGTCTTTTTTTAAGATGCCAAAACAGTTTTATGGTGCCAGAAGTTTATTCAGAAAAGGGAAGAATGTTTCCCTGTCCAGCCTTCTATTTCTCTGATGATCTGAAATGAGTGAATAATAAATGAACACGTTGTCTGTGAACTGACGCCTAAGTTCCAATTCTTGTTTGTATTTGTTTATGTGTAATATTAATCTCCTTTTCCATTTAGTATGAAGTATTTTTGTTTGTTGACTATGCAAATATGATCCATTTGCTAAGTGCTGACATTGCTTTATGCTACTCTTAGGGAAGAGGCTTTTACTGAGGCTAATGGTGCAAGAAGAGGAGTACAAAAAGTAATGGTTATTGTTACTGATGGTGAATCACATGACAACTACAGATTAAAAGAAGTGATTGATGATTGTGAAGATGAAAACATTCAGAGATTTGCTATTGCTGTAAGTGAAATTTAATGAAAAAACTTAAAAATGTTTAATTTTCCAAATGTAATTTCTGTTTAAAAATGTTCATTTTACAGGATCTTTACGGAAATGTAATTATTTCAGAGAGGAAAGAAAAGAAGCTGAAAAAGCATCTTAAATGTGATTTTATAGCAAATTAGAAAAATCAATCTGTCTCCCTGTTTCTGATAGGTGTGAGAATAAAAAGGAGGAGTATGAAGGACAGTAGATAACCAAATTCTCTTAGCTAAGAGCAATATTAAGTAGAGTTGATTAGTTCAAATCTGAGCAATTTGTCTGCCTACTTGGAAAAAAAAAGCAGAAAAACAAATGTGACACATCAAAACAAAACATGTTTCTTATGGCTGTTCAGTGTGCTGGCATTCTGAAAATGTCATTTTCATGTTGACCAAATTTAGTGGCTGAATAAGAAGATGAACATGATGGAACTTAACACACACTGAAGAATATGGCAACATTAATGGTATATGTTACATGAACTATGTAGTTAATTATTCTATAGTGAAATGATTCTTACTAATTTCAAAGGTACATTGGATTGTTGCTTATTCATTCCTATCTTTATTTTGGTAAAATGAGGTGGTATGGAACCATACAACTTAAAGAAAGATGCTATCTTTAATTTAAAAAAAGATGTAAACCAAAAAGTGAATCCAACAGCACAGTGGCTTTCATCATAAAGCTAGAGATCTTTAAATAAAAAGTTGCCCTTGTAGCGTCAATGTTTTTTTTTTTCAAATAAAAGCCCTGTCTTGAACCAGATTTGAATTTCTGCAGGAATGCTAAAATGTGAATTTGTTTATTATTTCTCTCTCAAAGCAGTTTAAGTGTATATAGCACTTTTTTCTATGAAAAATACTTTGGGGCTGGAAATTGGAGAAGTGAGTTTTGTTCTGAGGAATACTTAACTTTTATAGTGGTGGTTTAAAACTGCAAACCAAATGTAAAGTTTTTGTGATGGAGCTGTTAACACTGAAAGCAATTGATGTTATTATATGTATTTACAGGGCAAATTTCTACCCAAAAAAGAATTATTCTATGTCTAACTTGTCATCAGTTGCTTTTATACCATCAATCGAGAAAAACTGATGGTATCTGTGCAGAATTTAGTGTAATTGTGAATTCTAGTTTGGTGGTGGTAGGTTTTTTCCTGAATTAATACCTAGTCCAACGAGTCATACAATTGTAGAATAAATCATTAGGATTCTATGAAGAAGGGAAACAAAGGAAAGCCGACAGTAGTAGTATTACAACATACAGTTGCTTTGTTTGCTATTGTTGAAATTTTCAGAAAAAACAACTGAGCCCTCATACAGTTCTTTCCTATTGGAAAGTAATAGTTTCAAGTCAGTTTGAGGTAAGTTTTAACAGTATATGTGATGGTTGTGTAGGATTTCTCAGTATTCTCTAACAAGCTATCTCAAACATGTCTTTTAAAATGGGTTACGAAATGTATCTTTGACATGGTTTTTTTTAGATTCTTGGGAGCTACAGCAGAGGAAATTTAAGTACTGAGAAATTTGTAGAGGAAATAAAATCAATTGCCAGTAAACCTACTGAAAAGCATTTCTTCAATGTCTCAGATGAATTAGCTCTTGTAAATATTGTTGAAGCTCTTGGAGAAAGAATATTTGCACTGGAAGGTATGACATTATTCAAAATTTTACTTCATGTCTGCATTACAACTGAAGCAAATAGACTTTCTGCTATTATCTTCCTTTACAATGTATTTCACTGTGTAAACTATTTAATGTAAATTGTACAATGATCATGCTGATCACAAAAATATTTTACATACATCATTGTTAGATCTCCCAGGGTCTTAACAAATATAACTCGCTCTTGTTGTCCCAGTCTGTGTCCACCTGGAACACTCTGGCCACCTGATACACCTGTTTGTGGTGGTACTCCTCAGTGGCAGGATTTTTCAGTATACAGGTGTCTAACTGCCACATCTTCACCACTAATTTATCCAGCTGGAAATCCACCTTGCAACAGGGCAGCTGCCCAAACTGATTTCCCCCTCCGTTGCTACGTCTCCTGCTTGCACTTCTTTTTTTCATTTCCCACCATTGCTGCACAGCTGTCAGTTATTACTTAGGGCCTAAGAGATTCCTGAGGCTATCAAAGGTATTAAGCACATGGAAACAATACTGACCTTTGCTCCTTGTACAAAATCTAGAAACCATAAAACTACAGTCAACAAGAGCCAACAGTAGAAAATTACATAACACACATTAGGTCACATGTTATTAAGAACAGTGTTAGTGATAGGCACCATTTTCCTAAGCTGTATGTCAGAGGTCATGTATCAGGAACAGTGTGGTCAGCAGCAGAAGGGCAGTTATCGTGCCTTTGTACTCAGCCCTTGTGAGGCCTCATCTCAATTACTGTGTTCAGTTCTGGTCCACTTATTATGGGATAGACATTGAGATGCTGGAGCATGTCCAGAGGAGAGCTACTAAGCTTGTGAAGGGTTTAGAGGGGTGTGAGGAGAGGCAGAGGCAGCTGAGCATGTCTAGTTTGAAGAAGAGGCTGAAGTGGGGACCTCATTGCGCTCTACAGTTACCTCAAGGGAGGTTGTAGAGGGTTGAGTGTTGGCCTCTTCTCCTGGTGACTAATGCCAGAACTAAGGGAAATGGTCTGAAGGTGAGGCAGGGGAGGTTTAGATTAGATTTTGGGAAGAAATTCTTTACAGAAAGAGTGCTGAGGCACTGGTGTGGCCTTCCTAGGGGGGTGGTTGAGTCACCATCTCTGAAGGTATTTAAGAAGCATGTAAACAGGGTGCTTTGTGACATGCTATAGTGATAGGCATGGAGGGTGTTATTTTGTGTTTTTCAGTCTTGCAGGTATTTAGGTTTTTTGTTGGTGTGGGTAGGGTTGGACTTAGTGATTTAGGAGGTCCTTTCCAGTCATGATTATTCTGTGATTCTGTGAATGTATGTAAGGCCTTGAAGATAGGATCCTCCAAAAAATGGAAAGCAAAAGGAACTTCTTCCTCTTTTTACCTGTACTATTGACTGAGGGAGAAAAAAGAAGAAAAATAAAGAGGGGTGAGGAGGGGAGAGATAGAGGGAGGGGAATGACTGATCCAGAGGAATGAATCAGGATGGACAGAACACTGAAGAAAAATGCAAGGGTGAGTAGGAGTTGCAAGGGGAAGGATGAGAAGTGATAGTATTTACACCAAGACTACATAGCAGACGGGAACACACAAGAAGAACTATGTCTAGATGCTAGCTCAGGGAGAAAAGAGGAAGTTCTGTGGTTGTGCACAATTTTGTATGGCTACAGGGAGGGATTTTATTGGTTCTCAAGTTGAACGTGTGGTGGAATCTGATTCGCTCTTCTAGCTGTCCTGTCAGAGTGGGCCAATCTCTGTATATGTGGCTGGTTCCTTAAGCCAATATCTGGTAGATTTCCTAAGCTGTTACATCAAGGGTCACCCTCCCCCAAAACTTAACCCATGACACAAGAGATATCAGAAATACACATAATGATGTGATGGGTTAGAACCTATGGAGACAGTAGCTCAAAAAGGGTAAGTACACATTACTCTTTTGGCTGGGATAAACATGAAGTTGCCTTCATTTAGGTGACAAATCATTGCTATAACTTATCCTGATTACCATGTGATCATGTTCTTGCCTTGCTGTGCACTTAGGCTCTCTTTGTTATTCATTACAACATATTACTTTGCCATACAGGTTAACATGGACTTAACTATAGAGTTGACCGGTTCCATTTTTCCTTTGGAAACATTCACAATACTCAAATTTTAGCACAGAAAAGTAACTCATAATTTCTGTTTACATTCTCCATCCAAATTACACAAAGCTGTCAAAATCTCTGTTTCAATAGCACTACTGGTAAAGGAAGACTGATTTTATTAGTTATAAATTACACTGGCCAACTCTGAAGAGATTCATGTCTTGCAAAGAAAACATCCATCTATTTGGACTTTTTCAACATCTGAACTTTCCAGCTAGCTGGAATAGTATCAACAAGTTCTGCAGTACCCATTGAATTCAGCTTTAATCTTCTGCAAAAAAAATGCAATAGCGAATATGTACTTCTTGAATATTACTTTTTATTTAACATAAACCTGTAAGGATACTTGTGCCTTGATACCTGCCTTATTTTCCACTTATTTTTCAATGTACTTGTCTGTATAACAAAAAATACATTAACAAAATAAAAAATGTCAAAGTCTATTCTCATGTCATTGTAAGAGACAAGCTAGATAATGTCTCAATTTCCCAAAAGCCTTCTTTTCACTAGGAACTTAGATATGTTTTAAGATTTCTATACAAGATGCCTGTGATCTGAGACAAGAAATGTCTCATCCACCTGTGAAAGTCACAAAAGTCATATAATCTGTCTGCAAGGGAATCAGAATAGCAACTGAAAATGGGAATTTAGCTTTTTTTTAAAGCATAGCAAGGTTGAGTTGCTCCAATGGGTTGGAGCTAGAAAATGCTGAGTAAATCACTTTCTGTTGATTCTTCTGTCATGGTTTCCTGTTCCCTCCCAAAGCATTTCAAGAGCTATTTTAGATTTGCCTCTTTGTCAATGGAAGCATTCTTTTGGTAAAGGTAAAAAGCAGATTATTCTGTACCACCCAGCTTTCTGTTGGCAGTCCAGCTTATTTGATGTGTGCAAGGTGAAAGAGGATCACTACTGTTGTACACATTAGCTGTAATAACTTCTCTGCATAACATGGAGGTCACAGAAAACATGACCTTTATATTCTGTATCTCAATCTGTTTAAGTTTTCAGTCTGAATAGCCTCTTGCTCGCTTAGTAGTACATTTTGGTTTTTCCCTTGTATTTCTTGTTTTCCCTTGTGTTTTTGCCTTTAAAAATTGCATGCAAAAATTGAAAGAGAGTTGGAAAATGAAATCCAACATAAACCATACTTGACAGCCAGTGAATTTTTGCACATAATGTTTTTCATATGTCTCTGTGTCATGGCATGAACTTCGGGTTTGAACACCAATTTTATGTTTTGTCCAACCCATAGGCAGGCACAAATATTTTTTCACAAAATATCCTTTGTAAGATGTTAGACTGTTTGAAACTCAATGAAATGTTAGACTGAGAGCTGTTATCTATGCAGTATTTGGAGCTGCACACATTAACAGTACTGGCATTGTCATCTGCCTCAGCATCCTGTCTTTCTCAGCCCATTAAGAAGCATATTTTGCTGCATGAAAATATTATCAGCAAATATGCAGTGTAAGAGTTTTATGCTTTAAAAGGACATTTCAAAACTCAACAAAGCAACTACATCCTTGGAAGCGTGACCGCCTGTGTTTGTGTGTCAACCTTTTTTTTGTTTGAGATCATTTCACATTCCCATCAGCAAAGACATCATGTTCCTAGGAGCAACTTCTGTGGTTTAGTTGCTGAGTATCAAAAGTTCAGTACTGTTTAGTAGCCCAGATGCCTGAAATTCATGCAGTCATGGCTTGCCATGCCTCAGTTTTGTTTACACAATTGGGCATTCATCTCAGCACTCAGCTGGTAGCAAATTTTGCGAAGTCCTCTACTGCCTTTTACTGTGTCGTGCTCTCTTACATGGCCACTTAAGGTGGCAAAAAGAGTCCTTGAGTATTGCTTTTAAGCAGAGGCAGACTTATAAATCAGCTGATGCTGTTTTATTCAGTGTCATGTAAGAGAATCAGGGAGACTTTCATGTAACTTCTGGGCAGGTTTATAGTTCCAAAGACCATCCCAGAGACTTGTGAGGCTTGGACAGCTGAGATTTTCCTATGTTGATTTTTTGCGAAGTTTCATACAAACATCAAATGTTTCTCATTTAAAGTTCCTCCAGCTGCCCTAGAATTTTTAGTCAGTTGAATACAAAGCCAGAGTTACATGGGCTGGTGTTTTATTGTTCACTTAGCTCAAGTGGAAAATGGCTTAACCATATTAATCAAACATTCCAAACATATTTACCATTAGCTGGAGGTCAAATCTGGTCAGTTTTAGCCCAGTTCTGAGACATGATCTTAAAATGGAAACTCTTGTAATTATTCATAGTATTTAATACAGTTACTAATTTTTGTATTTATAAAAAAATGTGGTAAGTGTATTCACTGAATCTTCTAATTAATGATGTTATCATATAAGCATTTTCTTTACACTATTCAGATACATTTTCAAATTGAAACTAACTTGGTTTTTTAACTAATTTTTTTCTGTTTGATAGCAACAGCAGACCAGCAGGCTGCCTCATTCGAAATGGAAATGTCTCAAGCTGGTTTCAGTGCTCATTATTCTCAGGTAAAAAAACTTTTTGAAAATAGAAGTTTTTTTACAAAATAGATGTTTGTTGATAAAGGCATGAATTTGGAATGGGTGTTTCAGAATTCTTTGTTCAGTCCTGTTTGCTGTTTGAGGTCTTGGAGTTCCCAGTAATCCAGTAACTTTAATGTGTGTAAAAATTATTATAAACAATGAAAGCTTGAGATACTACATAACTTCTTCACCTGACCCTCAAATGTAATGCTCCATAGCACTTTTTATCTGGAGTCCACAAAATGCTAAGAGAAATAGATACTTTATACTAGGGCCTATAGTTATAACGTACATGCTTCAGATGGTGCAAGGATTATTTATGTAGCTGGTAGAGCATATTCTTGAAGTTCACAAACAGCGCATTTGTTGTTGTGGAAACTTCACCTCAGAAGTGTGTCTTCAGTCCTTGGTCAGGACTCTGGTGTCTGGCTTACTTAGAAGGCTACATTCATGCCTTTAAGCATAAAAGGTATCATTTCTCATTGATAAAAGACTCCTGCACAATATAGAAGACACACAGATTGAGCAGAGAAAGGTTCAAAGTTCTGAAGTTGGGTGCATATTTAGCAAAAAATGGGAGAAGTACTGTAATTGTAGGGGCCACATTATAGTAGGAAAACTAGGGTTAAGTATGTAAGTTTACAGGAAGCATTACCATCTAAAGATGGTTCATACAAATAACAGCTTTTTGTTTTTCTCTGCAAAAGGATTGGATCATGCTTGGAGCAGTTGGAGCATATGAATGGAATGGCACGGTGGTCATGGTGAAGAACAGTGATATTTCAATTCCAACTAATGACACTTTTCGTGACAGGCTTACAGAAAAAAATGAACCCCTTTCGGCTTATCTAGGTAAGACAAACAGCCCATCTTACAAGACTTTTTGATAAATACTGTAAGACCTCTCTCCAGTCTCATTCACAAATGCTGTTTTATGAAGTAGTATATTCTAGGAGCCTGTGAAAATTTATTTGTATGGGCATGTCTATTGTATGACTCTTGTTCTTTAAGAAAAGAGTTACTACATCTTACTACATCTACAGTCAAAAAAGTAGTCCAAACACATGCAGACATAAATATATCTACACTTTCTCAGTATCTCTATCTGTTCAAATTAGATTCTGCAGATCCCTCTGTATTACCAAGTTTTTCTGTGCCTTGTTCATTGAAAAGTGTCATGCAATATTCAGTCTAAATAGTTGCTTTGTTGTCACTCAGTGGAGAAGGACAATAGTTTGTCATTATCTTTTTTACAACAAAGTATTACGTATTGTCAGGGTATTTTTTCCTCTCAGCCTTTTCTACCAAAAAGTATCAGGGGTCTTGCTCAGTCTTGCTTTATATACCTCATGTAGCCACGTTTTCACTAAAGAAGAGTCATCATTAGAAAAAAAAATTATTTTCTTAAGAACCACTTGTCTTCCATGCAGAATGCCATTATCTATTTATTTGTATCTTGATTTTGGTAAAATAATGTTAAGTTTAGACGCTATCCTCCATACATTCAACACCGCCACACTTTTGATTGATCTTCAAATTTTTTAAATCTTCCTTCACACAAAGTGTGAAATTGCTGCTAGTAATTAATACAGCTATGTTCAACAGGCCCCCAGAATCACATTTGGAAGACTACATGAGTCTGACAATGAATGGGGGACATCTGTTCTTTGGAACTATCTTTTCAAACAGCTATTGATAAAGTATTTTATTAGTATCATCGTATTTTTAACACTAGGTGTTGGATGGTAGTGTTAACACTACTGTGACACCAGCCTGTGAACATTCTTAATAATGCAGTGGTGCTCATGAGTCTGAGGCTGTAGGCAAATACATATCCAGCTTTTTAGTTAGTTCTATTATTCTGTAGTACAAGTAGAGATAAATATCTAGTTGTAAAACAAGGCTCTGAGTCATGGTAGGTATTTCTGATGCATTAATCTTGTCTTCTGCTTCCTAGGATACACCGTGAATTCAGCATTGACCCCTGGAGGTGTGCTATACATAGCAGGACAGCCACGTTACAATCACACTGGCCAAGTTATCATTTACAAAATGGAAGGAAGAGAAGTAAGAGTACTTCAGAGGTTAAATGGAGAACAAGTGAGTATGCAGTTATGATATACAAGAGGAATATGGCATGAGAAACAGAGATTATGATTTTAAATGAGAACTGCATCAGAAGACCAAATGAAAATGGGAGTTTTAAGAAAGAACAGATGGGAAGTTTAGGTAGGTGTTCTGTTATAGTAACTAATGGAAAGTAGACTCTACAGTGGTCAAAGAAACATGGAAATTTTCTCTTTAAGGGTTAAACCTTCACTAGTGACAAATTCTGTCTCTGACTAGAATTTCCTCTGTCAGCTGGGTGGAAGGGGTATGTCACTGGCAGGAAACAGGTGTGACAAGCAGCATTCTGGGCAGGAGCATATGCTGGAAGAGATGAGATTTTGAATTGCTGCTTGTTGTATTGAGTAGCAGCTCACTGAGAGCTCTTCCTGCAGAAATAGTGTGATTGCAATATGTAACTTCAATTACAATATGTAATCACATAATTAAAGATGGTAGTATAATATTATGCATATGAGATTTAGAAGTGCTACATACTTGAGTATCCCCAGGCTGCACTACAATCTTCTTTCAGGATAATTCAGGCTATCTAATTTTGCCTGCAGCTGATGTCTCCAAGTCAGCTAATTAATCAATCCTTTTAGAGTCTACTTGAACCATCTTCTGCGAGACGAAATGCATCTTGCACTAGAAGAGACTATGTCCTGGCTTTGATTATTTTGTGTGTGAATGGATTTCTCAGGGTCTTGTCTCTCCGTAAGAGACTGCTTCTGAAGTTGAGAGTAAAGGAAATCAGGGTGTCTAGTTTAGCCGTGAACTGAATGTTAATCAAATAAATCTTGCACCTTGCACTCAGTCTACACATGTATCTTCCTCTGCATTTAGAATCATAGAATCATAGAATCACTAGGGATTGTAAGGGACCTTGAAAGATCATCTAGTCCAATCCCACTGCCACAGCGGGATCACCCACACCAAGTCCAGGCAGGTTTCAAACGTCTCCAGAGAAGGAGACTTCACAGAACCCCTGGGCAGCCCACCCCNAGGTCACCTTGGAGCCTCCTCTTGACCAGACTGAACAGTCCTGACTCTCTCAGTCTGACCTCCCAGGAGTGGTGCTCCAGCCCTCTGATCATCCTCATGGCCCTCTTCTGGACTTGCTCCAGCAGATCCACATCCTTCTTGTAATAAGGGCTCCAAAACTGGACGCAGTACTTCAAGTGGGGTCTCACCAGAGCAAAGTAGAGGGGGAGAATGGCCAAACTTCTGAAGCAGCCCAGGATCCAGTTTGCCTTCTGGGCTGCAACTGCACACTGCTGGTTCATGTTGAGCTTTTTGTCCACAAGTACCCCAAAGTCCCTCTCCTCAGGGCTACTTTCCAGCCAGTCACTGCCCAGCCTGTATTTGTACTTAGTATTGCCTCGACCCAGATGCAGGACCTTACACTGGTGGGAACCCAGGAATGTTAGTGATTGCCCGTGCTCATTTCAGACCTTTTTTCGACCAAGCTAAGTTTTCCCTTGAGCAAACTTAAGACCACTAACATTGCTGCTTCCTCAATAAGTGTGGGTTAGATGATGGGATTGTCAGGTGGATTGAAAACTTTTCTTGAGACTGAAGAGAAAACTATCTTCCTCAAGACAATTGTATTTGAATGTTATCTTAAGAGGTCCTACTTTTCCTAGCAGAAGAACTATTTGTAGCTTAAAGGCTTAGGAGAGTCAAAAGTTTAACCATTCTTAAATAAAAAATCCTAAGAAACCCTGAAACAGAAAACAAATCTTCAAAGGCAATCACACCAAATAATCTTCTGGATAGGAAAGAAAATTTCTGTCTAGTGGTTAAACATCTGGCAATGCTGTAAGAAACCATACAATAGGTGTTTGAATAGGAAATGATAGTGCTTTATGTTGCTGACTTTGTCGCTGATTTTCCTGCAGATTGGGTCATACTTTGGGGGTGTTATTACCACAATTGACATTGACAGGGACTCATTTACAGACCTTCTTCTTGTTGGAGCTCCTATGTATATGGGAACTGAGAAAGAGGAGCAAGGAAAAGTATATGTTTATGGTCTGAACAAGGTAAGGGTGATGTTTATTTACCAGGAAGAGAATATCCTCCTTAATTTCTTCATACTCTTATTTTAAAGCAATATGATAATTTGAGCTGAGGAAGTTGACCTGTTGAAAACAGAGAAATATGATTTTGATAGTTGATACAATATAGATTATATTTTAAAGCTTTCATCCCAAACTCATTTTCTCACATTTTTTTCTAATAGTGTAATATAGATAAGGAATCTAATCTCTCACCTGCATTATGGCTTAGATGCAAATTTATGGGATTACTTTTTTAATACATTTTTTATTTTACTTTCATGAATTAGCAAACTGTAGGGCTCTTCCATCCTAAAATTGTGTGCTCCAGCATCTTTGTGACTTGATTTCCAGCACAGACTTAAGCCCCATATATCCAACAGCTTTTTAACATGTCACCACTAGACTGAGGAATATGTCAGCTACATCTCAGCTTCTTAAATTGCTAAGTCTCCAACCATTGTCTGTGCATCTTTATGCTTCTTTCTTTTATTATTTCTTTTAGTTCAGTACCACTGTGTGTTGTTATAGCACTTACCAAAATGCATCCTAGCAATGGTGGTCTCCTAAAATACTATTACGAGAAAGGGACCTGAAGAGGCTGAATGTATTTGACAAGGAACTCTTCTAGTGTATACATGCATGTTGCTAGCAATGGATTGCTGGTGGCCAGAAAACAGGAATTCCATGTCCTCCAATAATATGAGGGTTTGAAATTAGTTTTTCCTGTGCTTCCTTTTATCCGTCTCCAAGTAAAGGAGATGCAGCAACTGCTTGCGGCTGCTAATCTCTAACATTGAACTCAGGGGACCAGTCCCTTGAAGCGATTAGTTACATGCCGTACTATATGTGTAGTTCTGGTCTAGGGTGTCCACTGAAGCAGAAATATATGTATCTATCTATCTATCTATCTATCTATCTATCTATCTATCTATCTATCTATCTATCTATCTATCTATCTATCTATCTATCTAATCTATATATAAAAGATCATGGAGTACCTGTCTAAAGATAGAATTCAGTCTATCTAAGAGAAATGCTGTCTTTTTTACTGGAATAACAGTATTGTCATCTGTGTTTCATCAGAAACTTGGCTTCTCAGATTAAGAGAATGCCTTTAGTCCCTTAGCACTTTCTTGAGCATTAAGTGGATTACTTACAATAGCTTCTAAATATTTATATACTATGCTTTCCTGTGAACCTCTAACTTCAAGAAATATGCAGAAGCGTCTTAGATGCAGAAAGAGGCAAGAATGCCTTTCCTACTGACTGTTCAGAAAGAGTAATTAAATTATTGTTATAGAACCAAAGTTTCTACAGTGAACTCAATCAGTACGAATAGAATGTAATTGTTTCATTTCATTCCTTAATCTTCTAAACAGGAGCTCTTAAAACTCTGCTTAATTTTTTGTGGAAATGCACAAACTCTAGATCTGTTCTTTCACAGACAAAGTTCGAATATCAGATGAGTCTTGAACCTATAAAGCAAACGTGCTGTTCAGCACTAAAACAGGACACCTGCGAAGTTCTTAAGAATGAGCCTTGTGGTGCACGTTTTGGAACTGCGATTGCTGCAGTGAAAGATCTCAACCTTGATGGATATAATGATGTTGTAATAGGCTCTCCTTTAGAGGATGATCATCGGGGAGCTGTTTATATTTATCATGGCCACAGCAACAAAATCTCTAAAAAGTATTCACAGGTATGAAGGAAAACTTCACACATCAACAGATACTTTAACTGTATGTAGTAGAAATCCTGTTACAGAACACATCCTCTCTGTCATGACAACTTCTTTAAAATGCTTTCTACTTTTAAAGTACTGATTGAACCAAAATTTACTCTAATATTGTTAGAAAATATATATGCATATTTTGTTAGAAAATTTCTAAAAGGTTCTGTACAGCTGGAAAAGCTATTCTGTACCAATAGACAGTACTGAAATTCTGAAAATTTGTAGTGTTCATCACCCTTGTATGCATTTAAGGAATATTGTAATGACAATTTAACATATTCAAAAATCCTAGAAGCCATCTTGCCAACAAACCTATATAGAATGTTCTTATAAAATCCTTTGATATGCACTGCATAAACCTCTTAATGCTTTTTGCAGCGTATTGCATCAGGAGGAGATGGGGAAAAAGTTAAATTTTTTGGCCAGTCTGTGCATGGTGAAATGGATTTGAACGATGACGGGTTGATTGATGTCACCATTGGAGGCCTTGGTGGTGCTGCCCTCTTCTGGTACGGATACTCATAGCGGCTGTCAGGCCAGAAGATAATCAATCACTTGCCTTGGGTAGTGATGTAATTTTCATGGGCATCATTGTGCTGCGTTTGTTCTAGAAGTATGGGTTTCAGTCTCCTTTTCTGTGAAGCCAGGGTTGTTCAGTATGTTTTCAAGTGCATATAGAAGTTATAAGGAAGTTACACCTTGAACATGATGTTAGAAAGATATGATTTACAAATCATAATTTATAAAAGCTGATATCAGAAAAGTTATGCTTATTTAGTTATTTATCAAACCTTATATAAAGAAAAGAAGAAAAAATCTGCATTACAAAGAATGAAAAAACACAAGTACTTCTAGTACTTTTTTTTTTCTTTAAGTAGTGGCAAGATGAAAAAACATTCAAAAAATCATTCAGGTTCACTATCTTGCACAGAAGCAGAAAACAAGCTTTCTCCCCTGCTCTGGTTTGTAGATTCCTTGTCAAAGCAGCTTGACAATGGAGCTACATGTACCGTGTACCATTTGGACTGTTATGAGGATATTGGCTATGCATCTTCAGGTCTCACTGGAGGAACAAGTATATAATTTCATAGATAATAGTCATACATACAGGAATATTTTAGAAACCTTTCTAGCCCAGAATGAAGACCTTCTCTTCCTGAAACATATTCAAAACAGAAACTGATTCCACTTGTGGCACTAGGTAAAACAGAAGAAAACTCTTTTTCAGACTACATATTATCTTAATTGCAGTATCAAAGACAGGTTAAAATGTAAAATAGTCACTAAGAAAACTCATTTGACTTCCTAACAAGAAAACTTTAGTTAGCCTCCTACAAAAAATTATTGGAAAAATTTAACTAAACTTTCTGCTTGACAGTAAATTCATTTTCTTTACAAAACAGCATGATACAGATGATATAATAAGCAATATAGTTTTTAAAGATGAGAAGATAAATACCAGAAAGACAAATATGTCAGATAATATGTAATCTCCTATTTCTAAAACACAACTGAAACAATTCATGTTAGCTGCCAATTGGTTAAGCAAGCTCCTTGCTTTCCGTGTCCTGCTGTTCTGCCTAGCTCTCCTGCCATTTGATCAAGTTTTTCAGGTCTTGCTCACCATTCTGAATGTGCCACCTTCTCCTCACCCTCATCTTGTAGTTTGTCTTTCTCAGACAAGCTTGCTCTGTGAATGCAATAAGATGCCTTGTACTGCCTTGTTTAGATCGTAAATCTGAATAAAGTTGATTTTACTGCTGGTTTAGTACACTGGCATACTTCATTTCAAGGTCAAAAGAGAACTAAAACAGAGCAAAAGGAGAGACAGGAATGTATTGCAGGGACTGGAGAGAAGGGGAATTACAGTGAATGTCACCTGTTTATATACCCATAGTCAAAGAGATATCACACAACTGTCAATCTCATGTATAATATATTCATCTGTGTGTGAAAGACTAGGGTGGGTCTGAACTTTCAATCTCTTAATGTGGGACTGTCTCTTTAGTGTTTCTTGTCATGTCATCTCCTGTTCTGAAAGAAGTACAGCAAGTTAAAAAAGATTCTGCTAGTATTTTAAAAGCACTTTCACTCTCATGTTTTTCTTAAGGTCTCGTGATGTGGCTGAAGTAAATGTTTCCATGCAATTTACACCCAAAAGCATAAATATCCAGCAACAAAATTGTCAAATAAACAAAAGAAAAACCATTTGTATAAATGCCACTATTTGTTTTAAGACCAAACTAAAGTCAAAAGAAGACACATTTGAATCTAGTAAGTAGATAAGCACCAGGCTGTGGAATCTTTATGCTGCAAAAATTGTGCACATTTGTGTTTGGGGGATTTTTTTTTAATCAAATTCACTATATCACTGGAAATGCACTATTCAAAGTTCATTTATGATGCTTTTGAGGAAAAAGACTATGTAGAGGTGAATTGCCTCAAAATACTTATCTCAACTTCCTTTGCAGGTCTGCAGTATTGGATTACTCTTGACTCTCAAAGACAAATATCCCGAAGCTTGTTCACAGAAAGCCATGAAAGGAAAATGCAAAAAAACATAACTATCAAAGGCTCAGAATGTATTAAGCATAACTTCTACATGTTGGCAAGTAAATCATTTAAAGTGTTTTTCTCATGTTGACCTTAATTGTAACTTGGACAACAAAATCTACATCCACACTTAAGAAGTGTACATTAAATTTGTTAGTTTAATTACAGAATCACAGAATAATCATGGTTGTAAAGGACCTCCTAGATCACCAAGTCCAACCATACCCACATCAACAAAAGTCCTAAATGTGTGATAGACTGAAAACCACAAAATAACCCCCTCCATGCCTGCCACTATAGCATGTTACAAAGTGCCACATCTACATGCTTCTTAAATATGTCCAGGGATGGTGACTCAACTACCTACCTCGAAAGGCTGTTCCTGTGCCTCACCACTCTTCCTGTGAAAAATTTCTTCCTAATATCCAATGTAAACCTCCCCTGCCTCAACTTCAGCCCATTGCCCCTGCTTCTGTCATTAGTCACCAAGGAGAAGAGGCCAACACCCACCCCTCGACAACCTCCTTTCAGGTAATTGTAGAGGGCAATGATGTCCCTCATCAGCCTCCTCTTCTCCAAACTAGAGCTGATATTCATTCATCACAGCATTCCAATCGTGACAGTCCCACCACTGTTCCTGTGATAGCAACTGCATCGTAGCTGTCACACTGCACAAAGTCCTCCAGCTCATCCTGCTTGTTGCCCATGCTACGTGCATTAGTGTAGATGAACATGATCTGGGCTACCAATTTCACCTCCATCCTTTGTCCTTTACCCCTGGGCTCGTCACTGGTGAGCCAGTTTTATTCCCTTCCCCCTTCAGTTCTAGTTTCCCAGCCACTTCTGTGGTTACTGACCTATTAGTGAGTTCTGTGCTATTATTGTTTCATGTATCACGATATTCATCAATACTAGGGCTCTGCCCTGCTGGTGCACACCCAGCAACAACCCCACTCCCCTTCAAATCTAGTTTAAAGCCCCTGGAATGAGTCCCACTAAATCCTGTCCCAGAACAACTTTTGCCCTTCCGAGATAAACCTTTTCTGTGCATCACTGCCAGGTCTGGTGTCTGATCAAACCAGCCATTATCAAAGAACACAAAGCCAAAACTGAATCCTTCTATCCTAGCCCATGTCCTCACCTGAGAATGTTGTGACAGGACAAGGCATGACAGTTTTAAACTAAAGAATGGTAGATTTAAATTGGATATTAGGAAGAACCACCTAAGAGGTGGTAAAGGCCTCTTCTCTGGAGATACTTGCTGGTTCTCTGGGCAACCTGCTTTATTTGCAAACGTCCCTGATCTCTGAAGGGGTGTTGGACTAGATGACCTTTAAAAGTCTCTTCCAGTCCTTGCATTCTGTGACTCTATGAACAACACAAAAGCATTTGTAGACAGTTACAACAATTGTCTTCCACATTAAATGATGTATCACTTGCAGGCATTTAAATGCTTCTCTAGCAAGGATGACAACAGTGTGACTGAAAAATATTTTATCTCAGCATTGTTTGGGATTTTTTAATTTCTTTATATAAGAAATTGAATGTCTATAACAGAAATTTTGTTTTCTTAATGTTATAGGATAAGCCTGACTTTCAGGACTCTGTGAAAGTTTTCCTGGAGTTCAACTTTTCTGATCCAGAGAGTGGACCTGTTCTTGATAGCAATCTGCCAAATTCTGTATCTGAATATGTAAGTCACCAAGCTTCTGTTTTAATAACTATTTAAAGTGTGGGCTACTGCACATCTGAAAATATTCTCCACAAATAGGATAAAAAGGGAGGGTCCTTAAACCCCAGAGAAGATGTTTCCTCCTAAATTTCACTCTTCAGGAGTGAAAGCCTTGATTTAATGTACTTGGAAACCAGTCTGGGGTTTTAAAGCTGTCCAGAGTTGACTGAAGGGAAAATGGAGTAAAAGAAATTTTATTGTCCTTTTGTTATGTAGACAGAACAGGGAAATGTTAGTAATTTCTTTCAATGGTGTATGGCATCATTCATTCTTCTGCTGTTGCCTCTTCTGCTAATGGAGATGAAAGGCTTAGAAAAGAAGTAGAAAGCTTGTCTTTCATCTATGTATATGTCACAGGATATTTACATCTTTTCCAGATTAATATTAAGGAATTTTTCTTTGATTGTCAAACAGATGTTTTATAGAATTAGATAACAAATTAAAACACAAGTATTTCATTTTCTTAAGAAATGTAATAAAATTGAGAATAACTATTATTCTTGTAGATTCCTTTCACAAAAGATTGTGGAGCCAAAAATAAATGCATTTCAGATCTTGTTCTGAATGTAAAAGCAAGCATAGCTGGAGACAGGTAATTACACTGGGTTTATTGTATCACTTGATATTTGTATAAAATTTCTGTGGAAATTATAAATCTTGTAGTCTAATAAGATAACATTGTGGCGCAATTCCCAAATCAGAAAAAGTATAGTCTGGGCACTGAAAGAAGTTCCTCTTTACTTTAAAAACATATTCAGAAATCAAGGTGCCCAACATTCTTACTTTATTTTACAGCTCTTCTCCATTCATTGTAAAGTCACGCAATGATAAATTCACCATCCAGCTATCTGTGAAGAACAAAAAAGACAGTGCCTACAATACTAGAGTTTTGGTTCAATATTCTCCAAATATTATTTTTGCTGGCATTGAGGTAGGAATTTTTCACATTGGCACACTTATCATAGCCTGTATTTTGAGAGATATCTGAGGAAGACTTTTTAGTAAGCCAGAATTTCACTGCTCTGCCATCATCTCAGTTGATGGGGAGAGATTCCCTGGGGGTTCCTTGCTTACCTATCCTTCTAAAAGAAGTGTGTTTAGTTTGATCTGAGTGGACTCTTGCCTAGCATCCATTAACTAAAGACTGAAGTTTTAGAATGATACTTACACAGTAAGTGCCTGTGTCTTAGGTGAATATAAGTACCATGAATCATGTTTACCTCTGTAAAGCCAGACGTATTCGTCATTACAGCTCCTGAGCCTCTAGAATTCTCCTTCTGTGTGTGTATAGGAAAAACACTGACTTACACTTCTGAAGTAGGTGTTTTTCTGTATGCCTCATCAGTATTCTACAAATTCACCTCACATGACAAGTTTGTTTTCAATCAAGACTCTTGATGTTCTGCATTAGGAAAAGTCAGGATTACATAATGCTGTTTCTGATTCTGGCTAAAATTTATGGTGCTGAAGGTCACTTCTATGGCCAAGTTAGGAACACATTTACAAAATTACATGTAAAAACTGTATACTTATACATAGGTTGTCTACAAGATCCCATGACTAATTTGCATCATGTCCAGTTTTTATGTAACTACTAATGCTCCAAACCTGAGCTAAAAGGGAAAATGGACACTAACTGAGGTATATGTCCATAGGTGGAACTTGTTTTGCAGAAGTTGTGGCTTCCAGTTAAATTAAGGTTTTTACTTTTATGAGTTTTTGACATGAAGAAGCAGCAATGCTATATATGTTCAACAGTCAAAATTCAGAGTTTGTACAAGGTCATGATTTCACCTTCTGTTTCCTTTAGGATATACAGAAAGATACCTGTGAATCTAATCACAACATCACCTGTAAAGTGGGATATCCATTTCTAAAACCTGCAGAAGAGGTAAAGATTCCACTTCTTTTCATGTTTTTCTATGGCCACAGCAGTCCCTATCACTTCTGAATTACTTAATTTTGTATTTTGTTCAAACACAAACCATCTGCACAAGTTCCTAAACTATCCTCAATTTGAACAACACTGATACAGATAGGAAAACATCAGATCGTTAGTACTTGGGCAGATAGCTGTGGAATGTGAGGTGCAAATAGGTACATCTTGCCATGCATAATGTGAATCAAAAAGCAGGAGGCACACCTGGTGTGTCTGTGTCTAGCTGTATTGGATAGAATATACTGATAAGACATTAGATACTGTGGTTTTCCACAGACTTTTATTTATTTTGTGCATAAAATCCAGTTACATGGTTGAAAAGAGGATAAGGATGTGCCAAAGCTAGGCTTTGCCTTCTCTCATCAGGAAGTGAGAGGCATTTCCAGCAAGCAGTCCACTTGAAATCAAGCTCCAGCTTAAAGAGTTCCTTTACTTTAACTAAACTAAGCCGTTGAAAAATATGCTTGTAAATCTCATGTAAATACTTCTGATACTGAATTGGAAGATATAAAATTGACTTCAAAAAAGACAAAATCCCTTCACTGTCAGTTTCTTGTCAGTTCCTCTGTCATATCAAGCTGGTGTTGCAGATGCATAACAGAGGGAAAATTAGTAGAGATGTCCTCTCACATTGCCTCCCACATAGATGTTCCAGCTGGTGTCCTGGATTTGTAGGAATGAAGTCAGCTGTTGCTATATTGCACCAGACAAATAAGCATACTTCCCAGTGCCCATGATGTTCTATTCCCAGCGTTACCAGATTTTTCGCATTTTCATTTCATGCTTTGATTGTTTCTTTGTCCATAGCTATTGACCTCTAAATTTAGAAATTTCATAATCTTCCTTTACTTTTGGAAATCAATGAATATCTGGTAAGCATCTCTAATAAGCAGACCTTTTAAGGGCTCTTCTGGGCTCTTTTGAGGGTTTTTTTTTAAGCATGGCAAAGTATCTGAGCTGCTCTATAGTAAAGAATTTTACACATTAAAGAAAAAATAATAAGTCACAGCTTAAAAAGTCCTGTGCAGTAAAATTTTTTCTGCATTTAAAATTACCTTTAAGTACCAGGGTATGAAGAAGGACTTTAGACACTGTTTCCAGATTTGGTGCTGTGACAAATTTTGATGTATTTACCCTAGTTATAATGAATATGGAATTTCTGAAAGAGTTAGCAGTCATTTATTTATATTGCAAACATTCCTGGTCAGTCTTCTAGGTGTTTACTAACTATTAAGCAAGGCTCTGGAAACCTTATTGCCTGACTTTAAAACTTCATATCTTCCTTACTAAAGATTTTAGAAATGGTTTTGACAAATTTTTGCAAGACCATTTGGTTTCAATTACGAACTATTCTGTTATGTATTTTCTATCAAGTAATGTTTTATGAAGGCTTTACAGTTCTGAAAATTTGAAGTTTCTGTTTAATAAGTGCTAACTATTATGTATTTTACTCTTTATTGGGACCAATTCAAAGAAGTTATTTTATTCATAGAAAACTGTTAAATAATTCCATAGACAAAAGTAGCAAAAATTTGCTCCTTTTCCAAAAGATCAAACCTTATTAGTATGCCTTAAATCTTACGATTTTTTTTTATTTTTTTTAAAATGTTTGATGTATTTTTATACAGGTTTCCTTCAAAATATCATTCCAATTCAATGCTTCATATCTCCTGGAAAATGTTACTGTTCATGTATATGCAACAAGGTTAGTTGCAATTATTACTTGCTTAACTTCTTGGTTTTTTTCTTCAAAAGCTGTTTGTGTTCCCAGTAAAACAAGGATGATTTTTCTGAACTTGGAAGTAGCAAAATGATAATGTGTAACTGTCATCTTTACAGACGTAGCTGGTCCAGCAGTGGACTGAGTGGACTAGATAAACAGTCTCTAAAGCCTGAAGGTCACAAATGACTTCATAACTTCCAATAGTTTTACCTTCAGAAAGGTTGATTCTCCTTCAAAATTGCCATATGCTTTACCATGAATCACAGTTTATACTAAACAAAATGGGCATGGCAATCAAGAAGCATTGCAAAAGTTGTTTGTGATAAAGAAATGCATGCCCTCATTGTTTACTCTCCTTGCAAAATCCAAGGATAGTATGAGAGTAGTGGCCCTTTCTCCATCCATTGTCACTCAGCCATTTACAGTTTGTAATTTTAACAAAGATGTATTTCTGAGCTGGGACTGGTGCAGGACTTAAATTTTTAGTTACCGGAAGGAGTATTTTGAAGTTTTTTTAGGAGATAATAATTAACTGGAAATAAGTAGTGTTATGACTGTAGAATCCAATCTGAGTGGAATATGTTGTTTTATTTCAGTGACAGTGAAGAGCCACATGAGACCTTAAGTGACAACAGAGGATACATTACCATTCCAGTAAAATATGAAGTAGGATTAATATTTGTAAGGTATTGATGCTTCTCTGTATTTTATTTGGTAGCAGCTTCTAAGCTCATAAACAGGAATCAGAGGATTCATTGAAAAGTGTGGTTACACAGTCCCTATTTTGCTAAATATCTGTTTTACCAACTTAAATTTGAACTGCAGTTTGCAATTCAGCATCAGCTTTCACTGATTCTTGTTATTTGCTCTATACGTTTAAAGGAAGTTCAAGTATATAAGAAAGCACAAATTTACAGCTTCCTGATGGCCATGTCTTTGTATCAATTTAATATTGGATGGTGTGGTGGTTGAGCTCTACCTTCAAAAAATATCCTTAATTTTCAGTTCTCAGAGGTTTGTTGTTATAAATTCAGATGTAAACATTAATGTTGATGTTGTAGTACACTGTATTTCCAGAAATAGCTAGAATTCATGTAAATTCTATACACTGCCTGGTGCACTGGGGTAAATAATTAAATCACATTAACTTTGGATGCATTTCATGATTCAAATCCAGCCTTTGATAAGAGACTAGACTAAAATAGCAAAATCAGGCCTGGCTATATTTTCAGGAACAATGTTTTCCCACTTAGTAGCATTATCTGAAAAAAAGAAAAGTATGTAATATGAAGAGAGTACTTCCTAGGAAATGGATGTGTTGAACTTCAGTGGAAGTAGCAGTGAACCCTTAATTGAAAAACTAGTCTTGGAGGATTCATGAGATACTAAAGATATGTGCATTAATTATTAATTGCTAGAGCTTTTATGAGGGTTTTTTTGCTTATTGTGGTTTTTTGTGGTGTTTTTGAACCCACAGTGTTTTCAAAGAACACCACATTATAATTGCAGCAAATGATACTGTTCCTACTGCTATTAACACAACAGAGCAGATTGGAGATGAAATTAATCTACATTATAGGGTAAGAAACTGTATTACTGGCTTAATCTTCTCTTCTCCTGTTTGGTTTGAATTGCTTACTGTGATGTGCAGTTACTTATATTGCAACTATGCAATATGCTAATTCTTTTACATGGTCACTTTGTTTTTAACATTCCTTTTTCTTTCTTGCTTCAGAATAAAGTGAATTGCAGGCTCTCAGAGTAATCCATCCTTGCATAGTTGTTCTTATAGGGTTTATATCTGCTGTCCTCAGCAGGTGAAAGGGAACATGCCCTGCGTAAATAAGAAGCTTCCTTCACTCTAGTCTAAAACAACTACTAGTCAGATTTGACAAAGACAAATGCAATGGTCTGAGAATGTTTGCTTCCTATGAAATGAATACTACAAATTAAAATCACCTAAAAAAGATACTTACTGAACTAGAAACTCAGCCTGATGTTACAGTAGGACTGAATCTATTTATCTTGGAACAATCCTTGTTTCTCAGCATCAAATACAAAGTTGAACAAGGTTCCCATATGTCCCAGGTTAGGGGAAACATCATAAAAAATGGAAAGGCAGCCATTTCTCAAGAGGTCTTGGATAGAATCTATCAGGCAAGAGAAAACAGCTTCTGGAAAGAAAAGGGTTTATTGAACCTCTTTCTCTAAGCCCAAAAAGCAGAATAAGCCCAAGCAGGTGACACAAACAAAACAGAATCTCTATCACAGTGCCATTACACACATCCTGAGAAAAGAAATGGGCAAAGCATTCTGTAGCAGGCTTCTGGTTGGGTCCCCTGGGGAGATGGACACACACAGCACAGTGCAGCAGCAGCAACAACAGTAGGGGGCCCACCCCTAGGACACTTCAAACCGCAATTTCCCAACATTCTGCCAAAAGTTTAAGAGTGACAAATCTTCAGTTTGTCTTGCGCAGACAGTACTGCCAAGCTGGAACAGCAAGTGCACTTCTGGGCTCCATACTCCTGCTAACTCAAGAAGCAGTCCCAATGTTTTTTCTCAGCGACAAGCTCTGACAACAGCTTCTACTCCTGCTGTTCCATAAATCAGGATGGCAGCCGTATGGCCCAACCACATGGCAAGCACACAATGGCGGATGCAGCAGCAAACCAGTAGGGAACCTCTCTCCCTCAGGATCTCGGGCTTTCGAGGCATTTCCTCTGTTAGCTCACCACCCTGGCATCTCCAGTCTTATGATGATCACCCCATCTAGGGTGGGGGTTTTCTGCCTCCTCCACAGTCTAAATCAAAACATAGATATTATTTTGGGAATAAAAGGAAATAACAGATGATACCAAAACCTGTTTTTTCCTCTAACCTACAACACCATAAGAAAAGGATAAAAATCTCTGAATCAAATTGTTTGTGAAATAATAGGCCATGGGAAAGTTCTTGCTCTCACTAGCAACCAGGGACTTTTTTCTACTTTTCAGTACTCCTATAGTGTTTTATTCAGCTACTTTGTTTATTCTAAGTAGTTCAATTCCAGTAATCTCATAGCTTTCCTGGATGTTCAAGACATTACTCATCTCATTTCAAAACCCTTTGCTTTCTGAATGTAAAAGTTGGTGGGCTGCAGTGCATTTTCTGATCTTGTAAGCAAAATTCATCTCTGCAAGCAGCTTACCACAAATGAGTAGTCAGAAGAAAATAGTTAAACATGTTTTTGAGTATTTACCAAGAATAACAGAGCAGGAACCAACAGAAGTAATTGATGATACAGTGGGTTCTCTCCCATGTTAATGCATTTCAGGGCTTTATTAAACATTGAAATAAAGTGACAATAAATAAAAGTTCCAGATAATAAGATGATGCAGAAAACAAGAAAACACAGAGAAATTTATGTTCAAAATAGCCCCTTTCACCTTGCTAATTTGACTTCCTTCAGTAGAGGAATTACAAAAGATCATAGAAGGTTGTGTCTCCTAATTCACAACAGACAGTTGTTGGGAAAAAGGAGTTCATCACATCACTTTTTGCATAACTGTGGAAATATAAAAACAAACATAGAGAAAACACAGGAAAGGAAAAAACTCACAATCAAATACAAACAAAATAAAGAAAGTACTAAACTAATAATTTTTCTTTTTTGCATTTTTTGTAGATTGAAAAAGGAGAACACTTTCCAATGCCAAACCTCACACTACAGATATTATTTCCCAATGTAACAGCAGCCAAGAACACTCTTCTCTACCTTACTGCATTGTCATATTCCCAAGTAAGCTAGGAATCTGTATTCTTATGATTACATTTGATTTTTTTTTGTTGTAAGAAACTGCAAAATGCAAGTGTTTGGATTTATGCTTTGCTCCAAGGCAAATACTGCTTCTGGCATAGAAGACAAGATGCTCTTAGTTTAGAAGTATGTACAGATGTACATTAGAAAGAAAAATTATCTTAAAAGAAATAAGCAATTTAAAATTGTACTGAACAATAACTGTACTATAATGTGGTTAAATTTATATATTGTTCAGTGATAAGTGGTCTAGACTGATATATGAACAACAAGAGTTTATTTTGTTTATTTATTTCTTACTATTTGCTGGAGTTTCACGTACTGAGCATCTCCATTGTCAGCAGTGCTTATTGCAAATGCTCTTGTCCTGTTTCTGTGCACATCTGGAGCATAATCTCCATTTCTCTTCTGTTACTGAAATTAGCCTTCCTCTGCACGTCTGCTTTCCACCACTAACAGTCCTCTGGCTTCTTCCTTCTATGGGGCACTGAGACATCTTGAAGGGTGTGGTAGATCATGTCTTTCAAATGCTCTTCACTTCTGCCCTTATTTCTGTTACTGTCCTCCTAAACAGCTGGAGATCACTCCAACAGATCCCATTACTGTAGATACGTAGATATTAAAACTGGAGCTGGTGTTGCACCACTGAGAAATAAACCAAATGGTCATGGTATAAATGCAGAAAGTTCAAGGTTCACTTAAAAAAAAAAAATCGAAGACCCCAAAGTATGTTTAAAATACTACCAATACATTTGACCCATTTGTATGTAAACTCAACAAAACTGTGCTTTTTCCACGGGTATAGTTCATCTAGCACTGGCTACACCCCAGTGATGGTAGTGTGCCAAAGTGTACTGCAGGGGGTCTGCAATCTTTGTCATGCTAGTGATCTGAAAGTGAATCACTCAACTGAAAAAACAAATTCTGCACTAAACACAGCAAAGATTTTCACAGCTGCCTTTGAAGGAGCTGTGGAGCTCCAGCAGTGTTCCAGCACTTGCTTCTCCCAGTGCTCCAACAGAAGCTGCTGGATCCTACGTTTAACCTGTCTGTCTGCTTGCTAAGGCACAACCTCTGTGGATTCCCATGCTAAAGCTATTTATGTCTCTTAGTAGCAAATGTTAACTTGTTCATGTATTGGCCTTCTTCCAGGATGGTCTTGTTTGCTTCTACAGATGTTTAAGTACTTAGATAAAGTTTAGGTTAAATTGTCTCATAAAATGCTGATTTTTATTTGAATAGTGATACTTCAATACTTACAGCATCTGAATTTCCTATTCTGCACTATTGCAATATAAATTTGTATTGTATTTAGCAGTTTATAAATATTATTAGTTCTTAAATATTAAGTACAATTAATGTTGGCTCATTTCTAGGGCAGTTTTTTTTCAGTAGACTGCATATTAAAACAGAAAGAATAATGCTTGTGTTTCTGCTAACAGAATGCCATCTGCCAAACTAGTTACCCGGTAGATCCCTTAAAGATTGGCACTGGGAAGTCGTTTGTGTTGCAAAAAATAAAAGAACCTACAAAGGATACAATTATGGTAAGCCCACATGTAGTATATATATTCATAGGAATATTAGCTAAGATCTTGGAGCTGAGTATGTCTGCAGCAAATACATATAAAAACTTCCCTCAAACTGTATCCTCTGTATGCTTGTTTTTCCTTAATAGTCTGAAAAGCCATACTTATGTAGAGTAGCTGTAGTTTTATTTGACTATAAAACTGTATGCAAAACTGAATTTGGGCAGAATTTTGTAAAAAAATTTCAATTTTGTAAATAGCTAGCACTAAATAGCTAGCTAGTTTCATGCTGAGTAAATCTTTACCTTCAGAATTCCCATTGTAATTAATAAATAGTTTTATTTCAACTATTTAGATATCCTCTTGAAAATTCTTTCAAGTGCTAGAACTCTGACATGACAGATTTTCCATGGCACTGGTAGAAGTCTAACTGATCACATTTAGATAGGCCTGGCATCTCGCATTTAAGCATAAAAGTAACAGTAGTTCTGCTGCTACATCAGCCTGTCACAGTGAAAACTGTCATGTTATCTCCTGAGCACAGAGGAATTTCTGATATAAATTAAACCATGCCATGAGAAGAGTATTTTGCCATGCTTATCATAGTACTTCATAGAGGTTATGCAGGTCTTGGCTAAGCAAATATGTTGAATAATCTCTTGCCCTCCCAGCTAGCATGTAGTACTGGGAAGTATAGTTAGATTTTCACAAACACATTCTGCCCTGCTTGAACGATTTGAATGTCCCAGGATCAAGAAACACTGCAGAGAAGTCATTGCGGTTGGCAAGAGAACCATTTGCTGTTACAGGCTGTGTCTCCTTTAGGATCTCAGCTGATAACAGCTAGGGCTTTGTGTTTACAGTCTAAGACTGCAAAAACTGAGTTTATTCTATCACAGCATTAATAACTCAACTAACTTTATATGGTACAGTTTCTTTTTTACATAAAAAGAATGAATGAATATCCGTTTAGTATTGGTGTCATAGCAAATCTTTGATCTGTATATATTGTAGTTTACATGTGTGTTTTATTTAGTAATCTGAAAAGTCTCTGCCTATTATTTCATGCTGGTGTCTTTTAAACAGGACTGTGATACTCACAGCTGTGCATCTATTAACTGTCTTCTGGTCCCATCTGACATATATCAAGTGAATGTTTCATTAAGAGTATGGAAACCTACTATCATAAAAGTAAGTAAATCCTATTTGTATTCAGAATACTCTTGGGTTCAAGAAACTTAAGCCAATGTTTGTAATGTCTATTAGAATTATATGTTCAATGTCATAAAGTCTCATCAGTCCTTGGTATTTGAAAATGTTTCTCTAGCTATTGCAACACTTTCTTAAAGCAAGTTACATGCGTTTTACTATTCTTGAAGTGAGTACTTAACAGAAATTTCAAAACACGGTAAGAAGATACCCGTTACTTGGTACTGCTGGTCATTTTTTATAGTTACTATGCCTCCACAAATTCTAAATCAGCAGATGTAAGGAGGGGTACCTAGAAGCATATAATTATTAAATGCCTTTTAATCTGAAAAGTCTAGAAAAGAGTGTTTGGGCAAAAAGAGCAGAGAAGAAAGCCAACTTCAGAGTGTACCTCAGTATTGTCTGATGGTTATAACTATGACTGTTTTGCTCAGTTGATAGATTTCTGATACTGAGTTCCTGATTTCTGTCTTTATTTTTCTCTGGAAAATAGCAGGATGGGAGAGGAGATACAACAGATTTTCAGAAAGTTTAAATCTATCCCTATGGCCAAAGGAGTATTTCAGGATTAGTTAGTATTTCTTTGAAATTTCTGCTCTCTATTCTTTTAAATCTCTGTTGCTGTCTTTTAAACAGTGATGTGTGTCCTGAAGGTGACACACATGAGCAGCTTCACTGTCTTGTACATTTTTCAGCATCTCCAAAAACTGTAGCATTAAGTTTTGCCATCCAGAGGGACCTTGACAAGCTTGAGAGGTGGGCCCATGCAAACTTCATGAGACAACAAGGCCAAGTGCAAAGTCCTGCACATGATAATACCAAGGAGAAACACAGGTTGGGCAGTAAGTGGATTCAGAGCAGACATGTTGAGGTTGGGGGTGTTGGTCAATGAAAAATTAATATAAGCCAGCAGTGTGTACTCTCAGCCCAGAGAGCCAACTGTGTGTTCTATACTGCAGCAACAGAATTGTGACAAGCAGGTTAAGGGAGTTGAGTCTTCCCCTCTACTCATGAGACCCCGCCTGGAGTACTGCATCCAGCTCTGGGGCCTCCAGTCTAAAAAATACCTCCACAAACTGGTCTAAAGGAAGATCATAAAGATGATCAAGGGGCTGGAACACCTCCCTGATTAGGACAGACTGAGAGTGTTGGGGTTGTTCAGCCTGGCGAAGAGAAGGTTCCTTATCGTGGCCTTCCAGTACTTACAGGGGGCCTACAGCACAGGTGAGAAGAGACCATTCATCCGGGAGTGTAGTGATTAGCAGTAATGGATTTTAACTGAGAATAGATTTGGATTAGACATTATAAAGAAATCCTCTACTCTGGGCGTGGTGAGGCACTGGCCCAGGTTGCCCAGAGAAGCTGTGGATGCCTCCTTTCTGAAAGTCTTAAGGGACAGGTTGGATGGATCTTTGAGCAACTTGGCCTAGTGGAAGTTATCCCTTACCATGACAGGGAGGTTGGAACTAGATGACCTTTAGGATTCCTTCCAACCAAACCATTCCATAATTCTATGATTTCTATGAAGATTTATACTATAAAGTACTTCATTAAAACCATAGCCATTTCTGTCTTCTTCCAGGCAAGTATTCACAGCTTAACCCTTATTGTGAAAGCATTACTTAGGAGTGAGAACTCGTCACTGATTTTGAGAAATGATAATCAGAAACAGAAGGTAAGAACTGGGTAATTCATGGATTTATAGTGCTTTGCACTCATTATTAGTTAACTGATTGTTACCTGTTGTGACGTGTTATGCTTCTCTAAATAATAGCAATTCCATACTACGGTACAAATATCAGTATTAGTCCAATGATTAAAATTCTATTACCTTCCAGGATACCTGGGTGAGAATTACTGTCTGACATATTTCTGCCTGCTGTGGTATAAATGGTTCCTTCATCTATGTAAATTCAAGGCATAATTAAAATTAACATTATTTTTTCAATTATCGTGAGTCATTTAGAAGTGATCTTACTTTGTACGCTGTATTTTCCTTATTATTTCTTTCATTATTTCCTTCGTGACCCATGAAGTATTTTGAAAAAGGTTCTTCTATATTCCAGAAGTTTCCCATAATTTTCTTAGCTAAGAAACTGTATAACAATATAGTTGTGGAGTCAGGTGTAAAGAAAAATTTTCTTATTGATTTTACTTATTCTTTATTAGTCTTTATTCAAAGATGCCTGTAGTGGTTCATGCACTGGTATCCTGTGACAGTTTATACATACAGATACTTTATGCACATTTTTATGCAAAAAGCCTATTGTATGTTGGTTTTGTTGTTAATCCACTCCAAAATTCAGAGCAAAGTAATATTAATTGTGAATTACATTTTGGAAATGGAAACATTACAGCTCAACTATGAGCTGGTATTGTATCCAGGCATTTATTTCAAGTGATAAAGTTAAATCCAGGAGTGAAAACACAGCTGGGAAACTTGCAGATACAAACCAATGAATTTCAGAATTAACTATTTTTTGAGACATAATTTCCTGTTGAATGTTTACTGGTCAGCTCTTCAGTGTTCTTTAGAATTAAAAAGCTTTTTCTCTTACATAGTCTTATGCTCAAATAATTCAAACACTAATGTATAGTCGTGTTTATCTAAATGTTAATATTCCTTACTTCTGTCTAATCTATACCAGATATGTCTGATTTAAAATCAATTAGTATCTCCACAGCATTTTACACTTCATTTAATTGGTTCAGAAGCTTGTTAATCACTGTCACCTTTCATTGATGAAGAATATACTAAAGAAGCACCCTAAGATACACTCAAACTATGCACGGGTTTTGTGCTGTGCCCTTTCTAACAGTGACTAGGATTTAGGAACACGGTTTAGTGGTGACCTGGCAATGCTGGGTCAGTGATTGGAATTGGTGTTCTTAAAGGCGTCTTCTAACTAAAGAGATCCTGTGAGTCTTTCACTACTGACTTTAAGCAGTTCTGACACTCATGAAATGAATTCAACAGACTGTGAGATATTATGTAGATATAGGTCTTCATGTTGAAGATTATTTTCTCAATTCTCTCCTACAAATTCCAGTACTTAGAATGAAAATCACTGCATACTAAAAAAACCTATTTTGCTCTGTTGGTATTTAAGTAGATTCAGCTACTTATTTCTTGTATTCTGAACACTTTGTAGACCATGATTAAGATTTCCAAAGAACTCCCACCGGGTACAGTCCCCTTATGGGTTATCCTCCTGAGCATCTTTGCTGGACTCTTGATTCTTGCACTGCTTATATTTGCTTTGTGGAAGGTAAGCTGCACATTCTTGTCTTCATGAAAATAAACATGTCTGTTTAAATTCTCTGCTCTGTCCTCATAATTGGAACCTCTCAGAATGTGGTAAGAAGAGTGAAATCCTGCAGAAATGACTGCTTGTTACACTCCATTTTTTTTATGTATAACAAGAAATACTAACCGATTAGAACCTGTATTGTGAAAAATTAAAATAAAAAGATATTTTAATATCGATTAAGCATTTAGTAAGGGGTATTTTATCAGCTTTGGTTGTGGCCTGCTTTCAGGTTTTCTCTTTGTGCCAGATACTGTTGTGTAAGATTTGCCACAAGTGGGCACTCTTCTCCAAGCTAAATATATTGTTCATCCTTTCATGAGAAGGCTAATTTGTAGATTAAAGAATGCATACTCTCTGAAAAAAATTGGCAAGCATAAAATAAAGTATTACTTATGTAGTTGATTACCAAATATTATGAAGCAAATTGACCTTTGACATTATGTGACCACAATAACGATTCAGTAGTCACTCACTATGTATTAGGTGTGTCTACTTTCGTGACATAGTTTTCTGTTTATTTTTTCTATTTACTTTCAGTTTTTCTGACACAGAAAAAAACAACGTTGTTCTTTGGTGATTAAATACTGCATGACTTTACTATACACAAATATTAAAATAGTATTAAGAACCAACACATGAATGCCACCAACTGTACAATTGTATGCTATGAGCATTCCTTAGTCTTTTTTTTTTTCCTTTCAGGCTGGGTTTTTCAAAAGACCACTAAAGAAGAAGATGGAGAAATGAAATAAAAAAAAATGTAGAAACTTTTCCTCAGGTCTGCCTCAAAAATGTTACTGTAAAATTCTAAACATAGATGCTGTGGTCATAACATTTTCTAAACTCTCATCCATTTAAAAAACAAGATGCAAAACAAAAACCAAATCTAGGAGAGGAATGATGCAAAAGAAGAATAAACAGCCTCATAGAATTTTGTGATACACAAGGACACACTTTCAAGTTTTACTCATTTTTGGAGACTGAGTTCAAAGTTTCTAACTTTTTCAATATGGAAAATGTGTTATCATATTTTTATATACCTTTGTATGTGGATCGTTTTTCATTCCAAATTGTGTAAGAAGTCAGCTTGCATGTAGCAATCCCAATCTTTTTTATTGCCTTACAATGTTCAGTATTTCTTCATTCTGTCAGTTCTGTGAAAGCAGACTGTCAGTTCAGGAGGCAGAACTTGAAAAAGTTGAGAATGCAGCAAATACTGTATGGTAAATAATATAATGACAATTCAGAAGATAGAAGCACCATGAATTTCCATGAATTTATCTGGAAAATTACTGAAGTACCTTGGACTTCTCTTTCTGCTTGTTTTAGCAAATCCATTTGAACCCAGGATACTCTAAGGAAGATATTTTGATGATCAAACAAATCATAAATATATTATCCATTAAATTACCTAATTGTTTGAAAGTGGAACAGATTTTTGGCAGGCCGTCAAATGTATGAACAAAATATTCAAGCCCATCTGATTTCACTAAGTACTCAAACAAGCAGGAGCAGAGTTGTATCTTCAAGTTGAAATGCCCACGTTTATGCAGGATATGGGTACCCTGAAAGTTTGACTCTTGATGTGTATCTTGGAGTAGCCAGCAGGGTGCTTCATAAAGTGTCAGTGTAAGCATATTGTGTAGTTATTTAATCCAAGAAGGTTAAAGTGTACAAAATGGTAATTAACAATAGAGTGCAGATAGGAAATTTAGCATGGTCAAGCTTCTTCAATTATTAAGTCACGTGTTGTCTTCGTTACTTATGAGTTTAAGAAGTGATAAAAACATTGCATACTAAATAAGCACTTAACTAATTATGTTTATTTTGCATCAAAGATTAGAAGTTTATATGAGAATACAACTGAAATGTAGATAGTGAAAGATTTCTTCTGTTTAAACTGTTCCGTTTCCTCCTTTTTTTGTGCATTCGTCTTATGTCCGCAAAGATTTCTCCCTAGACATCTTGAGCTGTTCCTTGTCCTTAAGATCTCCATGTTTTACTGTCAGCTACACAAAATTAACAGAAGAAGATGGAGGTGTGATGACAGAGTGCAATGTTACCTCAATGTGAGACAAATCAGAATTGATTACAAATATATCAGAAAATATCAAGAAGTGCTAAGTTCTATTGGATGTGTTTGTTGCAATAAACCCTGTCACAATAAAAGCATTGTGTTGCCAAAGAAGACTCTAGGTACAATGTGACTCAAATTTAAAAACAACAACAAAAAAACCCAAAACCAAACCCAAAACAAAACAAACAAACAAAAAAACCCAACAAAAAGCAAATAATTGCAGTGTTCCATAAGGTTTTAACTTAGCACTGACTTTACAGTAATCACATAAAATGCACTAATATATTTTGTAAATACTTCCTTCTTTAAAGAAAAAGTTCTTTCTGTAAGAAAAGACCATACATTGATTTGAACATGCTGGAAGTTTGGAATTGTGTTTGAAACATGCTGTGGCTCTGAAGTTTAATATATTCTAAAGAAGTACATATTCTGTGTAATTCCTAATTAGAGGAGTTACTGGGAAAGTCTGAGATTTATGTGAATGCAGCAAGTAGGATTCAGCTTGAAAGTGTTTGCAGTTTCTCCTTGTGTCTGTGGGGAAAGTTGTTATTTTATATCAACAGTTAGCTGAAGGTATCAACATGACTCAGAGAAGAGGGCAGAGCCCTCTGTGGGAACATTGTGGGTGGCTGTTCCTTATGGATCCTGGAAGAGCCACAGAGTCAGCAGACTTGCTTGCTGTGTTTGTCTGCACTCCTGAAAGTGCCCTCTATCTGGGGGGTATTAGGTAAGTTGTCCTGATTCTGAACACAGAAGACTGGTATGATGGGGAAAAAAGTGATGTGGAGGAGTTGTAGTTAGAGTCCCAACTGCATTCACTGTGAGAGTTAAGTAGTCCTCAAAGGAAGTAGACAATCCATTTACTGAGCAGTGATTAATTAGTATTTGTAGAGGTGTTTTCAGCACCGGTGAGATGCAGGTTTTATTTTAAGAAAATAAATTATTTTGCCAATTAAAAAAATAATATTTAAATAACACTTACTACCATAGCATCTGAATCCCTCAGAGCTGTAAATGTGTTTTCCTCTAAGTATATCTGTAAAGGCAGAGGAGTGTTGTTATCCTATTATGGTTTAATAAAGGAACAGAATTATGAATTTTGACTCACCTGTGTACACATAGAAAGTATGTGGCAGCAGAGGAAATACTGATATTTGTTATTATTAAGACAGTTTGTAATCATGAGATCATTTTCCTGGTTTCATAAAATTACTCACTTGTTGTGCAAGGCAAACGTCATTTTGATGTAGCATACCCTTATTTTGTTTCACTTTTAGTTATGATAAGCTGTTAACCAGAGCTTTTTACTTTGTTGATGACATTTCATGTGTGATGTTAAAGCACCAGCCTAAGTGAAAAAGTATGTCAATAGAACAGTCTAGTTCCCTAGATAAAAACTATGCAAAATTAGATATGTATTTTACCAATACGAAGTATTTACCAATACGAAGTATGAGATCAGTGTTCCATTCTTTTTAGATTTGCTTTACAATGTAAAAACAGTAATAAGCTTCATATAACCACACTGCTTTCCTCTTTGTCATAATGCTTACTTCCTTTTCACATTTCTTGTATTATCATATTTTCAATTACAATATCTATTTAAAGTATGTAAAAGGGGATATTGAAAGTATGTAAAGGGGATACCACTATAGCACATTATTCTTACACAGCCTAAATCAGTAAAATCACTATTTTTATCATATCCTTTCCACCCAGCACTGCAAGAGCAGCATTTTACTGCTTTTCACTGCATAGAAGATAAAAGCCTACTGAAAGCCAAGCTGCAAGCATCAGGAACATCTCACTGAAATTTGGCAGGCACAGAAAGTAACAGAACAGCAAGTAATTTGTTCTTTTCATATAGAAAGACACATGAGAGTTTTAATATGATTCTAATAACTAACAAGCTAAACATTTTTTCATTCAACTAAAAGCTTGTAAAAAACAGCAACAGATTGGGTGTATAACCAGACCTGAAGCAGTGGACAAGTATGGCCCAGCTCAGTTCCTGTCGTCAGTACTGAAGCACCCAACCTTGGAAGGAATGTATGAGCTACATTTCTCTAGCATAGAACCTGTCTGGAAAGGAGAAAGAGCTTTAAACCAACATTCCCACTTCAATTAGAGGCTGTTCTAGAGGTTGTTGATTACATATGTAGTTTTAAAAGGTTTTGAAAATGTCATCTACATTAGAGCAATCTCCCTAGCCTGCAGATTAAGTTCCTGTGCTTGTTTGGTATCACTCTAGGTCTGTGTTATGAGCCCTTGCTGCAGACATAACCCACCTATCCTGACCCCTTACCTGAGCCCTTTAGTACATATCCATGTTGAGTCATTCTGAGCATGATGAACCTCTTTAGCAGAGCTTGAATCAGGGGAATCCACCTGCAACTGGAGCCAAGGTTTTTCATCTCGGCACTGAGAGGCTGGGGTTAGTGTCACACTAATCAAAAGAATTTTTGTGGCCTAATAGTTGCAATGTCTTGGATTAACCATTGTGTAGATGATGATCCCATTCAAAAATAAAAGCAGATTGAGAGGATCAGAATGTACTATTGTGAAATATAACACTTAACAAGAATAGGAGGGAATCTGCATCCTTTATAAGAAAATCACAGTATTCTGCACTGTATTTTCATTTTCCTGTAAAATTACTTCATGTGTTTTATTAAATAAAAAAAATAAAGAGTGTGGTTGTAGTTTGTTTGCTTCTCATATATACTATATATTCATAAGAGTAATACGAATGCATCTTAGTAGCAGAAATTGATAAGTGTTCTTGCACAGCGTAACATCAGGGAATGTCTGGATATGCTTACAGTGTCAGAAATATGTTGGCATTAATTGTGTGGATTCTGTAATTATAGCCATTTTTGAAAGTTTTTCAGACAACCGTACAGCTTTCTGTTACAGGTTTGTTTTCATCATACTACATACGTAATATTGACAGATTAATTCATCTAACCATTCTTCCTGTAGTCTGATTTTTCTGTACAACTTACATACTCTGTTCAGTTTTGGGCACCTCAATACAATAAAGGCATTGAGGTGCCATATTGGGTCTGATGAAGTAAAGTTGGTGAAGTGTCCGGAGAACAAGCATTAAGGGGGGAGGCTAAAGAGAGCTGGAGTCTGAAGGAGATTTTTTGGATACCTAATCACCATCCACAACAACCTAAAAAGAGGTTATAGAGTTGGCCTTTTTGCACAAGTAACAAGTGATAGAACATAAGGAAGCAGCCTCAAGTTGCACCAGGGAAAGTTTTGGTTAGACATTAGGAATAACTGATTTATTGAAAGGGCCATCAGACATTGGAACAGGCTGCCCTGGGAGGTTGTTGAGTTGCCATCCTTAGGTATGTGTAAAAGTTCTGCAGCTATGGAACTGTGGGCTTGGTACTGTTAAGTTAATGGTTGATCTTTTCCAACCTAAACCTATCCTATCCTATCTTATCCTATTCCTGTAACCTGAATAGTCCATTGTCTCTGGCTGTTGTGAATGTTCAACCTAATCTTCCTTAAAAATAAGTAAATATTCATATCAAAACTTTCTAGAATAAAAATATTACACCTTTTATCTCATACTCTACTTTTACAAAGCATTACAAACCATAATTACTTGTTATCAGAGACTATACTGATGGCGAATCAAAACACTAAGAGCAACACCCTGTCTAGTTACAGGGGAGTGCTTAGCAAATGTTCTACTCTGTATATATCTTATCATTTCATTATCATATCATTAGATTTTGCCAGTCATTTTCCATTGAAGTATTTCAATAAGAATCAGGGAAAATGACACTTTTATTTTTGTTTGTTTTAAGT
Source organism: Upupa epops (assembly GCA_013397515.1). Lineage (NCBI taxonomy): Eukaryota > Metazoa > Chordata > Aves > Bucerotiformes > Upupidae > Upupa > Upupa epops. The sequence continues at coordinate 318,533 of VZRI01010241.1, read as the reverse complement.
TGCTTTACAACCAAATTAAAAAATAACTAGAATCACTTTCTTACAACAACAACAAAAATAAATGTAATATTATGTACTATTTGCACAAAACTGGATTGTAATTCATTGCATTTAGCAGAAGCAGCCCTAGCACCTCACAGTTCAAAGGCAATAGCAGTTAAGGCAGAGAGTGTGATCTGAGCCCAGAAGACTTATAAAGATGAAAGCACTGGTGAAGTTGTAGTATCACCTGGCTGATACCACGGTTTAGACAGTACAGCAGGATTCTGTTTAAAGAAGCAGATGATAAAGTGAGATATCCTTGGCACAATAATGTTTTGATTACAAATCTTGAGAGCTGTTACCCCAGACCAGACATACTGGTCTTCGCTCTTTCCGTCAAAAAAGGAGTAGCTAACAGACGTTCAAGTAGGTTTTTTCTTCAGGCTCTTCTGCAGAGGGGCATAGTGCTCCTTTACTGTTTTTCCCCTTTGGTACACTTACTGCTCCTTTCCCTCCTGTTGCAAGTCTTCTCAGAGAGGGCAAACATTCCTCAAGGACTGATTGAATGTCGCACATACTAGGAATTTTCAGAGAAATGGAGAGAGAAAAACTATTCAAAGTGTATTGCACATGTAGATCTAGCAAGCCAGTTGTCTTGGCATTCTTTGTCCATCTACTTTGCACACTCTCCATTTACTTTCAGTAGTTACCGTGATACAAATCGCACATCTCAAGTATGGGTTCAGCTTACTTTAGTACTGGATGTTACTACTTACTGCAGTTTCATGTATCAGGCTTAGTACTACATATGGTCCTTATGGTTTATTCATATTAACAGTACTGTTGTTCTTCTTTCTGGGGTAAAAAATAGAATAACTTTCTCTAGTGAAAAGTTCTCCATGTAGTTTTCCATTATGAAGCATCTTCACCTAGAGATGAAAAATGGAGGACTGCCTCATATTTCCAAAATAAACTGAAGTTTTGCAGTTGTGTGATAGTAGACAGTAAGAAAAGTAATTGTCTTCCCTTTTGGGGGATTTTATAGGCAAACTTTTGTGAGTATTCTCATCTCATGGTCCAAATCCATAGCCATTTATAGTTCATTTTCTTGATGGCAGTTCATAAAATCTCACTGACATGAGCCTAATTAGGCTGGCCTCATTCAGTTTATCATGTGTCACAACACATGTTTATATGTCACATCTCAAAAATTCTAAGATTCAGATGTAACTTCCCAAAACGCAATTAGCCTTTAAAAAGAAAGGCCAATTTTTTAGCCATTTGTAGGTTTTGAGACTCTCAGGAACTTAAAACACAACTGAGTTGCAGTTTGTGATTTATTTGAGGGATCTGCCAAAATTTATTTACAGTCTCTAGCTTCCTGTATGTCATGGATTTGCAGTATTTGGAAAGATGTCTATAGCTGCCAATAAACAGCCATCAGCTAGTAAATTTTGAGATCAATAGATGTCTTACAAGATACTGCTGCAACATAGTTCATCCATTCATGCAAAGCATCTTCAGCTTTTATACCAGTTACTGAAAGTTGCTCTGTTTGCCCACAAGCAGAATTATTCTTGTAGGATAAGTAAGATTTCTGCAGTCTCACAAGAAATCCTTTTGTACACTGGATCACCTTGATCCCATTACCACATTTTATCCCTCACCCACTTGGCTGATACTTCATATTTAACTCAAGGTTTAGCAGCTAATGGTAGATAATAGAGTAAGTAATCAGTTGAAAATAGATCCAATTCAGCATCTCAAAAAAGCAGTTTGGTTCTTTCAAATTTTTAGTATTATTTTTTCTTAGCTTAACATGTTTACATTTCAAACATTGTAAGAAAGAAAACTCAAAAAGGGAAAAATAAAATCCAAAATAATATATTAAGATATTAATATTAATATTAATTAATTGATTTAAAATTCAGTGTAATTCACTGTGAATTTTTAAGTGAGCTAAAAAATTTCTGCCAAAAAAAACAAGCAATTTTTTTGTGACAGGCAAGTAAAAAGAATGTATAAGTTGCAATTCCACAAACCAGAAAACAACTACTATGTTTTCAAAATACAAATGTTCAAAAATGTAAATAAATGCATATTTTCAAGACATAGATGGTCAAGATACTAATGAGTTCAAGTCATTACTGGAGCTGTATCAAGGTTAATGCTGTGGTAAATGGACAGATTTTGCTGGGATAGTGCACTAGGTGCTCTGAAGTGCATGGAATCTTCTAGTGCTTCACTTGTGGAGATCACAAATGAATGGGAATGTGTCTTCACTGGTTTCCTTATTTCTCATTAATATTATTTCCTCATGATAGACACAAGCATTTCTTACCTGGAGAAAGTATTGGTAACAACGCCTATGTTCTTTGTGCTAGATAGGACATAGTTCAGGCAAGCAGCATGAAATTGGTAAATGTGCGCTGGTACATTTGGAGTTGGAAGCAGTGCTGTTCATCAGGGGCAAGAAGGGCGTGTGATAAACCTATTGCTGCTAATATGACACCCACACTATATATGATTTATGATGGCTTTACTTTGAATGCTGTCTTAAATATCAATTTTCAGAGATCAGCCTCATTGTAAAGGATACATTTCTGCAGGGATGCTCTTCAAATCAGAACTGGAGGAATACTTCTTTTTACCTGTAGTGATAAGGAGCATTAAACCACCTATGGCTGCTGTGCTTCTCCCAAAGATACTGACTTCATTTTTCAATCTTGTTTAGCCTTTCCAAGGATCACACTACCTGGTTAAGAAAATGAATGCATGCTGACTCAGCTGTGCAAAACATAAAAAATCCCAACATTAAGACATAGGGAGGTTAATCATAGAATCATTAAGGATCGGAAGGGACCTTGAAAGATCATGTAGTTCAATTTCCCCTGCCACAGCATTAATCATTCATTATTAAATAACTGGGCTGAGCTGTTACCCTTTTTCCTTAGGGGGAAACAATCTCTATCAGTTTATTTTTTCATTGTCCATAGACCAGTCCTGCTTTCTTGTCTTCAGTTTCTTGCTCCATGTTCTCAAAGTCAATTCCCTACTGTAGCACATCATCCATGAGCCACAGGCAGGAGTCTCTTCCTTCATTTCACACCAAGGACTTGCAAGCACGCTTCTTCTCTACTGATCCCTGAATTTCCAAACTCCCACTCCACCACACCCCAGGGAACAAGATGGCTGCTAGTGGCATGCCCAGTCCATTGTCCTGTGCTTCATCTCTGAACAAAGAGTCTCCATAGATAGGAAACAGGAAACTGCTAGCTCAGGGTTTATTTTTTTCCTTGTCACACAAATATACTTCTTTTTTGCAGAGGCACTGATTGGCCAGACCTAAAACTGAGGAGAGCTTGGGATTCCAAGATGCTTATTATGAGTTGCCATAGCAACTCCCAGTTCCTCAGAAGAAAAAATCACCAAATTTGAACTACAACACAATGTAGAGATCACGTAAGAAAGTCCGCTTCCCAAAGTGGATTTGGATGACTCTCAAAGGGTTTGAGATATATGGGGAAGTAAGGGGACACTTGCATGGATTTTAAACTGATCTGCCACTCTTTTGCTTTTGTAGCCCATATGCAACTTCCTTTCTGTCTGTGTGCATGCCTCCTTATACCCTTGTACAGCTGCTACCCAGCTTTCCACAAATACTTTCCTAGACTCAGCCTTTCTGCAGTTGAAGGTCTAAGGCTGGGCATGTTACAGTGTGTTCAGCAGTCGTTTGAGGATTTCTCTTCTCTAACCTTGACAGAGAACCCAGACTAACTTTAAACATTCATCACCCTACAGCACTACCACCTTCACCCATTCTTCATAGGTGAAGAACAATCTTCATGTCTTTGAGGTGACCTTGCTCTCTGACAGCTTTATCAGACACCACTCACTCACGTATTGCAGAAGACAACTGACTCCATCACCCTGATCCATGTCCCTTTTAGTATACAAACATAAATATATACATTTCATGCTTTTAAAGGCAACTCTTTGCTAAAGCAGAGTCCTACTTTAAATAATTAGCCTTGATACTGCAGTCATTCTCTGTTTCATCTTCCTCTGTTTCAACATTTTCTAGTTCTGCTGTTGCATTTTGAGATCATTAAACCAAAATTACAATAGGTGTTAAAAATGTGTAGTTTAGACAGTAGGACAACAAAGTTCTGCATTATTCTCTACTCATTGCCTAAATAATTCCTAAAATCATATTGGTGTATTTTTAACCCTTTTAAGTTCCAAAACTGAATTATTACTAATGTCTAAACTACATCCTCACACCTAATTTTAACATTTCCTTTTTAGATATTTTTTTTCAGCAGCCAATTCTTTTTTCCTTCAGTGTAGCCCTGAAAGTAAGACTTTTGTTACAGACATCATGTGTCTCCCAAAAATAGTAACTAATGCTTGGCACACCTTCCCACTAACCATTTCAGACAAATCACAAGGGAGTGACCCGGAGCCATACACCTTGGTCTCCCATGTGCAAATTACATCACCTTTGCAAGAACCCCTCCCATAAACACATTAACAAAAGACATTTCAGTTTTTGCATACCACATCAACTCTGCTTCTGTGGACACCCCTCACAGATGACATAAATGACGTAAACACTTGTACATTTTTCTGAGAAGGTTGGTACCAATTGTACATTTTGTCATCACAGTAAAAAGTTAGGATAACACACATTAGTTCAAAACTCCAAAATAAAATTGATTATTAACTAAGTAAGTAATAGTTTATCAAGAAATTGTTCACCAGAATATCTTCTAAAAATGAAATATTTACTCAGTATCTTCCCTTTGCAGCTTTTAATTTTTCTAATAATTTTGTAGCGGAACAAATCAAGCAACAATTTTCCCATCTCTTACCATGACTCTTACCATCTCAGACTCTTACCATGAAGAAGAAAGTTCATCTGGCCCTTTACAACAAAATATTTTATTCCAATATGCAAGTAATCCCTATCAGCCTAGAACCAAGGCTAACACTTCACAAAACATTTCAGGCAGATATGACGATTTTGGGAAGTGTTCCAGACGATCCCTGACAAGTAGACACAACAGGGTGCTATAAAACTGATCATTAAACAACAAAGATATGTGGAGCAAAGGGTGCACACATATCTGACCCCTTTTTAAATTTCAGAGATAAAGAGCACTAACCAAGCTGTTTTCTGAATTATTTACTTATTTTAATCAGTGTGGGTGAATGATAATAAAGTATTTCTTCTCTGAATAAGTGTAATATGTGTAAAAGTAGTTGAAGAGCGTATAAAAGATGAAATACTACACAATATAGAAAATTTTGGGGTTTATTGTAGGTGATACACAGTTCAGGATTGTAGGTGATCTGTTATCAAATGCTTTATAACTTATTAGTGGTAACCTGGCAGTGTTGGGCCAATGGGTGAACTTGATTTTAAAGGTCGCTTCCAGCCAAAACAATTCTGTGATTCTGTGAAAGCAAAAGTATTCATCTAAGGGAATAAAGAACAGAGTGCATCTTACAGTACTTATTCTCCTATGACCTAGTCTCAGTAAATAGAGGCAAATGTTGGTTTGAGGAGCAACATCCCTGGACGACAGGCTTTATATGTGAGAAAGTACTTTTCAACATTGTGTCTGGATGAGGAAGAAAGTTTGGTATTGCTAGGATGTATGTATAATTAGGATGGACGTAGCAGAATAGAGGACTTATCGCGTCACATCCCGCAAGCCCGCATGCACATAATACAACAGATGGTGTAACAGCATCAAAGGCATTGCTTCTTAAGAAACTGACATCTCAGAATTTATCTTAGAGTGGGGCAGATGGGGATTCTAAATTTGTTTAATCTATTAGGAAACAGTTTTTCTCTATGGTGTGGACATTTTGCTGTTGCTGTCCTTTCATAAGTAGCAATTAATTCATGTTCCTTCCCTTTCTTTGGAAGTACAGATTTTCTTCCTTGTCCCATACACTTTGTGCAGATGTGGAGAAAAGCATCTAGAAAAGCAACTGCTCTCCTGGTGACAGTTCATCTGCTGTTCTGGATTGTACTTCGTACTGAAGCTGGTGTTTCTGCCTTAGGTAGATGTGCCCTGAAGCATTTGTTTACAGGGCTTCTGAGACACAACAAAGAGGAAAGCCAGGGGCTGCTCTGAGACACATGAGTCATCCTGATAATGATTGACCGAGGGCATTGCAGTTCGGAAGTGACAGTGTCATAGGAAGTGGTCACAGTGAGTTCATGTGCAAGTTCAGGCATTAGTATGAGTAATAGGTCTGTGAGTCCTAAAAGTAAATAAATGAAAGGAATCAAAGTGAGTTATACCAGGATATGTCCCCGCTGTAATTCAACAATGGTGCTAATGTTCTGGCAGACTCTTCTTGACACATGATGTGCACAGAACCAAAGTCCAAATAAACACCTGCTGAACAATCCCACCTCTTAACAGGCTTCCTCATTTTAACTTATAATTCAGATTCAAAATGTTATAAATAAATAAGAAACTGTAGCATGCCCAGATGGCATGAAAGGCCAATGGCATCCTGGCTTGGATCAGGAATAATGTGTCCAGCAGGATTAGGGCCATAATTCTCCCCCTGTTCTCAGCACTGGTGAGGCCTTGTCTTGAGTAATGAGTGCAGTTCTGGGCCCCTCATGCAAGCAAGATATTGAGGTGCTGGAGCAGGTCCAGAGGAGAACAACAAAGCTTGTGAAGGGACTAGGGAAAGTCTTATGATGAGAGGCTGAGGGAGCTGAGGTTGTTCAGCCTGAAGAAGAGGAGACTTAGGGGGGGGAACCTTATCCCTCCCTGTAACTACCTGAAGGGAAGTTATAGACAGGTAGGAGTCAGAATCTTCTCCCAGGCAACCAGGGCCAGAATGAGAGGGCAAAGACTGAGCCTGCACCAGGGGAGGGTTAGGTTAGATGTTAAGAAGACTGTCCTCATGGAAAGGGTTGTTAAACATTGGAATGGACTGCCCAGGGAAGTGGTGGCGTTGTCATCCCTGGAGGCGTTTAAGAAAAGACTGAACATGGCACTTAGTGCCCTGGACTAGCTGATGTGGTGATGTTAGGTCATAGTCTGAGCTTGATTGAACTCATAAGTCTTTTGAGCCTCAATAATTCTGTGATTCTGTAAGACGACACATTGGCTTCACTCCTGAAATAAAAGCTCCCATCTATGTCATGCATGAAGGACCATGACCTAGATACTGCCCATGAGAAAGTATAAGGAAGGAAGCATTTCTGTTTCAATTTCCCAGGCAAACTTTTTCATTACACAGTGTTAGTGCCAAGAAGTTCAAAATTCTCAGCAGAAGTCATTGTAACAAAATACAGTATGAAATGTACATATGTAAAAGTACATATGAAAGAGTATTGCCATAGATTTTTATGTTTAACAGAACTGTGGGATGTAGGTGAATGTTTCTTAAGTACTCTGAATACATAGTATCCAGACAGCACTGAGAAGGCCAGATAGGCTGAAAGCTGCATAGCACACAGGCACCCTGCATTTTTCACTTCCTTCTGATTTCTTAGCAAGTTGAAATTCTCACTTCCCTGTTTTTACTGGCTGGGACTCACATTGTCTCACCTGGCATCTAGGCCAACATAGGCAGTATTTTGCATAAGCAACACATCCTCACCATCATTGCCAACTTCGGATCAGTTACATGGCAGGGCTCCTGGATCCTGTTGCATTCCTGCGTAGCTGAGGGCACATACTGCAGGAATTTCATTTAAAGGAGAAGATACAGACTCAACGGCATTAAACTTTAATTCAATAAGTGAGGAAGACAACCACTCCATGCCGCTACATAAATGCACCTTTCATCATATTTATAAATTTTTCTGACTCCAAAACTCAGTGTCATCAACCCTGCTGCCAAGTACTGTTTCACGGTCCCACCTGCCGTGCCGGCGGCAGGTACCCGCTCCAGAGCCCTCCCTCCAACGCAGCCCGCTCCGGGCAGTGCCAGCCGCAGCAAGTGTCCAGATCTTCTGAGGATCTGAAACTGGGAGAGGACCGAGGGGGACAAGCCTCATGCGGACTCTGTAGGGNCACCGAGGAGCAGGTGGTGCCCAATTCTACCCCGGGAACGGCCAGTTCGGACACGCATCGGGTCATTCTGCGAAGCGTGCCATGGGCTCCGCGGGGGCTGAGCTGCTGCCTCTGCTCCTGGTTCTCGGTAGGTCTGGGCTGGTATGAGCCCTCTCTGCCCGCCCGAGGAAGAGAGGAAGTAGCTCCGGGAAGGTGTCTCTGCTACCGCAAGGTGTCCCAACCCCGGGAAGGAAGGTGTCCCCGCTGTTTCTAGGAGGACAGGATGGTGCCAGGGATACGGCGCATGGGTCGGTTGGGGGCTGGGGCAGGGCCAGGCGGTCAGCGCCGGCTTCAGTCTTCTGTGTCTTCTGGGCCGGGAGCGTGTGTGGTTGCGGCTGCATGGGAGGTGTGGTACTTCAGCGGTCTCTTTAAAGGAGGTTAAGCCCCTAGACGGCCTGATTCGTATGGAGTTAATTTATCTTTCCGTAAAGTGGAATGTCTATGCGCTGCAGTGAAGAGAACCGGTGCAGTTTGATGTGTAAACTTACGGTTATGTGGTGATTATGCCTTTTCAAAAGGTAAGATGATAGTCTCATTTGGAATGCTGTTCCTAGTCCTCTAGGACCGTTCCCACCCTGTTTGGGCAGATGTTGCTCCTTGGAAAAGGACAGGCAAACTCGAACCACCTCCTCTTTCTCTTGGCTGACTAAATTACCATTACATACATTTTCCTGGGAACTGTAAGCCATCATATTCACTTGCCATGAGCAAATTCCCAAGCACTTTCAGAGTTTTAATAATACTGTGTGCTCTCAAAACCCCTTAATTAGCAAGAAGCAGCAAAAATGAGTTTTCCTTAACGAGCTGTTCTAACTTGTTCTTTCAGTAACTGTAGCAAAGGCTACAGTGGAATGTGCGGCTGGAGGGTATGAAGTCTAATTCAAAATTATTAACCTGTGATGAGATACACAGTATGAAATCAACCTGGTAACTTTTTAAGCAAGAAATGTTCTTAAAGGTATTAATGGACAAAATACTCACACACCAGTACCTTTAACATGCCCTGTGATTCATGGGGTCTTAGAACTTGGAAAGGTTTGTAGAGTTGTGCTGAAAATAGAAGACAAGGACTGATGTGAGAGGTGGATTCTCCTGGCAATGAAACTGACAGAAGAGGGAGAGGTCTGCTTTGTTTAGGCACTATGCATGATTTATCTTCCTTTATACAGTTGAAAGTTGAAAGCTGTGATTTCAGATATGTCATGACAATTGATGTTAGTAGATGTAATTGCTGATTTAATACTCACTTTCACCTTTTGATCATGTAGAAGGGAAATAAAAGTTTCAGGACATGAACATTTCCCCTGAGTAATGTGAGTCCTGCTGTGGTGTTGTTGTTGTAGTTTTCCCAAAATAACTTTCAAATTGATTGAATTCTGATGAACTGTTTTACTTCTAAAGGAGATAGTTTTGAATTTCATTGGTCTAGTTAAGCTGAATTAGTACTTTTAAGGAAAAAAAAATTAACTTGGTTTTATGTCAGTGTATTTACCTCTGAATTTATCAGCTATATTAAATGGATCTCATGGGGATATTTCTCTGTTGCATATTCAACTAAAGTGATGCAACAGTTAGTAGAGGTGTGGGTTATTCTTTGTTGTCATGTGCTTTTGTTTGGAAACTCACTAAGACTTTGTAGATTATACAAAAATAAATGAATACAAGAGCAGTAGAACTACAATTTTGAGAATGTCACTCTGCTACCCACTTTGCTACTTGTTGACCAAAAATTATACAGCATACAAAAGTAGATTATGTTAAGAGGAATAAAAATAAATGAAAGACTTAATAGGGCAAGCTATACAACAAAGCGTGATGCTTGCTTTTGTAACACATGGCTTTTATCTGCTTACGTGTTTGCCACATCTAGTTCGTTAAACTTAAATTTTAAGCATCAAGTTTTCTCCTGTTCTTAAAAATTAAAGCCAAAATAGCAGAGCTGTTTCTGAGAGGCCAGCGGAAAATACAGTAGCTATCCTGGGCTCAATTATAGTAACATTTCCTTTGGAAAGCAATAGGAGATATTTGAAATTTGTCAGGAATGTTCTATTTGCTAAAAATCTACCTAAATTTTGCCAAGTAGAAAAAAGAAATCTTTTGAAAACTGCATTCCTCCAGAAATCTATTTTAATGTGCTTCATTCTAACATAAATTCTGTCTATCCTTGGTATGGAGCTGTCAGACTTCTGCTGTTTTACTGTGGTGTAGTTTCTGTGTGAGGTCTGCACCTGCAAATGTTTCTCATGTTCTTCGAGCAATCTGTTGTTTTTTTGAGGCAGGAGGCAGTCTCCTTTCCACTACTCTTCTGGATTCTGCCCATTGTCCATACCACTTACTGTAAACTGATTCCTGGACTCTGGTTGAATTTCTTTGTTCTTCCTTTTAACTGAGTAATAAACTTCAGAATCAGAACTCAGTGCTGGAGGATTATGTCTAGTAGAAGAATTAGTACACTATCTCTACGGACCTTTACATTCAAGCCCACCACACACACCTTCCTTGACCATGTGAATGGTATAATACTTACACTTTCTCAGAAAACCCACCTGTTGAAGCAAGCATTCTTCACACTAATCTGAAGTGAAAAATGACAGCTAAATAAAGGTTATGATTTTTAGGGCCACAGGTGTGTAACACTTGAGGACTGATAGGTACGCAAGCTTCCCTGTGGGACTAGGGGTTCTCTGAAACCTTGGACACGATCCATAATTTTCCAGTGTAACTCCTTTTCTATTTGTTACATACCTGACCCTTGTTGATGAAAACCATTCTGTTGTGGAGACCTTGTTGATGATGGACTGTAGAACTGTACAGAGGGATAGGAGAGAGCCCCACTAACAGTCTTTTTCTTCAGGACACTTCTGTTGAAGTGGGGCTGAAATTTCTGATAAAGGAGTCAATGTGCAAAATAAGTTAGGAACTTAGTTTTGTCCCTTCTCCACATCAATACATCATGCTGTCACTGCCTCTGGACAGGAGAAGGTAGTATGATCAGAGAAGAGGCTGGGTCTCCTGCTTTACTTAGTTTGCAACTAGAAGATGCTCTATGAGTGAGAAAGAAAGATGGGAGAAGAGAAGAATTTTTTTATTTCTTTTTTATTTTTCCTTACAACACTGGATTCTTTCCTTTTATTTTGTCACAAAAGACTAGTGTGTTTCAGACGAGTCATTTAAATCAAATCTTTGACATGTGGTTGGAGCTTTTGTGTGCCTCTCTTTCTCTTTGCTCAGCCAGGGGTTCTCAAAACTGAAGCTGCACTTTCACAATCTGGTTAAGCTGACCTCAGTGTGAGGCTGATGCTGCAATGACATTTCATCCACACCTGATTGCATGCCCCCACCAGTTTCCCCATGCTACCCCTCGGGCTTGATCTGGGGGTCAGGTCAGGGATGCATTTGCCTGAATAATTTGTTCTCTTTCTAGGCCAGGTTGGTTTGGAGATAAGCTAAACTCAGGCAATTTAAGTGTTAGCACTGGCATAGTGGACAGACAGAGCTCATGACTAGAGGAGGGAGGGAAGCTGGAAAAATTCCTTTCACTGGTAGCCAGCAATTCACTGGCTTGAGCTGGTTCTAGAAGTGCATCTTGACATGTAAAGTTGCTGTGTATTCACATCTGTTAATGAAATAAATAGAAATTATATTTCAAATATGCTGAATACTCTGGAAAAAATGGTATTTTAGTTGTATCACTAGATACTCGAAAGAACAGTCTTTTTTTCTCTTTCTAATGAGGCTGAGGATGATGTTTCATTGCACTTGAGTGCTGAAAAAGAAATTCTCTGTCACTCAAAAATACTTATGTGCTTAAGGTCAAAATCTTTAGCAATGAATCCACAAAGGAGTTGCCAATTCAGTAGGTTAGGATTGTGCATATATATAAAGTGCAAGGCTATGCACTGAGCAGCAAGGATTAATATGACAACTGCATAGCAAATCAAAATTGTGCACTTGATGAATCAACAAAGCTGGAAGTCCAGGTGAAAAAGCAGTGTGGGCACACATCCACTTAAAACTGTAAAACCCATCTTAATTTCTGACGTTCTCCCTCTTTGCAATCAACTTTTTTCACCTTGCTGTTTTATTTCCATATTTGTGAGTAATGTTAATGTTGAAAATATTTCTAAAATTCAAAAAATTGTTCAAAAGCAGGATCAAACAAGAAGTCTTCTTAAACTGTGATTATATTTTCTATTTCAAGAGAGTTTTTCACATAGTAAGAGGTTTATTATATATTATTCTCAGGGTTTTACCTTTCACAGCACTGCACTTTGAAGTAAGGCTTCATCCATGCTGTGTTATAAGACTTGTATTTTGTACAGATTTATTTTAGAAAGCATACAGGATATTAACGTCATACTCCTAACCATATTAACAGTTGTTCATGAATGATTTGGGCAAAGTCAACCTGAGACTTTACCAAGAAGTTATAACTGCTGTCTAGGTGTGTAATAATTTTCAATTTTTTTTTTTTTAATTCAGTTGCAGAGAGCTGTCATTTAAGAAGTCAAAGGAGTAAAAGTTTTGATACTCCTTGGTTTTATTGTGCTTCTTAACCACTATATAAATGTTATTCATTGTGGTCTTTCCTCACTATTGTAAATTTTGAATGAATGAAAGTTGGTTTTGTATATACTTCCTGTAATGTATTTTTATGAGGGCTAGTAACTGGAACTGCCAGTGTCAAAAGAGCTAAATGTGAATAAAATACATTCCTTGAGTGTTAATGCAGGTAAAAGGAAGTTTCTACGTTCTCAGACAAGTAAAACAAGTCGTTTACCACAGCAGAAAACTTGGGCAGTGTCTATGCAGTGTTGTTATTCTCATTTAAAGGTTTCCTTTGTTAGGCTCTGTGCAGGCTGGTTCTCATTTCCATGGTGACCATGCCGAAATGCAGACAGGACACAGGCTCGATTCTCATCGGCTTATCCATGCACTTGCATACCAACACATGTTAACTGCATGGCATAGGATGTTTTAATTAACAGGTTTTTATGTTTAGAACATCTTTTTTGCATAGGGGTGTTTGGTTTGTTGATACTGCACTGTATTAAGATTTCAGACCCTGTACAGTGAGAGAAAGGCAAAGAGTAAGGTCAACACAGGCTCCTTGAATGCAGGACGAGCAAAAACATCTTGCTTATAACTGAAAGGCATCTGCATGGTTAAATGTCGCACATGATGAATGTCACAGATTCTTTTGTCCTTTTCCAATTACTGGTAGACACAGTGAAGAGCTGGCTTGGAAGTTATGAAGAGCCCTGGTGGAACTCTCTTGTCTTAATCTGGTTTATTCTGCTGTTTGAATTCTGCATCTAGGTTGATAATTTTTTATTTATTACAAACAGAGTAATTTTTTAATTGCACAGATCTTCTTGGCTGATACTGTTGGTTACTTCTAAAGAACTGACAAGGGATCTTAAGGAAAATTACTACTAAGAGCAACACATTGCTGTACAGGAGCGTTTCACACAGTGGAAATAAGGAAAAAATGTGAGGGTTGTGGTGGTGAGAAATGACTGAATTTGGTTTCTGTGTTTTATCTACTTACCAGTAACTTGTCTAGCTATCTGTCTCGAATATAATTGACATTTAAGTAAGAAAGCTACAACAGTTGATGCTGTTTAAGGCTGCAACATAAACCTGTATGCAGTGATAAAACTGCTGGTGCCCAGGCTGCCTGACCCACTACCTCAACTGACTGCAAGATCAGACTTCTTATCAGAGTGATAGATAGTTAATCCACACACAACTCACATAAGATTAGTGCTGGAATAATTCCCATTATGAGAAGTTGTGAACTGAGCACTTTTAAGGGGATGTGTTTGTGTCATGCTCCATGCCTGCAATCAGGCAGCCTCCCACAGGTAAACCAGATGGATTAGCTTTTTACCTTTTTTTACATACATACCACTTGCTTCTTATAACTTCTCAGTTCTTGTGAATGCTATGTTCACATCTTCAATTTCTCATTAACTTCTAATTCATTATATAATCTGCTAAACCAACAGACCAGTAAATTTCTGCATTTTAAGCCTAAATTTACTATTGGCTGATCCCATTCTCTTTAGGAAAATATATTTATAGGTGTCCAATTCAGCACAATCTGTGTCTAGAGCCTCTGCCCCAGTTTCTTAATAGCAACATGCTACCAAAAGCAAAGTAAAACACAGAAGGACCCCCTTCACAGACAGCAGTCTGAAGCAAAGGGAGTGGGGTATCTCCTCTCTGAGCAACTAGTGTGTCTTTGCTAGCAATGCAATAGAGGGTGTGTGACTGAAATATTTCTAAGCCTGTATCCTATTTGTATTTCCTATTTGAAGAGGATGGCAATTTCTAACTGAAGGCAAAACATTTTAGTAAATAGTTTTGCACAGTTTCTGCTTTCTTAACTCTAAAATCTAATGAAGTGATAAAAGTAGTGCTCCAGCAATGACTATGAGAGCAATTTAATGCACCATACCTATTCTGCAGTATAAAATTCAGTTATCTTCATGTGCAGTATGTAAGATGCACATAGAACTGAATAAACTTATAAACTCAAATTTAGCTTAAATTTAAAAATGGTTTGACAGTTGTCTAACTATGACCATGAAATAAAGTTTCAAAATTCCGGAAATATGTATAGATCAAATTTAGAATACCAGAAGTAACTGAAAATAATTGCTTTTTTGTCCATCTTAAAGAGATAATCAGAAAAATATCCAGCAGCACAGCTTTGATAGTAGTCCTTGAGTATCTCTGCTAATAATAATCTTTTTGATTCTAGCTAAATATCCTTTAATTTTACTGTCTTCACTTTTTCTTTCCCCTCTCCAAACTGCCCAAAGCCAATTCATCATATTGAACAGTAAAAACCCATGTCTCTGGAGTTGCCTTCCTGAGAAATTGACAGCTACAATAGACTTAGCTTCTCTGAAGACAAAAAGCAACTGTTCTGCTCTTTTGGAAACAAGTATTATCTCCAGAAAACTCTACTTAAATGTACTTTGTCCCATTTCTCTGACCCAAAAATGTACAATGGCTGCATTTTACGAAAAAGATAACTTCTTCCCTTACTCTGAGAAGAGATAGCTTGGCACTCACCTGACCACTAGTGTCTGGACATGCCAGTGTGTGGTGTGCAGGTTGAGAGCTGGGGGAATGCATGGGAGAGCTGGGAGATGCAGCTCCACTTGAACTGAAACTCGGTCCCCCTGCCCCAGAGCACAGTTAAGTGCCTTACAGTCACCAGAGACATTTAAGTCCTTTAACGTGTACAAAAAATGTTTGCTTAAAAAGCAGAAAGACTCATGAAGTTACATAGTGGGGTCTAGGGGTGTATTTTAACTCTGTCCTCATGCACATGCATGAGGTGCTTCCTTCCCCTAAAGTCAAGGGGTGGGGAAGAGTTTTGGGAGGTATCTAGTTCTTTAATTTTGGGTTTTTTTGTTGTGGTGGGTTTTTTTTGTTTTTTTTTTAACCAAGAAGAAGTGATGGTAGTAGCCACTTGGGAGATGTGGGATTAGCTCTTCCTTGAGGTGCATGGCAGTGTAGACTTTGCTTTCAGGTTTTTCCAGAAGTGTCTTTGCTACCAGCGCTGGGTAGCGTTCTTTGAAAGTGCCATGAAACCAGGTCTGAGCTCATCCTGAGATGTTTCTACACAGACAAGCATAGACACATCTTGCCTGTGGCATAACGTCTGGGCGCTTAGCTGGGAGGAGAGCAGTTCTGAATTGGCCTTTTTGCACTGCTCAGACTATTCACGTTTGGTTAATAGGCACTGCATAAAAATAAGTTATTTAGCCATTTAGATAATGTACTGTTATTATTTAGAGCAGAAATTTTCGTATCAGGAAGCACTCATTGCATCTGTCCATGGTATCAGAGTGGACCACAGGAGGGTAAATACTTTGCTCTTAACACAGAGTAAGAACAGCTCTTCTATGCATGTATCATATGGTAACTTTTATGTGATTTTTGCTATATGAATTCTGTGTGATGATTTTAAGTTCATTTAGGCTTATGAACTACCCAAGCCTGGGCTTTTTGGATTATTTTTCTGAATTTAATGAACCCAGATTCTTAGTAAGTCCTGTCTGGTGCCAGAATTGACTGTTTCAGTGTGCATTAAGGAGGAATTCCAGGCGAGTTATTGGTACCACCAACTACCACCTACCTGTTATGCAGGCTGCCGGGCTGTGAGCTCCCATTGTAATTGAGTGAGAAAGAGTCGTTAAGTCTGCTATAGGAAACAAAAGTTCTGATAATTATAGCTCTTCCAACTATTGTGTTATATATCCTGTGGTGCTTTGAAAGTTTTTCTTGTTGCAGGAAGCTGATGCAGCAAACTTTGTACAGCTGAGACTCTCATGGTTTCTGGAGCTGTCTGTGTGCAGCACAGAAAGCTGAACTCCTGGGTAGCTTTTGATAAACTGCATTGGGGCAACAGGGTGCTAAATTAGATATTCTAAGTGTCTTGATAGCAAGGTCACTCTGGAGCCACTGCAATCCATGTACTATATGTAGGCTGTGCCACTGGGGTGGCAGATGAATAACGGTCATGGTGTGTGCTTCAGTCTTTTACTAATTTAGTATTTCTGAATTCTGTTGAATAGTTTTATAATGACATAATACAATAACAAGGTTATAATAAACAGACATTTTCACATAACCTAGAGTGTGATAATGGGCAGGGAAATACAGATGCCTTTGGTGGATTTCCGGTAGTCTCGATATCTATATGCAGGCATGCATTTTTGTCTGTGTACAAACATGTTTTCATAGCAGCTGAGACAAGCAAATGTGGCAAATATGGTATAGAGATAGTTGCATTGGTTTCCGTGTGATGACGTGCATTTCCTCTCTTACAGTCATAATGTGGATCTTGCCTCTGACTATATTTGGAAATACTGCTTTATTGGTTCAAAAAATAAGTAACTGTTAATGCAGACACAAGGGAGAAGAATTTGCTGGAGTGAAATGCCACTTGAAAAGTCATTTTTTTTTATCTTAGGGAAGCATGGAAATACTTTTCTATCATGTCCTGTGAAGTCAGTGACCTAACTGCATATATTACATGTATGGATGTACAGCTTGCTTGCTTGCCTCATTTACTTCAAACTTTTTTGTGGTATCACTGAGAACAAATTGTGGTCCTATAAGGACAAAGTTGAAACAGGCCTGTTTGTGGTACCAAAGTAAAGAACAGTAGGTCATATTTAAAAAAATGCAATTTATGTAAATTTTCTGTTAAATTATGTTTTTCTCACTGAACTTAATGACAGAAACAAGACAGGTTAATACATTTGAGTAGGCTTGGTTACTTACGTGTTTGACAACTTCCCATGTGTTTTTTTTACAGTCCTGAATGAATTGTTCCGAAGTGTTACTTTGGATTTAGTCCTTGTGTGTACAGTAGGTTGTTGGGATTTTTGTTAACTCCTGATGAAAAGAAATTTATTTGCCTGCTCAGGAAGACAAGACAAGGAGAATCATAGAATCATCAGGGATCAGAAAGGACTTCAAAAGATCATCTAGTCCGATTCCCCCTGCCACACCAGGACACCCTGACCAGGTCCAGGCAGGTTTAAAACATCTCCAAAAAAGGAGACTCCACAACCCACCCACCCCAGGCAGCCCCCTGCAGTGCCCCATCACCCTCCCTGGGAAGAAGTTATAGAATTGATCAGGGTTGGAAGGGACCACAGGATCATCAAATACAGAACATCAAAACTTTCAGGGTAATTCCTGGCAGCTGTGACTACATTTGTTTATAGCTTTTTACTTTGTCAGTGCCAGAACACTAAAATAGATAACATCTAGTCCTGTTACTCTAGGTTTTTTAACTTTTCATATCCTCTTTTGCATCATGTCATGTTTGAGTTGCTTTTATACCGAATTAATGGCAAGTCTTTGGTGCAGTTTCTTGGATCATAATCAGTTGTAACTAAAAGGCAGTGACACATGCTTTTGGAGGCTTTCAAACTGGAGGTTGACCTACTTCCAGGAAGAAGCACTCAGCCAACTAAACCAAGAAAATTTGTTGGAGAAAAGAGAAGAAGAGAAGTGGGAGAGATAATGTCTTACTAAATGATGCCTTGTTTTTCTGTCTCCTGAGCAGGCTGTGGGTTTGGGTTCTTCTGGTTTTTGGTGTATCATATATGATTTAGTTATATGCTAAATTTTAAATATGCTAATATAATATCTGTTAATTATTAAATGGCTTGATATGTTGTAGCTGATGTGAAGAAAACATCAGTCTCAAGATAGAATAAAGCAAGTAGATGAAGCAGTAAGATGAATACTTGCCTTTTAAAGCTTGAGTAAATGTAATGAAATCAGCAAAGTAATGACAGAATTATAGAACATTCTAACTCTTAGTACAAAAAAAATCTAGTTTCTTGTCAACCTGACTTCTGCTAGAAAGACAACATAGCAATGTGCCAGCATTACAGGAAGTTCATGGAGTACAGTGATGACAACTTTCTCCTCCAAATGGTAGAGGAACCAAACCAACCAAAAAGGGAGTTTTACTAGACCTTGTACTTGCTAACAGAGATGGGCTGGTAAGTGATGTAAAACTTACTGGGAGACTGGGCTGCAGTGACCATGTCACTATAGAATCCAAGGTCCTTAGGGCAGTGAGAAAAGTGTAAAGTAAGCTCATGGACTTTATTTTAAAAGGGCTCTCTTCCAATATCTGCTTATTAGGGTAGAGTGGGACAAGGCCATGAATGGGAAGGGAGCCCAGGAAGGCTGGTTCTTTTTCAAGGATCACCTCCTGCAAACCCAGGGCCAGTGTGTGCCAATGAAGAGGAAGGCAGGCAGAAGTGCCAGGACGCCTGCACAGGTGAGTAAGGAACTTCTGGAAACACTTAGGGGTAAAAACAATTACTGGGAATGGAAGCAAGGACAGATGACCTGAGGGAAGTACAGAACAGTAGTCAGAGAGGCAGGGGACCAGGTGAAGAAAGCAAAAGCACACAGAATTGGATCTAGCAAGACGGATTAAGGACAACAGAAAAGATTTTTACAGGAATGTGAAAGATAAGAGGAAGATCAGGGAAAATCTGGGCCCACTCCAGAAGGGAACAAGAAAACTGGTCACCCAAGATGCAGAGAAGGCTGTGTTACTCAATAACTACTTTGCCTCTGTCTTCACCAGGGGACTCTCATCACATCCCCCATGTTCCAGGGGCCAAAGGCAGGGACTGGGAAAGGGAAGATCCCCCACTGTAGGCTTTACTTTTTTTTTGTAGGTGAGGTAGGGCTTTTAACACAGGCACATAGTGGGAGGAAAAGGGGAAATGTTTACAAACTTAAAGAGAGGAGATTTATGTTAAACATTTCTTCCCTGTGAGGGTGGTGAGATGCTGAAGCAGGTTGCCCAATGAAGTTGTGGCTGCCCCATCCCTGGGGCACGGTTCAAGGCCAGGATGGATTGTAAAAATATACAGAGAAGCACATACACATAAGAAAACTAATGAGAAAATATTTTTTACTTGTATTGATCATATTGGATAAAGGCTAGTAAAACTTTCCAGGCTGAATTATAAGTAGTCCAGTATTTTAACTGGACTGTGGATTGGATTCCACATTGTCCTGACTGAATATATTACACCACAAATTGTTTTTTTTTATATTTACGTTCACTTAGAGAACAGCTCCTAACAGTGCAGCCAATATAGAATTAATTATTTTGCATGAAGGGCATGGGATCTGATATTATTTGTGTGCATGCACACAGTACACATACCAATGCAGTAAAACAGATCAGGCTAACAGTAATATAATAGGGAAATAAAGTAGTTGTCTGTGGGCAACACATATGCTCCCTGAACAAGCTCATTGCAATTAGAAGTGTTCAGTGACTTCTGAGAAGCAGCATGAAGAATACCTGTACTGAAATTCAATATAGTAAAGTAACTGCAGGTTGTTTTATTCCTTAGGTATTTGGTCTTGTCAATAAAACCTTCAGAACACAATATATTATGAAAGCTGTTCAAATGATGGGTTCTTCATTCTCTAAGAAGAGTCATTCTAATTGGATTATTGATTATTGCTCTGATAATGTAGGTTTTGAGTAAGTTTACTCTTAAACCAAAATGTTGTTGCCTTTAAACAAAAAGCAGTAATACTAATGCTGAATGTTATTAATATGGAGCAAATATTATTTGACTGCCTTTTTTATGACTTTATTATTTTCTCTTCCCAACTTTATACTGCCTTCTACCTAATCTTACAGGGACAGTAGGTGGTTATAGTGTGAAGGGTATTTGTAGATGCCTGTTTCCCTTACTATCTTTAGAACCCAAGAGCCAATTTCTGTAAATTTTTGCAGGGGGATGGAAAAGAAAGAACCAGTTGGGTGCTGGATTGAGCCAAAAGTGCTTTTACAAGTTCCCTGATGACTAAGGAGATCCAGGGTAACGTTACAGCACACAAAACACTATAAATTCCACCCCAAAGAGCCCTGAGAAAGACATCAGTCATGGAGAAGGCTTGAACCACAGTGTGCATCTTGCTGTGAGGCAGTCAGTGGCAAGCAATACAAGTTCTCTCATTACCACCCATACCTTTCTTTTCTTGGCCACCAGTGCAATTTCACAGGCTTCAGGGCCCTACCAACATGTGTTAAAGGAAGAAATCGTTAAGCCCATGGAGAAAATTCTCTTTGTGGAATTTATCCTGGCTCTCTTGGAGCAGATTAACAGGAAAGGGTGAAGTAAAGCTGTCTTCTGTAAAGAAGAAATGCTAGACTGAGCAATTAAAAGCAAGGGAGCCAGTATACATCTTACTGACTGCCAATCTGTGAAACTGCTCTAGGAAGCAGACAATAATCCAGTGGGAAGATCTTTTCCAAAACAATTCATGAACTAAAAAAATCCATACTAGAATACCTGCAGTACTGTATTGTCATGGCTTTTCTTTACTTACCCCTTCTACCTGAAATGCCCCAGTTTTCTCATTACTTCAGTTTGTCAGGGTATGCTGCCCTGTTGGAAGTGACACAAGGGGCAGTGGTTGTAGCTGTGGTTGTGCTACCAAGCCGAAGGGAGCTGCCAACAAACCATTTCTTTACTGGCATCACTGTGTTTTTTTCTGTCTTATTACTAAAAGCTGTTTAAAGAATGAACACTGTACTATTAAGGAAAAAAGGTGGTCAAACCTCCTTTCTTTTAAAGTTTCCTACTGGCAAGGTTAATACTAGATGAATTTAAAACCAATGTGTTGACTCTGATCAAATTCCATTTACTCTTTTCTGTATGTTGTGATTGCTATACCTGTTTGATTGATAAATAACATGCAGTGAATGTCTCCAGCTGGAGGTTTTAAGGAGAGATGAGTCTTGGCATACAATCTTGTTTGATTGTGGGATTCTATCACATTGCCATCTTAATTTGAAACACTACCTTTGTCATGTAGTATAAAAGTGATTAAAAATTCAATTTTACTATTTAGACTGAAGTCAAAAAGACAGATTTTATGTGACACTTATGGCACTAAATCCAAATTAGTAATATATTTACAATTTTTTCTTAAACCTTTTATATTCTTGTTTCAAAAAACAAGTGATCAAATACACAATCTACTTTTATTGTTTATCATCCAATTAAACAATTTATTTTATTGTGCTGGTTAGCCTGAGTAAGGAATTAATATCAGACAACAGTTATGACATTAAGTGATTGATTTCTTGACAGATATCTTCAGCTTGCTATCTGTGAGTTATTATCTTTGCAAAGAAAAAAAAATTAACTGGGCGTATCTAATATGAACTACTTCAGCAAGCTTGCTTCAGCTTGTCTTCGACAGCAGCAAACAGAAAGCATTGTAGCCATCATTAAACATGTCATTTATAGTTATAGAAATATTCCCACACGTCCAGGCTTAAAGGTACACAGTCAGAACATGTATTAGTTTGATCTTGTTAGGAGCAAGAAGATGATGTGCAGAGCTATAAGAGCACCTATTACTCCTACACTCTAGCTCCTGTGGTATGCACTGCAATAATGCAGTTGCTGAAATGTGGGAACTCCCAGAGCAAAGAAAAAACAAAACAAAAAACCCAATCTCTCCCCCCCCCCCCCCCCCCCCCCCCCCCCCCCCCCCCCGCACCACATTACCGTACAGCAAAATACATGTNCCCCCCGAATGCAAAGTACTACAGTAGTTCAGAAAACAGAAAATTTACAGTTCCCCTTAAACCATGAAATGTTTTTTCCTAACTTTTCTTGTCTGAGATGTTATGTTGGGAAATACTCTGCTAGATGAAACTGTCCTCTTTAATGATCCCTTAACCAGTTAGTGGGAAGGACCTGCTGTTCTTGCAGTCTTCAGGGGGATCTTCAGAAGCTTTAGGCTTGTATCTGGTTTTCTTTGTTCTCTGCAGTCTGTTTATTTGAATGTAAATAAAGTGCCATTTACAGAAAGAAGTCAGGAAGCTGATTTTTACTTGCCCAACTAAACTCTCATCATGATCATTAGGTCACAATGTAGAAGTCTGTCACCAAAAGCTATTAAAATCTAGATAACAAATTAGTTTCTTTATTTCAAGATTCTTAAATTATCAAAGTTCATTGCCCGAAGGCAGCAACAGATGCTGAATCTTTCCAGCCTAGAATATACAGTACTTTGAACCTAGATACTTCAATGACTGGCACCCTTTCACTGCATAAGAGACCCTCTTGTTCTGGCACAGGCTTAAAATAGATTGGATGCAAACTTGGCATTTTCTTTATATTTTTGGTTTTTGGCTACAAATGCTTGAATTTCTATTTTTAAATACTGTATTTAGATAGATGCAAATGTACAAAATGGATAAAAGATGTCATTATAGCAAAAGCACTATGTAAGACGGAAGAAAATGGCAGGAAAACACCTAATGTATTATTGCAATTTGTGAGGCTCAAAGCAAGTAAAATTTGTATGGAGTAGATTTTAAAATGAAAAATTACTGTGATAATGTGGAATTTAAAATTACTGTAGTTGACATATGCTGAAACTGTAGTTCACTTGATAATACCAATGGTGTATTCAGAGTGGTTTTGCCACCTTTTCTACTTGGATTTTGCAGAACAAGCATGGATGAGAGGCAAAGCAGATCCATTGGGATATTGCTAATGGCAGTGTCTTACGAGGCGTTGTTTTCTTGGGGCTTTTTTTGCTCTTTTCTGTCCAGTGTCTTTGACTGGCTGCTTGGCCAAAACATGAGGATGATAGAGACAGTTTTCAGAAGAGACCTTTGGTCTGACAGCTACTTTTGTTGTTCCAGGTAGAAATTCTTGGCCTCGAAGAGCAGTGCTGTTATACTGCAATAGTGCAAACAATTAGAAGAAAGAAAATCAATCTCCTCTAGTAAATGTGAAGTACTGGTTTGGTGCGGAGACAGGTTGAGAGGCTAGGGAGGAAAGTAGCATTTCTTCTCTAAGTCTTGTTGAGTCTTAGAGCTACCACAAGGTACTGAAGCATTGCTGGGCTGGGACAGGTGGTGTTTTTGCTCCTCGGAATCTACCGCTGCCCTGGAGAAAGCAGAACTGCACTCTTGGCCCTGTATGATCCAGAGAGAGATGATGCAGAGCATGTGGGAGGGCAAGGGGATAGGCTGACTGGCAGTGCATAGTCAGCACACATTTTGTGGACCCCTGTATGAGTTGTACCCTTGAGGAATTTGGATCTGTACACGGCTTTCTAGTTCTGGAAAATCTTGCCCTGGCTGTAGCATGTAATAAAAACCTCACCTTGGACTCAGTTCAAAAGTTTTCCCATGCGTTTGCATCAAAGTCGACCAGTGGACTTAAAAGACGTCTAGCAAAGTTACTGTTTGGCTGGTGGTGTGACTAGCCAGATAACTATGTAACAGAGTCCAGACAGTCAGCCATCTTTCTCTAGACGTCACTGGGTTTGGGCTCAAACTGGAAATGTTTGTCATTCTAGGATAGTTCTACAAGCTGGGAGATATTTCCCTGTTGACTATATGACTATATAACTTGGACAATTATTCTTCTGTATTTGCTTGCAGTATAGCACTGCTTTATAGTCTCCTATAGCCTTTGAGAATAGGGTACCTGCTAAATTATGCTTCATTTTTCTGACTAAGATTAGCATAATTTGAAAGCAACAGACACAAAAGCAAATATTTTGATAAAATGTGTGTATATTTGATCACAAAAGAGTTACTGGTGATGGTTGATATCTATCCCAGCTATTCTTTCACTATCCAAAACCCAGACTTGGACTATGAATGTATGTGGTTTTGTTTAGTATCAACAGTATTGTGGAACACAGAGTGATGTCCACACACATTCTCATCTCCAGTCTTAAATAGCATGTCTTGGGAAATATATTTATCTGTAATGATGTTTCTCAAGGAACTATACTTTCAGCAAGGGGTGACTGCTTGCTTTTCAGAGGCCAGCTGTAGATAATGGTTGTTTGAATTAACTAAAATATGATTTCCTGTTTTGAGTTCATGGTAGGAAAGTAGTAACTGTGTGACTTGTATTTAGTCTTCTGCTAGTACTGTTTGTGTTTTCTATTATATGGGCAAAGGTACAAAACTTTCTCACCAACTTTTCCTGCAAACCTGTGTGGTTGTGAGTTTAACTTTTTCACTGTGCTGTTATGACTATTACAGCTAAAATATTGTGATGGGCAGTTTTATAGTGGTATAATCCCTGTTAATCTCTTCACCAAAGTTGTTTTTGGGACATGGAAGACAGTGATAGCAACAATGAGCTTCCTGTCCATCAAAACTAGTGAAACACTTAGAATGTAAGCTTGTATTTTTAAGGTGCAAAAGACTACCTTAAAGAAGAAGTGGTAAGTAATAAGGAATTGTCATGAAGACTGCTGCTTTTGTACACCATGACTCATACTAAATAACTATGGTGAGGCATGTTTTGTGCACAGAGCAAATAGAATTAATTCTGTCTGAGCACACAGGAAAGGAAGTGTGAAGGATGTTGTTTAACCCTGTGCAACTCTATGAACTTGTGTTACCTGTGTACCTCAGGCAGTAACTGCACAGTGCAACCACAGGTTATGATTTCTTTCCTCACTGCCATTTTTGGAACCTTATCAGGATCCCTAAAATGTTCTTCAGCTGGGCTGTAGCTTGTTTCTGGGTTCCCACCATTTGTTTTTTGTTTTTCCATTTCCAGGCTGAGGAAGGAGTCATCTACTGACAGCTATTAGGAGACAGGCACTTTTTACGAAACTTCTGTAGTGGTTGTTCTCCTAGATGTTCATCTACAGCTGTTCATCAGAAGGAAATCCTTTATGATTGAGGAGTGGCCCTTCATGCCCTGCAAAAATCATGATGTTTGGAACCTTGTACACAGGCGACACTGCCCCTTCCCCCCAAAACAGCATAGTGTGGCATATACACAAGTGACTCCCCCCCAAAAAAAGAGCAATTAATACCATGACCACGGCAAAGTGGTGTTTTAATGTTAAGTCTCATGATTTATTAATGAAGGTCTGTCTTGTATGTTTGTATTTCTAAGTTTTCCTGTTTGGACAACTGTTCAGACTGTTTGGACTGAAAACAAAGGCTTCTGCTGTGATAATAAAATGACTCAAAAATGTAGTTTTTCTGCAGGAGTGGATAATCTGATTTTTGTTGCAGCACTTCAAACATTAAGTTGTATATGGACACTAGAATGCAAACAGTATTAGCAATTACAGTTAGTGCATTTGCATTTTAATGAAAATTGACTGCATGGCATGTTCAGGCTCACAGAGTGGTGGTGGATGTAGTTAAATCCACCTGGTGGCCAGTCATGAATGGTGTTCCTTAGGCTGCATTTGGGAGCCATTCCTATTTAATATATTTATCAAGGATCTGACTGAGGGAATCGAGTGCACCCTCAGTAAGTTTACAGGCAGTGCCAAGCTGAATAGAAGTTGAAGGATCTGCCTGAGGGCAGAGAGGCCCTATGAACGAATCTTGATAGGCTAGTGAGGGTCTAACACCAATTGTCAGAGGATAAACCAGGCAACATGCTGAGTCCTGCAGTTGGGCGACCACAACCCTATGCAATACTACAGTCTTGGGGAAGAGTGACTGGAAAGGTGCACAACAGAAGGAGACCTGGGGGTACTAGTCAACAGACAGCTGGATACAAATGAACAGTATGCCCAGGTGAACAAGAAGGCCAAAAGCATCCTGGCTTGTATCAGCAATGCTGTGGCCAGCAGGAGTAGAGATGTGATTGTCTCCCTGTGCTCAGTGTTGCTGAGGATGCACCTCGAGTACTGGATTCAGTCTTGGCCTCCTTGTTATAAGAAGTATGTTGAGGTGTTGGACTGTGTCCAGAGAGGAGCATTGAAGTTGGTGAAGCACAGGTCCCCTGAGAAGTGGTTGACGGGAGTTGTGTCCCCTCATGAGACACTGAGCAAAGAGGAAGCTCAGGGGAGACCTTATCACTCTTTGCTGCTGCCTTGGAGCTCTATAGGAGCTTGTAGCGAGGTGGGGATTGGTCTCTTCCTCCAAGTGACAAGCAGTAGGACAAGAGGAGGAGGCTTCATGTAGTGCAAGGGGAAGGTACAGATATCAAGAAGAGGTTTTCATTGGAACAGGCTGCCCAAGGAGATCGTGCAGTCACCATCCCTAGATGTATACGAAAAATGTGTAGATGTGGCATGGAGGAACATGGTTTATTGGTGGACTTGGCAGTGTTGATTTAATGGTTGGCCTCGATGATCTTGAAGGTCTTTTCCAACCTTAACTATTCTATGATTCTAATGTACCTGAGCAGCCTGTAATGTGTTCATTATGCCATAAGCTTAATTTACACCTTAAGGCAAAGGAGTATAACAGACCTCCATAACAGGTAATATTTCTTGTCTCCCATCAGTTAAAACATTTGCATTAGTAATGCTGCAACTTTTGTAAGGGAAACAGTAAATGAGTTGTTGATCTCTGCCAATGATGTTATAACACGTGTAAATAGTGCTAGACTGGCATTACGCAGGGGCAGATGCGTGCTGTAGGAAAAAGGGTGGATTTTTTTTTTTGCATACATCAAAGGCTACGTTGTATTTTCTTCTTCTATTGGGGGAGCTGTTACTGAACAGCCTTTTTCACCGAGATCTAAATTCTTCTGTAATTACTTCTGTGTAATGATATTTTT
Source organism: Upupa epops (assembly GCA_013397515.1). NCBI lineage: Eukaryota > Metazoa > Chordata > Aves > Bucerotiformes > Upupidae > Upupa > Upupa epops. The sequence continues at coordinate 291,337 of VZRI01010241.1, read as the reverse complement.
TTTGTTAACAGGCATCCTTCATAACTGCTGTGAGGCCTACAACATTCGTCTCCTGGAATCAAAAATATTTTCTGGTCCACCAAGAGACCAGTTTGGATATACAGTTCAGCAGTTTATAAATGGACAAGGCAAATGGTAAGATGTTTGAATGGCTTGTTATATATTCTGTTAAATTGTTGAGGAAAAAATCTTGCAGCTTGTTTTTTTTTTTTTTGGTAGTAGTTCCAAATATCATTTAAAGGTGCTTTTTAATATTAGAGCTATCTTTTCATGAGTACTTATATTATCAAACAGAAGTTAAGACATTCTGAAGGCATGCATATGTCGCAGGTTGGCCATGCTGGCCAGTCCTGGAACAGACTCTTCCTAGTTAGTATAAGAGTTTGAAAGCTGAGATAAAAAACAGGGAGAGCTCACTTGGTCATGGGTGAAAGACAGTCTCAACCTAAAAAAAACTAAATCAAATTTAATTAAATAACAAAAAAAATATCAAATACAGAGAGAGAAAAACAGTTCTTAATTGAAACCTGCAAGGCCCAACAATACTACATTCTTGCCTTTTGGAGGGAAGATCCCCTGTAGTCTTTCCTTGTGCCAGTATCATGGTGCCTGCATGGGAGAGCCTTCAGAACTTCTGTGACTCGTGTGGAGGTCTTCTGTGGGCTGCAGTTCTTCCATAAGTGAACAACTCCGGTATGGATCTCCTTAAAAGTTGCAAACTCCTTAAGAGTCAGTCTCCTGCTGTAGTGTGTCACCATTCCAACACTGACCTCAGCCACAGTCAGGGCACAAGCTGGTCTGCTGTGCTTCACCATATGATTTGTCCACACAGAGCTGGGCAAACCTCCTCTCCTCTGAACAAAAGGGTAGCTCTGGGAAAGCAAAGCCCAAAGGAAACCTGGAAAACATGAAACAAGTTTTCTTCCGTTTATTGGTTCACAGTGGTGCTGAGTGGCTCAGCCTGAGCCAGAGGCAGATCTGAAGCAGAGCTGGGGTGAGCTTTGGTGAAGCTTCTTACAGAGAGCCATGCAGGCTTCTTCCCCCACTACCTAAATCCCATGAGCCTCAGCACAATGACATGTACAGGTTCAGGCTGTTTATGTAATGTGATCTGAGGTCTGTCTTTCTGTTAGGTTTTTTTTTACTTTCATCTCCAATACAGATTTCCTGTAAAATTTCTGTCAAATTTTAATCCTCGCTTTATTCGTCCCTGTACCGACGACATCCCATCATCTGCTTTACACATTACATATATGTGGGATATTTTTTGATGTTAATATTGTTGAGGTTAAAACAAATTATTTGGGGTGGGAAGTTCTAATTCTTAAAATCAACTGAATTGAAATTTATATTGGTTTATGTCTGACCTCTCAAGGGATAACATGTTTGGATGTATATAGTAACAGTCCTATCGAAGACCTTGTGTCTGTATAATTAATAAAATTTAGTTTCTGGTAATGTTTGCTTTAAAAAGCATTTTGTTAACGCCAAGTAAGCCAAATTGGTAGAAAACTTGTTTCTTCTTCTGCAGCCTCATTAGCCACAAAGCTTGAGGTGTCTTTCATGGCAAAGACTATATGTCTATCAATGCTTCAGTAGTTCTCAACTACTTTAAGTGGTTATCTGTGTATACATGGTTTTAAGTCTATAGCACCTAACTTACATATTTTATCATAAGCCAAGGCAACCCTTTTAAGGTGTGTCAGTCTTAGTAGATTGAACTAAAATAGCCAAAAATTGGCGTGTTTGCTTAAGAGATGGTGGATGGATACTGAGTAGCTGAACTACTTTCATTAAAAATAAATACTTCAAAGTCTGAAACCTGTAGAAATGCATATGAGAAAGTATTTGGCAGATAAAGTTCAGAAAGACCTATATTAAAATATTGATCTAGGTGTGACATTTCTGCTTAGCCCTGTGTGGTTGCAGTTGGCTGCATATGCAAAGCTGTACAACTGCCTTGATCTCACTGCAGCTTCAGGGCTACTGTGTTTGTCACTAGTGACCAGGAGGCAAAGAGAGCAGAGCTGTGTCCTCTGAACTAAGAGCTCAACATTTCTTCTCCCATACTTGAATAAGCTCACAACCTATTCCCATTTCTAACCTCCTTGTGGTGGCTTCTCACTGCATTTCTGCCTGCTTTAGTTAACTGTTTAGCTGTCCACAGATTAGGGTTCTCTTTTTAAAAATTTGAATGCTTGGATTCATACGTGGTGAAATTATGTCTCCTGTTTTTTCCTTCTTGTAAGATTTTCTGTAAGATTGCAACAGGAGTATTATATTCCAGACTCATCCAAGCTATTCATTTTTTTTTTATTATTTCTCTGCTTTGTTTTGAGTTCTGATAGATAAGTTCTTCCACTACAACATTTTTGCATAATGTGTACTGGATTTCCAGAAATGAAGTCACTTTGGATTCACTTTTCCTAGCTTCTCCCAAGTATATTAATACTATGAATCTGCAAAACCTTTTTTGTAGACAGGCATTTTATCTTTCGTTCATTCATCCATCCACTGCAAAATGTCTGGTTGTAACTCAAAGAGTCAGGGGAGTTTTGTCAGCCCTTGTTCAAAACTCTTCAGTGAAGAAAAGCTCTTTTCAGTCTCTCTCTCTCTCTCTCAGTACCATTAGACAAGCTTAGAAAATAAAGTCAGTCATGGTTTACTCTCTTGTTCTTTTAATTTCTAGGCTATTTTATTTTTCTCGGGACAATAGAAGTTTTTCCTCTGAACATTATTTTTAAAAAAGACACCATTCAAGCTGAGTTTGTTTTTCGTTTTGCAGTACTCTTCTGCAGAGCGCTTGTTGATGTGGCTGCAAGAATATGATGCACTTGAAAACTTTGTTTGGCACAGTAGGGCTGCTCAGCACATCAAACTCTGATGGGCTGGCATCTCTCACCAAGAGAGAGGTTATTTAGGATCTGAGACCCACCACAAGTTTCATCACTTTCTAGATCTTGCTTCTGTTAATAAAATTGCATAGCGCTGTATTAAATAAAGCTTTAAAAATCCTCCCGTAGTCTCTCAAAGTGCAGAAAAGGGAGCAACAGTAAAACCACCATATGCTAGTTACATTATTCAGTTGTATTTCTGAGAGGCACATAACCCTGAAGCAATAAAGGCTATGGGAAATGATAAAAGAGGAGAATTTTACAACACTGAGAATGTAGGCAGCAATATGTTATCACTTTTACCTGAAGATTAGTTCAGAGAGAAGGGGAAAACAATCCAACAGGGAGATTAGGGTTTTAGAGGGGGCTGGTACATGTTGGGAAGTTGTGACACAAACCAGCAGGGAGTTGGTGACACAGTTCCCAAAAGAGAGCTGTTTTTGTGTAGAGTCAGATGATCCAGTGTAATTGGGCAGTAGTCTGCTATGTGTTGATGTGCATTGATGGCATGTGATGCTCATAAATAAAGACAAGCTTGCAAGTCAAGCACAGCTTAAGCTTTTGATGGTGCCTGGTAGGAATTTCAGAATGGGAGCCCTTTAATGAACTCAAGGAAAATTGTGAACACCAAAGAAATTAATAAATTAGAAAAGTTTAGGCAGTTCACCACACAAGTAATTAGCTACAACAGAAGTATCATTCAGTTTATGCTCTGGTTCTCCCTGTTATTAAATAATTTTTATCTGAACATTAAATTGAGACTGAATTCTGTTATTTCATAAACACAGCCTTTTGGAAAGTTAATGTTGAATGTTTGTGGCATGAACAGCGGCTGGTAGCATACTCTGCAAACAGTACTGAAATACTTAAGAGGTTTGGTTGTGTATCTGTCTCAAGTGAGGAGGACTGAATAGCTTTACCTATCCGTTAAAATGTTTTTGCCTACCAATATTTGTCTTAAGCCTCCAATACAGATAAAGTCTCAGTCTGCTGCTGCAGTACTGTGTGGAATCAAGTTGTAGCCGCCCTGCTCAACTGTCTCTACATACAGCTTCATGAGTGCTGCCTTTACCGCTGCAGCCTTTTTCCTGAGATGCTGTTATCTTTTGAGACAAATAAGGTACTTTGCCAAAAAAGACAAATTCGAGTAGCAATTTTTGCTTAAATCAGTACATTTTCAAAGCCTTCAGATTTGAATGAGGAGCATTTCTGCCAACTTTTTTTTTTAAACAAAATGCTGCCATTGTTGTAGCTCCTTCTTTTCAGTGACAGCACCGCTGCCAATGTTGAGTTCTTTGCTCAGCATTTGCTTTCCCCAACTACATGCCCTACAGTTTGCCTTTTTCCTGCTTCAAGAAGCATCCCTGGTTTCTGTCTTCTAAGCCTTTTAAGTTTGTCAGTCAAAGTGTTCTTGCAATAACTTGCTTTTGTTTTTGAAGTTCAAGTGTTTTGTTCAAAGGATTGAAAGTTTTAGATGGTGGAGTTTTATGTATACAAAGAAACATCTGTGAGACTGAAGAATTTTCTGGTCTTATATCTATTAATCTCTTCCTGTAGTTCTAGGGCAAACAAGTAGTTGACTTAAGAGATCCTTTCTATTTTTATTTTCGTATTTCCCATTAGCCTTCTTCGTGTTGAAAAAGTCCACACTAAAGAGCAAGTGCATGAAAAGAGGAAAAAAAAGGAAACCAGGAAACAAACTGTGCTCTGACAACAGCTGGGAATTCAGCCCTTTGCCATGAATTCTGATTTTGTTTTCTGCTACATCACACTTTGCCAGTTACTGGCTTTGTCATGGTGTAATGTTCCAGAAATAATTCCTGTTGCACTTTGATCTGCCACTCCTGCAGCCTGTGTGGTATGGCAATGCCGATGAACTTTATTTGACTTCAAATTGATCTATTGCTTTGTATGTAGTGTTGGAAACTAAGAAGCTTAACAGTAAAGTTGATTGCAATATTACATATGAATCACCTTAGCATTTTGTAAAGACAGTCTAAAAGGATACATAAGGAAGTCTGGTAAAAATAAATACATAACTCGTGTCTGAAAAAGTGCCTTAATTAGTGCACCATGCAGAATATGGTTTATTTGGGAAAAAAACATTTTATTACTTGATGCATTCTTGCAGGAATGAGGCTACTTGTATTATTTATAAATACGTTAAAACATGAATGTAATTTATAATTCCTGGAACTTAACGATTAGCAAGTACAAGTAGAGGGATGAGTTTGGCAAAAGTTGTATAATAACTTATGAAGGAGATAATTAATTGCAGGTTAGACTAGCTAAGTCAAACAAGGGAAGAGTTTACTGTTCATTACTGAAAATCACAGTGACCATGATAGTTCTTTAGTGTTAAATTCTGTGTATGGAGATGTATTTTTTAGACTACAACATAGTTATGGTATTGAGATACTACAAATATACAAGAAAAGCTAATACTGCAAGGGTGAATATAGTGTAATAACTTACAGTAAAGTATGAGGAGTGCAAGCTAAATGGAAGACAAGGAAAAATTATGTTTGCTTTGGGCAAAATTAGAAGACCTTGTCTTGTTTGGCTTATGTTTTCCTGTTTATACCATGAAACAACTACAAGATGAGTTTTAGAGCTGGTGAAAATAAAATACATTTGCCAATATTATGTACTAGAAGTAATTTGGGTATAAAGAGTGAAGGTTCTTTGCTATGAATAGATGTTCATGATAGAATTAACATTAAAGGTGGTGAAAACAGGAATGTCAAGGACCACATTACTGCTGAGCACCATAAAGCCCATGGAGTGAGTACCAATATGTGTGCTAAAAGGGAAAGAACTGCTTTTCCTGGTGATTTGTGACGATGAACGGTGAATTGTGTTTTTATCTAGTTTATGCCAATAGCAAGAGTTAGGCTTGGATTTGGGGACAGCTAATGCCCAAGCAAGCTGCTTCTTTCTTTACAGCTCTCATTTTGAGTAAAACTGTATGTTGTGGGCTTTAGGGTGATCTGTGATGGGAGAGAATGCTAGTGCAGAAATTTACATTGATTATATTGAGACATTTACAAAAGAAATTTACTTTGAGGTGGAGTGGTGAAGGTGGTATTTCCAAGATGCATTGAGGTCATTCTTTAAACAGTAACTGTCCTTCTGCAGAGACTAGGAAATAAATTTTCCTTTTGGGGAAGTCAAAAAACCCTATGCAAATATTTATAAACACACACAGTTCAACTTGACAGTTAGTGCTGAAAATCTTTTCCTGTTTCACATATTACACATGCAGTACTGACATCCTTTTTAAAACTCATTTCCGAGGCTTTTTCAGCCCACTTAGCATTTTATAACTAAATTCCACAGTACCAAATAAGGATGAGGGAGACTGTAGCATCGTGTCTTCCTTACTATTGACTGGCTTAATTCCTCTCTGTCACTGTGGGTATTTGTAGGTGTATCCTCTGTTGGCATTGTTGTTATGTTTGTGTTAGGTTAAGGTGAAGTGAGCTACAAAGAAAACAAGCAGTCAGCAGTGTTTTTTTTGAGAAAGCTAAAAGTGAGTCAGGCTATTGCTTGTGCATCTAAAACTATGTATATTTATTAAGGTGATGGTATTCAAGCTAGTTACAAAATTACAACAGTAAAATCAGATGATCTCTCGAAATTTAATACTTTGAAACGTAATAATTTCACAAAATGTCATCTTTTTATAGTGCACATGTTTGCATTAACTATCTGTAAAGTTTTAGATGCAACAATTTTGCTTTTAGCAACCTATTGACCGGTATGTTATAGAAGGAGCCAAAACCCAAGGTAAAAGAGATGGGGTTTTTGAAACTCCATATTCTATAGTAGGATAAATGCATAAATGCATTAATTTCTACCAGTTCTGTATGAAAGGAAAATTGTAATGCTGGTGGTGCAAAACACACAGACCCTGCTTTTCTAATAATCTGTTTAATTTTTCAAGCATCCTTTGAGCATCTTCCTACATCCTGTATCTTTGTCTTTATTTCACTGCATGTTCAACTGTATAAAGAATTGTCTTTCTCTTCCAGCTTTAAATCACCTTATACTGTCATTGGCTTCCCTGCCTGAGATGTGCTGGAAAAATAGGTGTTCTTAAGCAGTATTCCTAGGGGGTGAATTAGCTGGTTTAGTAATAGCTTTCAGATAAAGTTTAAAGGTGTCTTGAGGAGCAGATATTGGATGGAAAACCTTGTGGCAGATGAAGGAATGAGTCCAAGATGGTGAATAACCTCATATTGTAGGCACAAATTAATTCAACTTTTCTGTTCGGAGATAAGTACTTCATGTGGCTGATGGTTATTACCTGCAGTATTTTCCTTCTGAGTCAGTGTTGGCAAGGTTTGGTGGTACTCAAGCTCACACATAAGCAGTTGATTGTTGCTGAGCAAATCCTGTAAGAATTGCTGCTTAGCAATTTAAAGAATAACTGACAAAGGATCGGGTAACTGACAGGATAATAATTTTTTTTTGTCTCTCCATCCCCAACAAATATATTTATTATTTTTCATTTATCTGTATTAATGTCTTTGCACTATTGCTTCTGACATTACAGCATCGTGTCACAGAAACAATACACAGATTCCAGTATGTTAACATGCATGTAAAACTTCTGAATAGCTCTGGAGAAGACACCTGAGCACTATGCGGTAATGTTGCTGGTCTTTTCCAGTACTCTTAAAGGCCTAATGCAGTCTCTGTTAATTTAGGTTGTTGGTTGGCTCACCGTGGAGTGGCTATCCCACTAACAGAACTGGAGATATCTATGCATGTCCTGTGGGTACATCCAAAGCCACATGCGAAAAATTGAATTTGCAAGGTAAATTGTAGCGAATAATGTTCTGCCACAATGATAATTTCTTTCTTGTCTTGATACCAGGCCAATCTATGTTATTAGATCTCTGTCTTGATACCAGGCCAATCTATGTTATTAGATCTCTGAATAATCTCTGACCCCCACTGTGTGTGTGTGTGTGTGTGTGTGTGTGAGTGTGCTGCATAGACTCATTGCCAACTACTGGTGAAATGTGTTTGTGAGTGAAAACTGGGGTGGGTGGGTGTGTGTGTGTGGTGTGAAGTATGTCTATTCTTCCTGGTTTTTTTTGTCTAAAGCCTAGTGCAGATCATTGGAACAGGCTGCCCACGGGGGTTTTGGAGTCTCCTTCTCTGGAGATATGTTCCTGTGTGACTTGGTGTAGATGATCCTGCTGTGGCAGGGGGATTGGACTAGATGATCTTTCAAGGTCCCTTACAATCCCTAATGATTCTGTGATTCTACTGGATCAGAAGAGTCCAGTGTCCTGAGGAAATTAACAGTACCCACTTAGCTGTAGCTACTCAGGCAAAAATACTCAATATGCATTTAGACTGTTTCTTCCTCTCTTTTTTTTTCCTTGGCCATTCTTGATGGCAGATTTTATAAATGGCCATTTTTAATTCCTGTCTATAGTTAATGATTAGTAAATTTCTTACAAAGTGTAGTTTTCCTTTCTTTTATGTCAGAATTATGTGCATTGGGGAAAAAAAAAAGTCTTAGGTTCTGAGAAATCAGCTCTCAAAGAGGAATTATAATTTAGTAAATTCCTCTGCACCTTCTTTACTATTGTCATTATTTAACCTCTCTTTATTTTAGCTTTAATAAATATTCCAAATGTGACTGAAATAAAGGAAGACATGAACCTTGGCCTGACTCTGATGCAGAATTCAAAAACAGGAGGATTTTTGGTACGTATCATGCACACGTTCTGTACACACAGAAATTACTGAGAAGGAAGAAACTAGAATTCTCCACTTTTTTGATAAGTCTAAGCTGAATGCATTTTTAATGCAGCATAGATTAATATGTATTTTGCATATTTAAAAATATTCCATCCCACTGCCAATACCTGGGCTTGAAATCAGAAATTTATTGACACTTTGCTTTGCCATTTATCTAAATATACTATGGAAGAGTACATAATTACATAAGTACATAACTTCACTCAGACAATCATAGGTGGGGATATTTCTACCAGGGGCATCTTTACCACTGTCTTGTTATGATTATCCTTTCAAAACACAGCGTGGGATACCTTCTTCGAGATATGCCCTTGCACAGTGACTCCTCTGAGATGTTAGGATTTTTGGTCCTATGGATCTATGATATATTTTATTTGGTTTGTGACCCAGAGGGAGGATGTATTTTTTATGCACAATTTGTATTTTCTAGTAATAACTGAACTTCTCTCACTTTAAAAGGATTTCCTTAATCTTATCATATTTATTGACTAACTTTAGACTGCATAAAGAAACAAAGAAGTTTGATTATAGCGTAAGTATAATGGGATACTTGAGACAGGTGCATATCTGTAACTCCGCCTTAACAAACAGCAAACGTCAAAAGCCCTGGATACGTATGGTTTAGTGGTAAACTTGGTAGAGTCAGGTTAATGGTTGAACTTGGTGATCTTGAAGGTTTTTTTCCAGCCTGAATGGTGTTATAGAAAGAATTCTCCTTAATTATAGGAGAATGCTCATAACTACAAACTACTGTTAGATGGGACTGTTCTGTGAGACAGTTTCTCTGGCACCAGGCCTCTGTGATGGAGTGCATCAGAAGGGGGGGATGGTTAACAGATCGAGAGAGGTTCTTTTTGCTCTCTACTCTGCACTAGTGAGACCACATCTGGAGTATTGTGTCCACTTCTGGGCCCCTCAGTTCAAGGTGGACACAGAGCTGCTGGAGGGTGTCCAGTGTAGAGCAACAAAGATGATGAAGAAAGTAGAACACCTCCCTTATGAGGAAGGGCTGAGGGAGCTGTCTATAAATATGTAAGGATGGGTGCCAGGAGGATGGAGCCAGGCTCTTCTCAAGGTCATCTAGTGATAGGACAAGGGGCAATGAGTGCAAGCTGGAACATAGGAGTTCCTGTATAAATATCAGAAGGAACTTCTTCCCACTGAGGGCAATAGAGTACTGGAACAGGCTGCCCATGAGGGTTGTGGAGTCTCCTTCTGTGGAGATGTTAAAAACCCACCTGGACGTGTTCCTGTGCGACTTGGTCTAGGTGATCCTGCTGTGGCAGAAGGATTGAACTAGATGGTCTTTCAAGGTCCCTTCTGATCCCTAATGATTCTATGATAACTACCTGAAAGGAAGTTACAGGCAGATGTAGTGTGGGCTCTTCTCTCATGCAACTAGTGATAGGATGAGAGGGCATGGCCTGAAGCTACTCCAGGGGAGGGTTATGTTGGGTGTTAGGAAGCCCTTCCTCAAGAAAAGGGTGGTCAGATATTGGAATGGACTGCCCAGAGAGGTGGTGGAGTTGCCATCCCTGCAGGTGTTCTAAGAAAAGACTGATGTGGCACTTAGTGCCCTGGTCTAGCTGATATGATGATGTTAGGTCATAGTCTGGACTTGATGTTCTCAGAGGTCTTTTCCAACCTCAGTATTTATCTGATTCTGTGATTCCCTATTTCAACTGCAGGTACTTTTTGTCACATTTTTAGACCATATTTGCATTGCATGCTGGCTGTGTGCTTGTGATCACTCTGTAGTCATGTAGTCAGCCAGTGTTCAATTCATCTGGTCCTCTGTCCTCTACTCAGTGAGCTTCCAGTTTGTGTCCACAGTTCTTGACATTAGTCACACATCACCACAAGTCTGTGTCACTTTCTAATATTGTGCTTGTCAGGTACATCAGTTTTTGAATTGTGATCTCCCACTTTACCCCTGCTTAATATTAATTCCTATATGGTTGTAGCAATGCTGTATCAGCAAACTTTATTAGAACATTCCTATTGTTTGCTGCAAGATTAACATCACAATTTTGAATTAGCACTAATGTGGAAGAAAAGTAGTAAAAGGGGAAAATATGATTTATCTAAAAAGAATTTTAAAATAAAGACTAGCAATGCTTCTTTGGCTTCATAATTATGATATAGTTGATCTGTATCTCTCATCTGTTGTCTGTCCACCTTTTCCAGTAAGAGTAATCATGCCTCACAGAGAAGCTAAGAAGAGCATGTATCTCAAGATCAGATAATGCAGATATGTTTCCTGTCTTTAGAAGTTTAAAATCTGACATCTTGTCAAATATGACAGAATAGTTTAACGGTAAATTAGTGTGTGATTTAGTTGATTTTGCCTTCAATTACTTTTTTACAATAGTCTTGAGAAAAGGGTAATAGTGCTCTCTTTCTTTCCTAAAAGGAGATGGTGCATTTTCTATTTTTCAGGCTCTCACAACTGGATAGGGCAATGAAAAATTATATATAAGGAAGCTTTTGGAAAGAGTTTATATAGAGGTTATGTTTTTTTCTTCAAGTTCCTGATGTGATCTTGCCCTGGTGTCCATAAACAGAGATACTTTTCAGCAAAGAGCTAATATTACTCTCCCCGAAATACAACGAAACATGTTTCTGACCACTAGGAGTGTGTGAGACCAGGGCCAAATGTCTTTTACCTGCAACTAAATAGAGCATTGCAAACTGTGAGGCTACATCATCGTTGCAGGTGATCATAGAATTATTAATCATGATGAAGTTGTTTAACTTGTAAGTACTTTGGAAAAGTGTATCCCCCTGGGGAACAAGGCATCTCGGATTTGTAAGTGTAAGTCTCTCTCTCTCTCTCTCTCTCTCTGTGTGTGTGTGTGCGCGTGCATACACTAATCAAGACTTCATCCTGTTCACACTGTTGGTGGTAATACCACTAGCAAAGCGCCTTGCAATGCTCGTGGCTCTGATGCCACCTCCTGGTTAGTGCAAGTATTTTTCTTCAAACTTGGAAAATCAATAGTTTGTAGAGCAGGTGACTTAAAAAAACAAAGATTCCTTGACGATCAAGTCACACTCCCTACCTATTATAGTTACGCATAGTAAGGAGAGATCAGCTTGTAGAAGGTGGCACTAGGATGATGACAAATATAAAATTCTTTCTATGGGAAGTCTTTGAAAGGGATTCACTGTCACTGTGGTTGCAAAAGATTTGGCCATGACAACCCAAGAGGGCTCCTCCTCTGATGTGATATGCCTCTAATCCTACTTGTGCTTCTGTATATGGATACTATGAGACAAGTATTTGTCATTTTTACGGTTTCTTTTTGTTGTTATTTTTAAGACTTGTGGTCCCTTGTGGGCGCAGCAGTGTGGAAGCCAATACTATGCAACAGGAGTATGTTCTGAAATTAGTCCAAGTTTCCAGATCCTAAGAAGCTTTTCTCCTGCTGTTCAAAGTAAGGCAATATGGACAAAACAGATTTAATTTAAAAAAACATATAAAAGTGAATCACCGATTATCTTTCGAGGTGCCTTCTGATCCCTAATGATTCTATTATTCCATGATTCTATTTCATGCTGGTGATTTTTAGTTTTGGATTTTTAGGAAAATGTATGTGCTTTTATGTGCAAAAAGCAAAGTCATGTAATTGACACTTGAGAACTGAAAAAATATGATCCAATGCTGATTTCATTATGGGATCAATACTCTGAATTCATAAGGATTGCACTGGAGCAAGCACAATATCTGCACATGTTTCGACTCAGCCTTCATTCTGACAAAATCTTCCAGGTCTAAGGTGTTGCTTGTGTGAGACCTAGACATGCCAAAGATTTGTAAGTATTGATGAGGCTGAAAGTGCACCTAATGACCATTTTTAATTTTTTGTTTCAGAGTGTTCCTCTGTCATTGACATTGTGGTGGTTTGTGATGAGTCAAACAGCATTTATCCTTGGGATGCAGTGAGAGCTTTTTTGAAAAAATTTGTACAAGGCTTAGACATAGGTGTTAATAAAACACAGGTAAGTCAAAGACAACTCACACCCAAAAAGCAAAAAAGGGGGGGGTGGTGGTGGTGTATTTGCAGTTTCAAGGGAAAACAGGTGTGCTTTACTGTACTACAGCTCATTACCCAAAACAACAGATTACATCATTGTCCTGCATCTTCCAGTATTTTAGCTCACAGCCAACATATTTAAATTAGTAAATTGATTAAACACATAAATCTAGAGAACTAGAAGTCTAAGTTATACCTGGGGGAGCTAGATATCTTGTATGCATTAGATACAAAATTAATTAAAGCATAATCTCTGGGGATGCTCTAAAAGTAGAACAGATTTATTTTTTTTTAATGGGGTTTTCTTATGGCTCTTATTTTCCAACTGCTGCATCTTTAAAACAGAAGTTTTCCTGCATGGTTACCATGTGATCTTTGAGGTCTTTTTTCCTTTTAATTTGATGGTGGTAAGGAAAATGTTACTGCCTTTTTTTTTTTTTTTAAAACGTTTTCTGTCTTTACAGTTATGCATTTTTCATAAACAGTTCGGGGAACAAAGACTGGGGCAATGGAAATATGGAAATCTCTCTCCCAAAGACTGCCTTCTTCCTTGGGCTACTTTGGAAGTGAGGTGCTTAAAAGCTAGGCTTCCTGCTTTGTCCTGTATGAACCTCACCTTTTCTCATTCTTTGTTTCATACTAAATGTACATCTTGGCATACGTCTTTATCTTCACTCACATTAAAAATACATTGGACAGCAGCACTAAACCTATAACTAACCTCTATAGCTTCCTTAGAAGAAATCAGGTTGAGGTGCTGTAAGTTTGTAGAATTTTTGCCATTTTCCCATTCCTCTCAGAGCTCCCTGAATTACTGCTATCCTTTAGCTCTTCCAGATGTAATCAAGCAGTCATTTAATGCCTACCATTTCAGATTGTTTCTATTAACAGTGTCATAATAAACAACATAAGGTGCAAGAGCATTTTGCTTTCTTTGCTTTGCAAACATAATATTATCTGGTTTTGTATGTATTGAAAGAAAATTATGACCCCATTTGTGTCTGCAGATGTTCTAGTCCAACCCCATAAATGTTACTTACTATGTAACTGCAACATGTGGTAATCTGACATAATATTTTTACAATATAGGTGGGTTTAATTCAGTATGCTAATGATCCCCGTGTAGTGTTCCACTTGAATACATATCAAACAAAGGATGAGGTGGTTAAAGCAATGGAGAGAACGTATCAGAAGGGAGGAGATCTCACTAATACTTTCAAAGCCATTGACAATGCAAGGTAAGAAACATTGATGATTGTTGTGCAACTATTGTAATTTCTTTTACAAGGCCATAAGCATATTCTGAATTTCATTTCAACTGAGGGTGCACATGCTTAGAGACTCTGAGAAGGTTCCCAGCATCACAATCTGTTGGGTATCACAAAGCCCTATGCAGAACAGTTCAGGGGTATGTAAACTAGATTTGCTGAGAAGCATTTCTTTAGTGTAGAGTTTAACCCAATGGTTAAAGAAGTTCTTGTACCTGAAAGAATAGTTTGGTCTGTCACAGATGTCTAAAAAAACAGTGCATCAACACCATGTACAAACTTTTAGAAAAGATAGAAAACCTTTTAGGTTTTGGAAACCTCTTAGGAAAGACACATCGAAATAGGTAAAATACTGTTTTGCAAGTGAACCAAGGACAGGACTGTAGGCCAAAATATTATTGAATCAAATGGCCTTGAAAATTTTGTTTAGGAACAGATTCACCTGCAATGGAGACAGTACCTGCAGTAGTCTTGAGAAACCTGTTATAAAATCTTCCCCCTTTGTTTCAACTTGGTGAAGCCAATTCCTGGCTACTCTGGAGTTACAAAATACAGAATCACAGAATCATCAAGGATCGTAAGGGACCTCAAATGATCATCTAGTCCAATCCTCCTGCCACAGCAGGATCACCCAGATGACATCCAGGTGGTGCACTCAATGCCTCTGTTGGTGACATCCATGTCACCAACAAAGATGTTGAACAAGACTGGTCCCAGGACTGATCCCTGAGGGACTTTGCTTGTCACTGGCCCCCACTAGGACATGGACCCATTGACAGACACTCTTTGGGTGTGGCCATCAAGCCAGTTCTTTACCCATCTAGTGGTTCACTCATCAAACCATGTTCCACCAGCTTGGAGAGCAGAATGTGGTGTGGGACAGTGTCAAAGGCTTTGCTCAGGTCCAGGTAGATGACATTAGTTGCTCAGCCCTCATCCATTAATGTTGTGACACATTCATAGAATGCCACCAGGTTTGTCAGGCAGGATTTGCCCTTGGTGAGGCCATGCTGATTGCACCCAATCACCTCTTCACTATTTTCCTGTCTCGGTAGTGCCTGCAGGAGGATCTACTGCATGATCTTACTGGGCAAAGAGGTGAGAATGGCCTGTAGTTCCCTGACTCCTCTTTCCTACCATTTTTGAAAATAGCAGTTATGTTCCCCCTTTTCCAGTCAGTGGGGACTTCACCAGACTGTCATGACTTTTGGAATATAATAGAGAGGGGTTCAGCAACCTCCTCTGCCAGTTCTCTCAGTACCCATGGGTGTATCCCATCAGGTCCCATGGACTTGAACACTTTCAGGTTCTTCAGGTGATCTCCAGCCTCATCTTCAGTTATGATGGGCCATTCTTCTTTCCAGTCCCTGCTGTCATCTTCCATGACTCCAGGAGTGTGGCTGGAGGCCTTTGCAGTAAAGACTGAGGTAAAGAAGTCATTGAGAACCTCAGCCTTTTCCATGTCACTTGTGACCACATCACCTGTTTCCTTTCTGAGGGGGCCCACGCCTTCCCTAGTCTTCTTTTTTCCATTAATTCACCTGTAGAAATTCTTGGTGTTCACTTTGACCTCCCTATTAATGAGCTTTGCCAATTCCTGCCCCGGGATCTTCTTCCCCCTCGAGGGCAAGTGATCCCATTAGTTGTTTGCTGCTCTGGTGCCTTGTAAACTGAGCCGTGATTGTAGAATCCAAACCCATGTTGATGACACCAGTCCCGCAGCCATGAATTGAGCTGTTGGCTCTTCCTGAATGCTCCCTCGTCTATCGCAGATGTTAGAGGGGTAGATGAGAACACAGCTTGAGCTCCTGATCCCTTTAGCAGTTGCCCTGAGGTCATGAAATCTCTCTTAATTGATCATGAGTCTCTTATTCTTGCATCATCACTACACACTTGAAAGACCAGAAGTGAATAGTTTTGACAAAGCCCCACTTTTTATTTAGAAATATTTACATGAAAAAAAAGTCTTCAGAAATACCATCCCAGCCTACTTGTTGGGTTTTTTCTTAGTTCTGTGATTACGTTTCTGATGACTCTTTGCACAGTTCTTTGAGAAGCTATCATAAGCATAACTGAAAATTCTTATTTCAGCCTGTAAATTTACAAATAAAAAAGCCTTATGGATGTATCTTGTTCTAAGGCCGTGATGGTCATCATTCCATTGATTATAAACTGACATGTGATATATCCAATATTTTATAACAGGCAGCATGCTTTCTCACCTGACTCAGGAGGACGTCTAACAGCCACAAAAGTAATGGTGGTTGTGACTGACGGTGAATCACACGATGGCTCCAACTTAAAAACAGTGATAGGTAAATGCAATGAAGATAATATAACCAGATTTGGTATTGCGGTAAGTAATACTACAGTATTGTAGATTATTTGTTTTTAAAATACCATTTTGTTTTCTGTGCATATATGTAATCTGAATATAATGCATGCATTGTTACACTGGTGAGGCTGAAACAGGGTGAAATTAATCTTTATGAACTGGGGAAATATTGGTGATCTTCAATTGGCTGAAAATGCAAAACTGGTATTACCTGAGCAACTTCAGTATTTTTATCTTTTGCCTTGGTTTATGTATTTTTCCTAATCAGATAGTTCTTTGTGTAGGAATACAGACTGATAAACAATTCAGTAACATTCATAGAATGCTTCAGGTTGGATGGGACCTTAAAGATCATCTAGTTCTAACCTTCCTGCCATGAGTAGGGACACTGCCCACTAGACCAGGTTGCTCAAGGAGCAATCCAGTCTGGCCTTCAATATTTCAGGGAGGGGGCAGCCACAGTCTCCCTGGCAACCTGTTCCAGTGTCTCACCACCCTCATTGTGAAGAACTTCCAGTCTAAAACTACCCTCTTCTAGCTTGAAACCACTACCCCTAATCCTACCACTACAGGCCCCTGGAAACAGCCCTCCCTAGCTTCCTGTAGGCCCCATTCAGGTACTGGTAGATTGCTGTAAGATCGCCCTGGAGTCTCCTCTTTTCCAGGCTGTAAAGCCCCAATTCTCTTAGCCAGTCTGTGTAGGAGAAGTGCTCCAGCCCTCCAGTCATCCTTATGGCCCTCTTCTGGACATGTTCCAACAGTTCAATATCTTTCCTGTGTGGAGAGGCTCCAGAGCTGGATGCAGTTATCAGAATAGAAGGGGGAGGATCACTTCCCTCAACCTACTTGTCACACTTCTTTTGATGCAACCCAGGATGCGGTTGGCTTTCTGGGCTGCAAGCGAACACTGCCAGCTCATGTTGAGATTTTTGTCGACCGATACCCCCAAGTTCTTCTCCTCAAAATGGAAGGTGTTTGAGTTGTTTTGTTATTAACATGAGTAGTATTTACTTAATATGAATGAAATGGAGTAACACCATGATTTCCTTCGCTATTCTTATTTTCTTTCTCTAATCAAGGTTTTAGGGTACTTAATCAGACATGAACTTGATACTAAAAACTTAATTAAAGAAATCAAAGGAATTGCCAGTCTTCCAACAGACAAGTATTTCTTTAATGTGTCGTCTGAGGCTGCACTACTGGAAGAAGCAGGAACACTTGGAGAGCGTATTTTTAGTATAGAAGGTAAAATACTCAATGTATTTGAAAAATTGGATTAGATTCTCAGCTGATGAACTAAGGATTCTATTTATCTTTACCCTGGTGTTAGTTCCAGCTGCCCTCTGTTTTCACAGTGCTATTGACTATTAAGTCATGGGGCAGAATCACCTCCGTTGACTTCCTGGCTACATTTTTGATGCAGACTGGGATTCAGTTGACCTTTTGGGCTGCTTTCACATATCAGCTGGTAGTCCAAAGTCCTTCTCCGCAGAACCGCTTTCTAGCCATAGTTACCCAGCCTGTATTTGTGCTTGGGATTGACCCATTCTTGGTGCAGGACCTTGTAATTTGGCTTGTGGATCTTTATGGATTTTGCCTGGGCCTGTCTATCCAGCCTCTGAATGTCCTTCTAGATAACATGGTTTCCTTCCAGTGTACTGATCTCATTACACAGCTTGGCCGGATCGACAAACTTGCTGAAGGTACACTCAGTTCCATCAGCAAAAGTGGTTAAGCAGAACCGATGCCAATACTATGGAGAATGCCATTCACTGCTGGTTTCCACTTCAGCACAAAGTACTTTACCACAACACTTTGAGTGCAGTCATCCACTGAGCCTGAGCTTATGTATAAATTTTAAGAGTAAATCAGAAGGCTTGGTTACTGATTACAAGAACAACAGTAACGTGACCTGTATGGAGTAATGTTTGGATAAAGGCACTATAGAGGCAACATAAAGGCACTTGGTCCCTGCAGAAGCTTTTATGTGAAATTTAGACCTTTCTAGGGAGACTTGTGATCTGCCTTCAAATACATTTTTATTCTGTTTGAAAGTTGTCAATATACAGTTATTAAAGCTGCTAATTTCAGTGTATTGTTAATACTTCCTAGGAAACGTAAAGAAATAATACAAAGACAAGATTGTGCATGCTGATCCAAGTCATCTTTATGAACATCTACCAGGTTTTTTGAAAAAGACTCAGAACATTGTAGCTCCATCTTACCACTTTGCTGTTTAAATCCTCCAAATACTCTACAGTTTATCAACTCTCAAATCTCCCTTGTTTGTAAATGTTGAAAATGCATTATGAAAATTACTGGAATTGAAAAAAATAACATTAAGGCCCTATGTAGCGTCACTCAGAGGCAGCAAGGTTGGATTTCTTGTGGTTCTGCAGTGTTAACCATACATGAATATTTGTTTTACCAGGTACAGATCAGGGTGATACATTCCAAATGGAAATGTCACAGGTGGGCTTCAGTGCACATTACTCACAAAAAAAGGTATGATGCAAATAGATGTAGTTGCTAAGACAAATGTACATATGTGAAGCTGAGTAACAGTATATTTCATGTAATATTTTTGATGTGTGTTAATAGACTTATTTCTGTGATTTCTGAACTCACGGAGCGTGAAAAATTGAATTGCTCTAAGTTAATAATTTGCAGTTGAATTGCTCCAAAGGATTGAAACCATGTTGTAAAGCTGGTACGATATAAGTACATAAGGTCTGAAAATAATTAATGTAATATATAGAGACTTACTTGTTAAAGCATATTTCACCTAGAATTTAGAAAGAATAGTAAATCAGATATATTTTTCATGCTAATAAATTTTAAGATTATCTTGACCAAATGTATCTTCTTTTTAAAATTCAAATGTGGTTTAAGCAGCTTCAGGAGGGTTGTTTCTTTCTCGCAGCCCTTTAGAAGTGAGTGAAACAATTATTTTGAAGTCCTCTGCATTTGCACAAATTGAGTTTTTAATTTTACCAACCAGTTGATGTTAGGAAATGACAGAAGTTAATAAAGACTTGGTGGTTTCTTAAGAAAAATTCTTTGTAATACAGTTTTCTGTAATGCTAACTCAGTTCAGTAAAGAAAATAATGTGAATAAGGTAAATATAAAACTAAACCATGTGAGTTTCCTGTGTTGCAAGTCTTTCCGTATAAAATAATCTGTACAATATTGCAAAATAATTTAGATTTAATTGTTCTCTCGTGGACACATAGTTTCTTAGAGAATGATACAAAATTTCATTCTTTATCAGCTTTTGCATCCTGTTGTTGGAACTCTTCCTCTCAAAAAGGAGGCTTCATCTTTTCCCGTTCTGTTTGTGTGAACCTCAGTCTTCTGAGGATCATGAATGCATGAAAACATAGTCTCAGCAAACCCAACTATAGGGTGGACAAACTTAGTAAATTATCTGTGTTTCAATAAACTCACTTTATCTTGAGTTGCAGTGCACTGAAAGCTAAAGCAGTCATTTATCTTGTAGTAGAGGTGATACTCCCTCTTAATGGGGCAGTGAAGTCTGCATGTAAGTGGTGGCTATAAGCAGCTCCAGTCAAACTGCTTGCAATCGTCAGACTGTACCTCACTGCCTTAAACAGTAGGAATAAAGTAGGTAGTTCTAAAATGCTTATATTTATTATTTTTAAGGATGTGCTGATGCTGGGTGCTGTTGGGGCCTATGACTGGAGTGGAACAGTAATTCAGGAGTCTTCAGACAGATTCACCACTTTTCAAAGCCATGTATTTGAGAAGATACTGCAAGACAGAAATCATAGCTCTTACCTAGGTAAGGAGCTGAAATACAAATCTGGACATGTGTCAAGCCATTATCAAATACATTAAGGAACTTCAAAAACCTGGTCTACCCAGAGACTCCTCTTAAGAACTGATTTGAGTGTGTGAAAAGAACTTCGCATCAAAAATACGTACTGATCATATTCACAAGTTCACATCACCACTTCATTAAATGAAATGAAAACACATTGTGTTTTCAAAATTCTACTTGTGTCAGTGTGGCAAACAGAAGGAAAAAACAGGCTTTATCACAAATACATAAGAAGTCATGATATTTGAAAAAGCTGCTTAGTGTATCATACTGGTCATTATGCATTTTAATATTTCTTGTGGTTTTTTACTTCTGTGCATTACTTAATTACATCTGGATGAGAAGTTGATTGACACAGTTTTTGAATTTGTGCTCACTCTTGGCTTTTTCCAGTTCAGTTAGTAGTTCTAGGAATATTGCTGCAGCTTAACAGAGGTCTTATTTATAATACATATATATTTGCTGGAGCATGTTTTTTGCGATCCGGTACAGCCCATCAGTGTTGTCTCATTTAATTAAAATGTCTTCTGCAACCTACCACATATCTGCTCTGGCAATTCAACCTTGTATAATGCTACTATACTAATCACCTATGCCTTTCTTATCCTTTATTTAAGGCAGTGTTATTTTTACAACAAAAATACTTTTTTCCCCCCTATTGCTTAGCATTACTTGCATACTACATAATTAATAAATCCAAACATAACTTAATGAGCAGTAGCTCTTTTGCAGACTTTCTATAATAATTCATTAATAACTGTCTAGAATCAATTCTTAAGAGGTATTTCATTAAAGCATGTCTCCGCAATGTACTTTTATATAACTTGCCTTAATCTTTTTTGAGCAAATAGTGTTGTTGCCTTTTCTGTCTCTTCACCTCCCTTCTACCTCCTTAGGTCCTCCAGTAAGAGCTCTCCATACCAACTGACTCTTACCAGCTTGGGGTAGCCCAAACTATAGGGCTGCTAGCAGATCACATCTTGTTAGGCCCCTATTCTGCACAGCATTCTCTTGCTCAACTGGCTGTATGCTGTAATAATTAGGAATGTGTGGACTTCACTTGCAGATACTACTTTGTTGTTGTTGTTTGTTTAATTTCTAATCTCCAATGACATTCTCTATCTAGAAAAACAGCATAGGTACACACGGCTGTATATAACGACCAAGGCATAATTCTTTTGGACAAGGCTTTTCACATTATGCCGTGGGTTGCTGAAGACCCATATATTCTCCACAACCTCAGGACTTTCATTATCCAGTTTAACTGTAATCCATAGTGGATGAATTTTTTTTATTCTGTTAAATTTGCTATAATTTAAGTACAGGAATGTAAAATTAGCACTGTAATGCTAGATTTATAGTGCTAATACATATTTAAAGTATTTGTTAGTATTAAAAGATGTTTCCTGAAAGAAAATATTAGAATAATGAGAATGAGAATTAAAACATTCAAAGAAGTTCAGTAAACCTAAGCCCTCCAACTCACAGGCTATTAACAGACCCTATACTAGTCAGCCAAAGTGCTGACCTGTGGTTTGGTGAGCTGTGGGAAAATGCACTGCAAGTTTTGCAGAAGCTAGGTGTTCTTCCCTGGTTTTGAAGGCTGGCCCAATGCTCATCTCATATTTCTCTATTTCTTCATTCTAACAATACTCTCTGCTATTTTTCCCATGTCCTTCACAAGCATTACATTTCTGTGGTCTACATTTTTCTGACAAGACTAAACTTTTGTCAGTGCTATACTATGAACCTGCTTCAACTTGATCTGTATGTCATTGTTCTCCCCAGAAGACTGTTGCAGATGTTTTGCATCTATGACTGCTTAACTTCTCATCTGGAATTGTCCTTCCCTAACATACAAGATTGACTCATAATCAATTAGTGACTTTTAGGTAGTGGTACCTCACACAGGTAAATGTTGGGTTTTTTCTCCAGGTTATTCTGTTGCAGTTCTTTCAACTCAGAGCTCCATCTATTTTGTTGCTGGTGCACCAAGATCCAACTATACTGGCAGAATAGTGGTTTATGATGTTGACAGTGGTGGCAATATTGATATTGTGCAGTCCTGGAGAGGTGAGCAGGTAAGTACATTTTGGCCATTAGTGTAGATTTTGTAAGTGTCGGGTTTTCTATTGACACAACAGTAAATAGCAATGTGTGCCTTTTGAAAATTCCTTTTCCTTGCAAAGTATTTAGAATCCATTTTAACTATTATCTGCCACTACACAATTTCAGTGAGGCTAACTGTAACTCTTAAACAGTTTTTAAGGAAGTATTCCAATTAGTGTTTAAAGAAAATATACAAAGCTACTTAATGCGTTATTCTGTCAACACTCCATATTGGGAGAGACTCAACAAGCTCCACTCTGCCTGAGAAGTTCCAAAGCAAATTACATCAAAAGAGAGGCTTGGGAACTCATTTTCTTTATTTCTAATTGGAAAAGAGCAGTGAATTTAGATGGTCTTGATTTTCTCTGTTAGGAAGATAAATCTGAAAGTAAATTGGAAATTGGGTAGTTTCATGTGCACAATTTAATGTTAAAAAAAAATAAATCCCCCTAGCTTATTCTCAGTTTGCATTCTTATTGCTGAGTGGTAAAGCCATAGCAGCAGCTATGGGGCAGTAACAGTGGACACATGATACAGATTTGATTCTTCAAACACTGGATTATGTGATAGTTACTTCATTCCAGCAAAGGTTTCAGTCATTAGTTTTGGGCTATTTCAGTCAGATGCTAAAACACTGTACTTTACAAAATTCACGTACAAACATGACTGTGTTACTGCTGATTTCAGATTGGTTCCTACTTTGGCAGTGTGATATGTTCAGTGGATGTTAACAAGGATTCTGTGACAGATGTACTGCTTGTGGGTGCACCAATGTTTATGAACGACCTGAAGAAAGAGAAAGGGAGAGTTTATATGTTTTCCATTTCAAAGGTAAGAATGGCACTGTGGCAAAGCTGGAGTCAGCTTCCTGCCTATTCATCATGATACGCGCATGTATTTTAATTTTCAGCTGGACAGATATATTCTCTGGACTACAGTTTTTATCAAGGCAAAAGAAGTTCAAACAGGAGTACACTTCATGGCAGTGTCTGCTCTGTTAAATGTGAGAGTGGTCAAAAGAGTGATCCCTAGCATTACAGCCAGCAAGTCCAGCAGACTCAAGCCAGCATTGCTATAGGCTAGCTTGTTTCAAAGCAGACTAGCCTCATGCATGCTAAAAAACGTTTGGTCCTGAATCTGTCCAGCCCCCATAAGCCTGTATATAAGTGTATTTTTTCCAAAGTGAAATACTGCAAGTGATGCTTTTCTAAGAAATGGAGCATGTGCTTTTCCTGGGCTCTGCCAGAAATGGTGCCAAGCCTGTCTGATTAGAGACTGTGGATGGAGGCCTTCCCAGTGTGATCTTGACAGTTCTGCTTTATAGGAACACCTGAACACTTTCCCCAGAACTACCTGTGCATGTCATCCAGAAATAAGCTATCTGAAAGAGACCAAAACAGATAAGGAAGGTACTGACTAAGCACTATTAGTGACCAGGAGCCTGCTGTTCTGGGTGGCTCCCTGGTCCTGATTTTAGGCACTGTACTCAAATAAGACACAAGCTTATGACCAAAAGCTTAGCTCAAGCATTTTGCTAATTGATTGTTGTTGCTTTTAGGGAGGTGTATGACTAGAGGCCTGACACAAACAGTCTATAAGCTGTAGGTCTGACTGCTTTTTAATAAGTCAGGTGCACAAATAATGCCACTTACTTGACAAGAAGCCCAGCACCAGGTGCATAAACGGCCTTTGCTTTTCCAAGGAGAAAGCTCAGTTAGAGTGGTGTATTTACATGCAGCATATACAAATTATTTTAGATTGCTGGTGATAAATACACAAACGGCAAGATATATGTAGCTACTACAAATTAACTATGGTTGCAAACCCGAACTTAATCACATGGGGAAATACTCAGCATAGCTGAGGCCATAGCTTTTACTAAAATGCCCTGCTAGGGGCAGGAGCAAGAGTAAACCCATCAATCCGCGAGAGCTGGTGTTTTAAGTCTCATTCCCCAAATTAAGTATGTATAAGGATAGTATTTATACTTCACTATCTATTAATGCACCAAGTATGTGGGTGGGACTATGGTCAGAATGTCACTCCCTAAGCAGTTACTGAAACCAAAACCTTTGGTGCCATCATTCCCAGGAAACTGTGCAAGACGTCACTTGCCACATCTTTGTTTTAGGTGGAAGAATGAGACCGCACAGTCTTCTTAGTGCTTCACATTCCTCCTTTGTGGAACACAGAACACCACCTTGTAGGAACACAGAACACCACCTTGTAGAACACAGAACACCAGACCTTACCCTGGTTCCTGTGTCTGCCCTGGCTGCCAGATGTTTATCAGCAGTACTTTGCAAGTTTCCTGCTGTGAACAGTTGCTTGACATTTGATTTTTGGCAAAATTGTTCAACACCTAACAGTTCCCAAAACAATTCAATTAATGTTTTTCTGCCAGTTTTTTGCACTGTTTCATCCACTTGCACACTGTTTGATTGCTGTTACTTGTCTCCTTTGTTCAGTAGTGTTATGTCTGATGCTTAACTGACTGGTTTTTGTTCAGAACCGTAATAGTGATACTCTACTAAGTCCTGAATCCTCTATTTTGAACAGTTTCTCACTGAATGTCTGGATATGCAAAATAAATAGGGATCTCCTGGCCATCACACAAAACACAACACAGCCTTTTTAGTAGTTAATTTGCAACCAAATAAACGGAGAGGAAAGACAATCCTCCTCAGCAGCATGTCATTCAGATAAGGAGTCACAGAAACATCCTCAAGCTGTAGCCTAAGGCATCTTCAAGGTAGATGGAGGTGCTACTGGCAGCTGACATTGGTCTTTGTGACTGGAATTAGACATGATATACAGAAGAAAAAAATGGAAGTGTCTTTTTTGTTTGGAAAACTGCATAAATTGGAAAACTGTACTTAATGACTTGAAGTCTTTTGTCAAATGTTAGGTTTAAAATAAACATTTTGAATAATGAAACAATTCTTTTTTAAAACTTTTAAAAGAACCTGGATATGTGCAACTTCTCCATGTTGCACAAATAACACTTTTTTCGCAATTTTTAATAAACAACTTTGCTAGTCTTTATAAAATTCTTAGCACAGTTTAATAACTGGTTAAAGACGAGATCAGTATTTGTCAGAGTTTAACTTAAGCTAGTGTAAATGTGATTATTTAACTATAGAGATCTCCAGTCTTTCTTCATTGGCACTGGAGAGGTCAGGAGTTTAGCATTTGGATACATGTTTTTTGCATTAGTTTTGTTCGGAAATTCCATTTCTGCTTCAAAGAATTATGTCCAGTTACGTAATTTCCATTCCCTCTGCATAAAAACTGGTAATCCAAAACTGGAAACTGTATTTTTCAATGTATTGTGAAACTTTCAGAACAGTCAGTTGAGGACAGTGAGAGGATTTAAGCTTCATACATATGGTTACATTTGCTGCTAGTGCTTGGCATAGCATGCTTTGATTTTCACTATATAATGTTTGCCAAGGCTCTGAGACATAATGCAAACTGAATGGCAATACAATGGTGAAGAAATTGAGGACTGAGCAGTCCAAGGGGAATGTGCTAGAAAACAGACATGAAAAACAATGCACGTATGTACTGCTCCTGTGTCTAATCTGGTGCAATGATAGCTGTGGGTTTTGGGCTTTTTTCTTTTTAAAGGGAATTTTGGATCAGCAAGAACTCTTAGAAGGT
Source organism: Upupa epops (assembly GCA_013397515.1). NCBI lineage: Eukaryota > Metazoa > Chordata > Aves > Bucerotiformes > Upupidae > Upupa > Upupa epops. The sequence goes on along the minus strand of VZRI01010241.1, from coordinate 265,408 downwards.
CCACAGGGGTCAGAAAACGCTCGATTTGGATCAGCAATTGCAATGCTTGCAGACATTGATTTGGATGGCTATAATGATGTTGTAATAGGTGCACCACTGGAAAACCAAAATTCTGGAGCAATTTACATTTACAATGGATTTCAAAAGACTATACGTACCAAATACTCTCAGGTAAAACACTTTGTTGCATAATGCTTTCAGATCTCCTAGAGGGAAACAGTAATTTTCTGTCTTTTAATTGGCTACTGTTTCATCATTCTTTTCACGGCTTATTTCAAGTTTTGTTCCTTTCCTTATTTTAGCAGTCAGCATGCACTGGTCTGATGTTTTGGTGCTTATTAACTGAACCATGTAGAGGAAAAGGACTTGCAAGGTGCTCCACCTGATCCTCCTATAATTTTTGGTGCCTATGTATGAATTCAGTGAATATCTTACAGAATCATTTAAATTCGAAGATCCCCTTTAAGATCACCAGGTCTCCTGCATGTCAGGGGAATTCTTACCCTCAACCCATTACGTGGAAGGCAACTACTAGACTGGAGAGTTGATCTTGGTATTTTACTCCCTTAGAGCAGATCAGCTCAGAAAGGTGATACTGTTATTCAGTTATATATCCATGAGAGAAGTGCTATGCCAAGTAAAGTCTGGGTTCAAATTCTGTTTAGGAGAGCATAGAAATTACTCTGCCTTTTGAACATCTGGGCTGAATGCATTTGATTCCCAAGCAGGTAGAAGTTGTTCAGGTGCACACTCAAATATATGTACACTAATTGTATTAGTATGTTTACTGAACTGTAACTTTATTAATTAACTGAATTAGTTGTACCTAAAACATCAGCTACTTGAAAATACCATGTGCCCAACACAAAATATTTGAAGACATTAAAGAAGTAATCTTCCACAAGCTTGCTTATACCTTTCCCCACATGTATTTATTAACAGCTCTCTTTTTTGCAAGGCACTCTGCACTAATGGTCAGGGAGGAAGGTGAATGCTCAGCAGGAAGTTCAATGCTCCATTTTGCTATCTTTCAAAGCATGATTTTATACTTCATAGGCTAAAACACCTGTCCCTACCAGAAATAAAATGCAGCTCTTGCAGGTTTTCTCTTCCACAAATCACATTAATTAATCCCTGTATTTTTCGTTATCCTGTCTCTATCCAGATCTCTCTGCTAGCCATTTGCCTTCCACAGCATTTAAGGAGTTGAGGTATAGCTTTAACGTTTCTTTTAAACCTCCCAATTTACATACTACACATTGCAGTCTCACCAATCGTGTGAGAGCGTAGCATTCTGCCTGCATTGCCAAAGCAAATCAGATAATTATACAGTTAGACCATGCAGTGATAATAGACCAAATATTCACCTGTTTAAAATGAACTGAAAACCCAGACAAAAAACCCAAAGCAAACAAGAAGGAGAATACTTGAAAAGAAATTATAGTTACTGCCTAAGTAATTGTGATCTTGTTACTTCTACATCTGCTCCTCTCATTGTCTTTTCACGCTGTTTGCGCTGTAACATTCAGCAAGCTCTGCACAAGCTGGGCCACAGGCAAACCCCTCATGTACTGCCATTACAAGCAGCAAAGTGAAGGATGGAGGGAGATTAGGAATACACACCAAGTTTCTGGGCATGTAAAATCTGCCCCTGACAATTACAAATGTTGGTCAGTGTAATGGAGTGGGATTGCAATTAATTCAATGTAAGGAAACAATTTATTTTTTTTTAGTAAAATGGCTTTGGTTTATTCTTTGCAAAGCAAACAACCAAATGTCTTCTATAAAACACCAGCAAAAGGATCTATATATGACTTCTTGATTTTCAAAACAGGAGCTACCTTGCTATAACAAGGAGTCCAAAAGAATGCCTTTACATGTAATCAAGCCTTTTGTCCCTCAAGTAAACATTTGCTAGCAGCAGTACTGCAGCCCATTCCATCACTTGGTTTAATTAAAAAAGTTTCCATTACACTCTGCTACAGGTTTACACTACACTGAAGTAGATGGCCAAGATACATTTCTAAAAACAGCCTTATGTTGTTTGACATCCATTATTGGTGTGCAGCAATCGAGATTAGATAAATCCCAGCTCTGTAAATTTTAATGTCACTTTCCATGCAGACTTTATGGTTGCAGGAAGTATTTTTTTTTTTAGAAGTTCTGTTAAGCTTCCTAGTCTTTGATTTTCTGAATGTGAGATGGAAGAAGTTCCAGTAACTACAAGCTGGCATACAGTAGTCACCTGACCTACTCCCAAGACAGAAAAGTCTTTGTGTACTTTTGTGTACTTTTGCATTGTGTACTTCAACTGGGGAGGAAGGAGTGTTTGAAACCATCTGAGGAAAACACCCACAAAAGCATTTTGTTTAAACAATGCAATAAATATTCAGGGAGCAATCAGTGAAAATCTGTTGCTTAGGCGGCTATCTGCAGACTTAAGCAGGCTTATAGCAAACCCAGTAATCACGCTCTCTTTCCCAGAAAATATTAGGATCGGATTCTGCTTTTGGACAACGGCTCCAATTCTTTGGAAGATCAGTAGATGGCCATAGAGACTTAGATGACGATGACATTACTGACATATCAATTGGTGCTGATGGAAATGTGGTTCTCCTATGGTTGGTAAACTCTTTCAGTAAAGAAGTGCTTAATGATTTAGTTTCAAGTTTAGCATTAAGTTAATTAAACAGCAAAACAAATCTAAAAGCTCTTCCATTCTTTGTGTTCAAAGCTAGCACACTGCCTCATCCTAGCTACTTGAAAAATCAGACTAAATCTCTTTTAAGCAAGCATCATCAAAACATTGAATCCCAAGGGGGCATAAAACCAGGACATGTTAGGGGAAACTGGGTGGCATGGACTGCCAGGGGAGACTAGGGCAGACATGAGGAATGCCAGGAGACACCTCTGCCCACTGCTACTATGCAAATGTGCGAGGAAGGGGGCTGCAGCAGAGAATGAGGCTTTCTTGACAGTATTTGTAATAGCAAGTTGTACTTCAGTAACTGCTGTATAATCTTGGAGTCTGAGCTTGAGACAGATAAAACCACTTTTCACACTACCTGCGTGACCTTTAATGCCTGGTAGGGTGGTATGGGGGGAGAGGGCTGTCCTGCACATAAGGACAGAGAGCAGTGAGTGGGAGTTGTCACTTTGTTCTGTCCAGAAACCCAGCCTTCTGGCATGTGAGTTTTGCCAGAATAATCTGAGTCACAAAATAAAGAGGAAAGGCTTCACAAAACACAAATCTTCTGCCTCCTGAAGTACTGTGTATTTTTCACTACTTGCTTGAGGAGCTAAATTAAAGTGCAGTTTGCTGACCTATCTGTTGCCTGTCTCCTCAACTGAGGCTTTCCATTGTAAGAAGAAAACTGTAACTGCATTGCTACTTATTTCATGATGAAACAAGATTATTAAAAATAAAGGGCCATTTTGGACCTTTAACCTATGATAGAACTGGTGCTGGTGGGAATTTAATTTAGAAAAGTATGTTCCTTGGAGTATCAGTATTTGTTTAGATTTGATTAATGAAGATGTAATTTTTTTCCCTTTGGCATTTGGGGTGATTAATGACTTTTTATTAAAGTGTTTGTTTTTACATGCAGGGTTCCTTTGAAACTGTTTTTCAAAATCTTGATTAAGTACATGAATCTTTTTCTGAAAAATAAGATTAGTAATTAAAATTAAGAATTACTCTTCTTCACCTTCCCAGGATAGCTCAGTAATTTCCCTATAGTAGCAGAAGGTTATTTTTTTGTAAAATAAGACTGGGTCTTTGTTCTCTGTTATCTTAAGAAAAAGATTAGACTACTAGAATAAAAACATTGATCCATTAATCTGCCACAATAAAATATTCATTGCCATTAGTGAAAGCTACTGTGTCAACAAATTCAGTTACATGAAAAGAATAATTTTACTGGTGCCATTGAAGATCTTTACATTTGGAAGCAAATATTCAATGCTACATTTAGAGATAGTAAGAGACAACAGTTATTCATTATCCAGTGCTATTGAAAATCTAATGTAACCTTTTAAAAATATTTTTTAGGTCACAAAGCATTGCAAATGTGTCTATATTTGCCTCATTCAAACCTGATAAGATCAGTCTGCTAAACAAGAACACAGAAATAACTGTCAAAATATGTTTCCAAGCTACATTTAGACCTACTAAGAAAAATAATCAAGTAGGTAAGAGTATTTCAATGACTTGTCTCACATTAATTTCTTCAAAAGACTAATATTTAAATCTATAGGGAAAATTCTAAAGGTATATTAGATTGAATGTCAAGAAAGGAAAAATCAGTATAAAACTTAAGTCCTTGAAAAAGTGCTTTTAAGTGATACTTTCATCACAAGCTCCAAAATCTTTGTAAACAGAGGAATTAACAGTACAAAGGAGAGCTGTATCCTTGCTGTTCAACAGAGCCCAGAAACTGTCATTAATGAGAAACTGAGTCTTTTCCTCCTGCTGAAACTTACAGGTTTTTTTCATAAAAACAACTTATTAAAAGCTCCACAGACTCAGTGCAGATGTCAATGGGGAGAAGCTCCTCTTTTCAGAGGAGCTCATGAAGCTATTCAGTTAAATATCATGGATAGCACTAGTTGGGCTGCTTCAGTGTTATGAATAGTACCTTCACGAACATGTGATAACAAGATAGAAAATAATGGTGAACTTCCACTGCATATTAGTCATAATGAGGAAAAGACAGAAATTATGTGATTGAAAAGATGCAGATTCATTAGTGTCTCCTCAGAGTTCAGGGGTATTGCAAGGCCCCTTTATCAAATGTAATCCTGGCCCTGCTAACTGGCTTCTTGCCTGAGCTGCAGTCTCAGACATCTGCAGTAGAGACTGAATTGATAGCTATTTAATGTGCTTTCTCTGGATGAGAACTTACATCAGGATTTAAACCTGTTTGACTGCTTTGGAAAGCACAAAAGAGGGTGTTTGGTTTTGGTTTTTTTTTCATTTTGGGACTGTTCTGTGTTAAGCAAGCTATGAAAAAGTATATTTTGTGTAGTTTGGAAAGCCCGGTCACTGTTATATTGAGCATGGTAATGAGATCATGGGCAGTCATCATCAGCAAAACATGTACTGTTATTACTCTTGTAGATATAAACTATAACGCAACATTGGATGCAGATCTCCTGTCCTCTAGAGTGACTTCTAGAGGATTGTTCAAAGAAAATAATGAAAGGTACTTGCAGAGGAATCTTGTGATACATCATGAGGAGAACTGTGTTCATGATGTTTTCAGTGTTCAGGTAAGTGCAGTTGAACATAGTCTCATGCAACAAAAATTATCAGAGGAAGACTTTAATGAATGGCTGTAAAATTATTTTTATGCATGATGTACTCAATGATTTACATTTCTCCAATTCCCCACAACTGAAAAATATTTAGTAAGGTTCTGATTTCAAAGAAACTACTAACTGTCCAATTCAGTTCAGCTTTTTAGGAGGAAGAAAACAGTTCTTAATGATACAATTCAGCTCTGACCTAACACAGAGCCCATAATCCACAATTCTATAGATTTCCTCTGGATAGATTTTTCTGTAGAACTAAGACATACATGCAAGGGTTAGGAGAGTATTGATCCAGTACTAAGAAACAGAAGACTCATGAGAGACATTGTGTTTGGTGTCACTAAAGTGCAGCTGCTCTCTGTGATGGGAAGGCTAGGTGTAATAGGAATTCCAAGTGAGAATGAAAGCCACCTGGTGGCAGCTTTTGAGGACAACCATCTGCAAGCTGCAGAGAATTCACATGTTCCTTAGCCCTAGAGGTGACTGTGATGAATGGGTCTTCAGGAGTCCTAGGAAATAGAAGTTTATTATGGAAAAAGCACTAAGAGCTGTTTTGCAAGAGGATCCTACACTAGGTAATCTCACACAATTATTTTGATCAAGAAATAAATCTTTGTACAGATACTTCTTGTTTAAAGCAAGTACGATTTTATTACATATTCTGAATTTACAATGGAATTGCCAGTTCTACCCTGTTTGCTGTGCTGATAGCCATATTTGAACCATGTGTTTTACAGGAACCTTCTGATGCAGTGAATTCACTTAGTTTGCGCATTGATATTGGCCTTGCAAATCCTGGCTCCAGCCCTGTCCTTGACATATATTCTCCTGCATCTGTGGCCTACAGTGTAAGTATGCAGACTTAACTACTGAGAAGTGTACAGTTACACTCATTATGTCTTGGCCCCACAAACACCACAGAAATATACATGCAAACCAAAACTGATACCGTAGTTAAGTCACTGGGCTGAAAGCAGGCACCTGGGGAGACCTTTGTCTGTATTGCATTGGATTGCTCACAAGCACATACACTTAAGCCACTATGGCATAAAAAACAAGCGATATATTTGCACATCTGCTGTCAGTAGGTAATGTTAAAGCTGAACCTTATCATTCAAGAAATAATTTTATTTTTCATAGATACCTTTTATTAAAGACTGTGGTGAAGATGAAATTTGTATCTGTGATCTTGTTCTGAATGTTCAGCGGAAGGGAGATGATGGGTAAGAGCTGAATCAGTGGAATTGTTGGGTTAATGTGTTTTCATTGGGTGTTTACAGGCTTTGGATTAATTTCTAGATGAGAAACCCTTTCTAATTCAACATCTGCTTAGAAGTAGTAGGGATTAAAAAAGCAATAGCATTTCTGTCTAAGCGACTAGTCAAGAAAAAGGTACTGTAGGAATGCAGATACAGAAGTACAGCTCTTGTCACTTTAGGCAAACCCAAGTTTAAGTGCCTTGGGGATGAGGACACTGCATTCAGAAGAACTGTGGCTTGCTGCTGTTGGGAAGCAGAGCAATGGTTGGTGGCAGCAACCATGTTGGTTCTTCCTGCAGGGTGCAGTGAGGATCATGTGGCATGCTGTGCTCCTGGATTGCTGAGACCATCCATTCAGGCACCTTGTATTCCTAGTCCATGCTCTGTATTCTACATATTCTACATATTCTACATATTCTACATATGCCCTTCAGAGAGACAGGGCAGCCTCTTACTGGAGATGCCATGAAAGTCTGCCACCCATTTTCTGCCCACCTTCCCACAGGGTGAAGCACTTGAAGATTCAGCAAAGTGTCTTTTACCATACATAATCACTTTGAGCACACATTGGTTTGTTCTGTTTTATGAAACACCATCACAGAGTTTCTTGTATTAAAGAGTTTAGAAAACAGACTGTTCTAAGTGCATAGAATGTAGGAAATATCTTGCTGTGCTTGTTATTTGTTGCTGGCTACAGGCGACACATTTTCATAAGCTGCAGATGTACAACAATGGACTTTCTTTTCCAACAGCAAACAGCAGTTTGTTGTCAGCAGCAAAGCCAGAAGACTAACATTCAATATGAAAATGAGAAATAAAAAAGAAAATGCATATAACACAAGAATCCAGGCTACATTTTCGGACAACTTGTTTTTTGCTTCATCATCTTTACCGGTACAAATACCTGCCCTCACTGTTTCTGTTTCTGTTCCTGAATTTAAAGGTTCTTGGGTGATCTCCAGTGGTCCTTTCTAATCCCTACAGTTCTGTAATTTCTGGGGTTTTTTTTCTTTCTCATACTGCCTGTCCCAGGAAGGAGTGCATTTGCAAATCTTCCAGTTTATTTTCCTGAATACCAGAATTATTCCCTTCAGCATATCAATTTATTTAGGTCAAGGAGAGAAACTACCAACTCATCATAAAAGTTGGCAACTTGTTTAGTTTGACCTCACCTCAGTGTTTGTCACCTTTTCCTCCCTTTAGGCTTTGGCAACCACATCATCTGCTTGACTTGCAACAACATGCCTGAATGCAGTTGCTGTGCCACAGGGAACTTGTATTTGATAAATCAAGCATGCAGCATGTGGCCTTACAGCATAGACTTTGGACCTAGAATTATTGCTACTGCCAAAGCTGTGCATTCCAGCTAGACAGCTAATCAGATTTAAATGATTGCTATACCAGAAGCTTTTCTTCTAATGAATTTTTTCTTAGAAAATGGAAAAGAAAGGAATTACACATGGTATTTTGGTGTATGCACTAAATCTGTAATCTCAGTTGTTGCTCCCAAATAGTTCATGAAGAATGAAATCCAGATTTCAGTGCTTGGCTTACATGGCCAAACTGCTACTGGAGAAGGTGTGTGATAACCTGTGAGTGAAATCCAGAGCAATCCCTATGCTGTAGGGAGAGGACGAATAGGAGTATTCTGCACTACCTAAGAACCTAAGTTTTCTGAACAGTGAACTAGCAGAATTACTCCACATGTGTACCTGAAGGGTACCTTCTATCTGCCCATTCTGTTGTGCAGCAAAATTGACCCATTCCATTTATACCAAAACACCATACTGGAGCTAGGATGTTCTTTGTCTTTAAAAGCCCATTTGTTTAGGTGTATTTCAGCTTGCAAGTAAATCTTTTGATCAAAAATATGTGGTCTTTAAAGCAGAAAGAAAAGTATAAGCTGAGAATGTATGGGCATTGTTGCAGGGCATAGTGCACAAACAGTAAATGTCTGCTAGGAATGATGGTAAAAGAGAATTTTTTTTTAAGTGATGATAAGTGGCTGTAGTCAATTAGTTTGTTGTTGCTGTAGGATGATTACAGACTAAATACTGTGCAAAAGTAAATAAACTTACAGCTATTTCTACAAAAAATATGTTGAGTTCCCCTCTGCACTAACTTCTGCAGTAAGAGTACTAAGCTAGCTCTCAGATTGTGTATAATACGTCAGCAAAAGTTCTGGTAAAAAAGTATGATAGAAGTTAATGCTCGACCATTACAGGTTACAAGATTTCACACAGGACTAGTCCTTGTCCCACTGCTAGAGCCTCTCTCCCAGCGCTGCCTATACCCCACCCATTTCCTACATCTCTAGGAATTACTGCTGTAACACCTATCTGTATCACTTGTTAGAGTGAAACATGATGTTGAAGAGACAGGTGGGGAACTTCCACTCTGTTTTATCAAAACTTAGTATTAACATGACTTTTCTGTCTGTTTCCTCTGCAGAGCGATGGGACTGAAGTATCATGTCAGATAGGAACAGCGCAAAGCACTGTCATTTGTGAAATAAGCTATCCTGTTTTCAGAACAGGACAACAGGTGCAGATCATGTGTTTAAATAACCTTGAATGAGTGATATTCATAATCTCTTTTATTGTTGTTTTTCCTAAATATGCACTTAATGCTGGTGCAGATTTCTTCGATTTCACAACAGTTAATTTCGCTTTGGGTTTCAGAAGAGTAAAAGAAGCAAACCAACAGCTCAACATTTGTGATTCCTTGGCAGATTAAAGGAAAAAGAGCTCTTCATGTACATTTGTCCCCACCTGTTGCTTTCAAATGCTTTAAAATAGCTTTTCAGCTCTTGGAGGATGAGGGCAGGGGGCAGAAGTAGAGAACATCTTCCATAGCCTCTCTTGAACTGATGAAAATTCCTCAGATCACTCACAGAATCACAAAATTATTAGGGTTGGAAAAGACCTCTGAAATCATCAAGTCCAGACTACGACCTAACATCACCACATCAGCTAGACCAGGGCACTAAGTGCCACATCCAGTCTTGCCTTAAATACCTCCAGGGACAATGTCCAATGTAGTGGGAAGCCCATTACAATGTCTAACCATCCTTTCAGTGAGGAAGTGCTTCCTATCAACTAACTTAAACCTCCCCTGGTGCAGCTTCAGGCCATGCCCTCTCGCCTATCACTAGTTGCCTGGGAGAAGAGCCTGTCCTCCATCCCTCTACAGCTTCCCTTCAGGTAGTTGTAGAGAGTGGTAAGGTCTCCCCCATGGAGAGTTTCTTCTTCTCCATGCTGACCAACCCCAACTCCCTCACATTCTCTTCATAAGACTTTTCCTTTAGTCCATTCACCAGCCTTACTGCTCTCCTCTGGACTTGCTTCAGGAGCTTAATATCTTTCTTGAAGTGAGGGACCTAGTGCTGCACACAGTACTTAAGGTGAGGTCTCACCAGTGGCGAATACAGAGGGAGAATTACATTCCTAGTCCTGCTGGCTGCGCTATTTGTGATACAGGCCAGGATGCCATTGGCCTTTTGTGTCATCTGCATACACTGCTGGCTCATATTCAGCTGGTTGTCACCCAGTTCTCCCAAGTCCCTCTCCACTAGGCAGCTCTTCAGCCACTCATCCCCCACTCTGCTGGGGGTTATTGTGGCCAAAATGTAGGACCCTGCACTTAGCCTTGTCTAATCTCTTCCTTTTGGCCTCTGCCCATTGACCCAACCTGTCTAGATCTCTCTGCAGCAGCATCCTCCCCTGCAGCACATTGACACTCCCCCCTAACTTGGAGTCATCCATGAATTTACTAAGGTGAGATCTGATCCCCTCCTCCAGGTTGTCAGTAAAGATGTTGAATAGAACTGGGCCCAGCACTGATCCCTGGAGGACATCACTGCTCATTGGACATCAACTGGATGGGGCACCATTCACAACCACTCTCTGTGCCTGGTCACCCAACCAGTTTTTAACTCCTGCTGCGTAGACCTGGGGTATCTCCCTCTCATGCTCTGTAAATCTCATCTCTCCAAGAAAGCAAGATTGTTTTAAGAGGAGCTGGATAGCCCCCACAGCTCTAGTTCATACCTACTTTTTTTCATATAGGCTATAAATCGTGGGATACTCATGGGTTTATGGAACATAATCTCTTATTTCTTAAGAGCAGAACAGAAATAGACTCCCAGCCTATTCCAGCCTGGAGAAATAGGATGAACAGAAATTATATTCTGCAGGTAGAGAAGCAAATTTAAAAAAAAAAAAAACAGTTACCTACAAAAAGTTTCATTTGTTCTGTATTTTTAATGGCGTTGGTCAAAGTGGATGTGTTGGAACAAAAAGAGGAAAATAGTCATACAAAGCTTGTGTTGGTATTAGTGTTTAAAAACATGTAAACTGAAGCAATCTTGAACAGTTTTAATGCAGCTTGTAGCTAGCTATAAACAATTTAAAAATACCAATTGCTTGGCTTTATGTGCCCATTTATAGAAACTACTCAAATATTGTGCAGAAATTGGTGGAGAATTGAGATACAGATAGTAATTCTAGATTGTTGCACATATGAACCATTATACTGCTGTTCAGAAGTCCTCTGGATGTTGTATCATCAGCTCATTTACACTGTGTTCCTTGTCTCTTCCGTAGGTATCCTTTGATATTAGTTTTGATTTTAACCTGAAAAATCTTCAGAATGTGGCTGTTCTAAGTTTTCATGCATTGAGGTAAAATTTATAATTTTATAACAGCAAATTTGATATCAATAACTTATTTATGTAAAATAATATTAACACCTGACTTAAACATGTTTTGATAAACAGTGAAAGTAAAGAAGATCAAGAATTGGACAATGAAATCAGCTTATCAATTCCTTTGCGATACGATGCAGAAATTCACTTCACAAGGTATGCTGAATAATGTAAACACTTCACTGTCACTTTGCCAAGGCATTTGAATCAGTCAGATTTGTCAGTCCAGGTACTCTACTGGGTTGGGCTAGTTCTTTTCCTACCAAAACAATTCTGTGATTCCATGGGTTGGCCTGGAAAGACTAATGAAAAGATTGTGAAACTTTGTTTTAATTTTAAAAGTTGTAAAAAATTTCCACCTTAGCAGCAGTAGCAGAATTTTATGTTAAAAAATGTGAAATGTGTAGTAAGAATCATGGATACATATTTACTTATATAGTTGCTAGAGATGCTTTAATGTGGAATTAAAACTTGAGGGTGGTTTTGATAATATAATTAGTATATACTAATTAGTATGTATCTATAGCAAAGTTGGGCCTCAAATGTAAGGACATTGGATCAAATTTTTACAGTGAGAAAAACTAAACAAAAGAACAAACACAAGAAGAAAAAAATGCTCCAGCTCAAACTTTCAGCAGGGCAGGTAGAGGGAAATGAAAAAAAAAATCAAACATTCAGCAAATGAGGTGGGGTTGTCAGAGTTGCCGAAGTTGGAACAAAACCGTAAAATTTCTTATTAGCAGTTTGAGATAATGATTTCAGCTAAAACCAGAAGTGGCACGTGGTAGATGCTCCACTGCTGTATTGTCATTATCACTGGGAGTGCTTTCCCATGCACCTCCCAGACAATGACTCACAGCATCCTCTTCGCCTCCTTGGCAGCAGCTCTTCACCCTGTCTGTGGAAGGCTGTTGAAGGAGGGATCCTTCACCTTGTTCAGAGACAGCCAAGTGGGAAGACAGAGAGAGAGAGAGAGATAAGATCCCCTTTAAGACATATCTTGGTATCATGCCCTTGAATCCTCTTCTCAGACCTGGAAACTCCTGGTGGTTTGAAAACATGAATTATTTCAGTTACAGGTTAATTAAATCTGGAAGAAAAGTAGACTGGTTGGACTCTTGAATCAAGATAGGATATTTCACTTTTTATCAAAGAAAATATTTGCTTATCTTTCCTAATTACTGTGTGTTTGGGATAAACTATTTGTAGTTACCTTTTGTGCTTTTGGTTACCAATTTTTGGTGAAAAAATGTTTTTGCTTCATATAGCATTCCAGAATTTGCAAGTAGAAGCTAAGAGAAAATAAATAGCAATAATTCAAAGAATCGCAGAAATCTGTAAAAGAAGCTGCTTAAAACAAACAGCGAGTTCAGAAAAGGAATATTCAAGGATGACGATAACTGTGAGAACCATTTGCTTCATAGGAAGATCTGAGGTGGAAAAGGGACCACAGTGCAGAAGATTAGTTTAATAACCTGCTTTGCAGCAGCAGTTTCAGAGTATTTGGAAGCCCTTCGTTCACCACAGGTAGACGCACCAATTCTAGAGTCATGAAGTACTTTTCTAGTGATTTTAATTGCAGAGAAGCATTTGAGTCACAGATACAAGACCTTTCACACCCTCATATAGTTGCAGAGTGTTTGTTGCTGAAGTCAGCAGCTGTACAAGAAACTGAAGAAGCATGTGACTTAGGGGCCAGCACAGCAACAATAAGCAGCCTCCAGGAAATTGACATGCAATCAGCAAATTTAATTACCTGAGAAATAGGAATACTGGCTTAATGCATCAGAAAGGGCTGGTCATGTTGTCTGTAGGAAGTTACTTAAGATAAATCATGTTTGAATCACGAATTTATGCTGGAAAATAACTTTTAAGATCAAGTCTAGCCATTAACCTAACTCCACCAAGCCCATTGCTAAACTGTGTCCCTAAGCATCATGTCTACTTGACTTTTAAACATGTGCAGGGATGATGATTGAGTCCTCTCCCTGGGAAGTCTGTTCAAATGCCTGATGACCCTTTCAATAAAGAATGTCTTCCTAATGTCTAAACTAAACTTTCCCTAGTGGCACTTGAGGCCATTTCCTTTTTCAGGTACATGTCCTGAATATGTGAAAATGCAATGTCATTTACAAGTTAAGTCATGAAGGAGGTGAGAGTCAGTCTTTTTAGTAACTCCTGTTAATGATGGAAGAACATCCATGGACTTTCACAACTCATCCTTCCATCACATATGTCTGAGGTGGTCTGTAACCACCTTCCTGCTATTTTGGAAATTTTTTAATTTTGAAACCCATGAACACTAAATAAAGTGTCTCGGAGGAGACAAAGAGCTATGTGACATGTATCACGTGCACAAGCAGGATCCTGTATGTCGCCATTCTGAGTCAGTGTGAAAACTCTGTGGTTTATGGCTTCAAGGTCCAGGATCTCCCTCAGTGTCTCTTGTTACTTGATGTTAAAGATGTACCAAAGGGAACTATCTGGGGATACTTTCTGAGGAGGGAGACCACTGGAAGGCTGAAAGTCATAATTTGTTCCTAGCAGAGGTGCTTGAAGTATGGCATTGAAACCCCACAGAATACAGGAGGCTGTCTCATTCCATCCTCCTTCCTTATACTTCACATGCTTGCTCTGGCTCTGAGCTTCAGTACACCAGGTATTTTCTTACCCAACTTTGACATTCAAAGAGCACTGCCTGATTTTTCCTCTGACTGTACTTCTCTTTCACAAAGGCACATCCAGTAATTATGTTTTCAAAGCAGTGGCCACACTGAAACCATTGTTTTATGGTTGTTAACTAGGCTCGCCAGCATCAGCTTTTATGAAGTCTACTCTGCTCATAACATTCCTTCCACGATAAATAATTTTGAAGACATTGGTCCTGCATTCAACTTCTCTGTTAAGGTTAGTAAATGTGTTTGGTTCTGGCTTACTTACTCCTCTGCCTTACTTTCTCTTGTAGCCTGGTCCCAAAACACAGTTGAAAAAACTTTCCTGATTTGACTGACTTGGATGTTTTTGAATTAAGTCAGAAAAATATTTTGCAAGTATCTAGGATAATTACTTAAAGTCTTCATGAAGTTAAGGATGAAATATGCACCTACTGCACAAGTAGAACAGGGGAGGGACTGGTTATGTAGTGTGTACATATTGAAAAGAAGTTTAATGCTTAACTGTAGGCCAACTTAAACTGTTTTTCACACAGCATATTTGTCTACTGCTGACTTGATAAAAGAAAACAAATACTTTCAGCCTTGGACTTTGAACCCTGAAGTTTGTCAAGGGTTAAAGGCTTAAAGTCAGGAACTAGCCAGATCACAGCATTTATTATATAACTCAGAAAAATATGGATCCAAATATGCAACATGGAAGAAACTTAAATTGTGTTCCATTTACACCCCTGTTGCTGCCACTCTAAATGACTAAGTAAGAATCATACTCATTTTGTCAGAATATTTGTCTTTCAAAATATATTTTATGCAGTTAAAACGAGCTACTAAAGAAACAGAGAGGGACCGCTTTCTGCTTTCTTATTGGCATAATGTAATTGCTACCTGAGTAAGTGTCTGAGTGCCAAAAACATTGATGCAAAAGGAGTCCCGTTATTCCAAAGTCATCTGTAATTTCTGATTTTTTTGCTAGGTCAAATACTTTATGCATATGTATGTACAGCTGCCTCAATTAATTGTGAGTTATTTGCTTTGCAGGTAACAACAGGAAGTATTCCAGTAAAGATGGCATCTGTAAAAATACATATTCCTGAACTGACCAGCAAAAATAACCCACTGATGTACGTAACTGCAGTCTCCACAGATCAGGTGAAGAACTGAATTACATAAACTGATGTGTTTGGGGGTTTAATCAGCACCATAAACATCAATAATAGCGTAGGTGAGATTTAAATAATCCATGCCTTTTCTCCTTGTTCCTTCCTTACAGGGAAGGGAGAGGACCATGATGTCAAGCAGTATTCTATTACTTGGAGAGATGGGGATTATCTTTAGAATGCACAGCTGATTTTTCATATGACTCTAGGAAGTCGTCAGATATGTCCTTCCCCAGGTTCCTGGGAAGGATGGATATAATAAAAATGGAATTTTTAGACTATAATAAACCCTTCAGGTCAATGTAAGGGAGAAAATATTACCACAAGAGTTGTGTAATTCTGACCAAAACCACACAGCATTTCTTAGATTCTGTAGCATCATATAAATCACAATCTGGCCTTTCACAGCCACCATCTGAACCCAAGAATATATATTAAGGTATCTGTAAACTCCTGAGTATGATGTCATCCTACTCCATTCTGTCTATCTTTCCTAGGCCAAAGGTGTTAATTGTCAAGCTCAGATAAATCCATTGCAAATAGGGAAAAGACCTTATTCTGCATCTTTCATGAAAGAGAACTTCAGGGCTTCCAAAGAACTGGTGAGTATGACTTAGGACTCCAGTACTGTAGAATAGGGATGCAAAGCTGGTTCTGCAGTACCTGTGGGATTAGCTGTGGCGGGAGTGGCATTACTTATTCACAGGGTAGGTGTGCCCTGTATGTTCTCATATATACTGCATCTGCCTTAGAGAGAAGAAGAGGTACCTGTTCTTCACAGCCTGCAAGTACTTACTTTGTATGTGCAGAAAGGACAAAGGAAAGGACAACAATGTGGGTGTTAAAAGAATATTTGCTAAAGTGTATTTTAATTAATGCTGTTGTCTTTCCTTACTGTTTCCCTTGGAAGAACTGTAAGAATGTAAAGTGCAGTACCATCACATGCAAACTGGAAGATCTTATGATGAGGAGAGAGTACTTTGTAAATGTGTCCACCAGAATGTGGAATGGAACCTTTGCTGCTGTGAGTATCAGCTGCATCTTCTTGAAGAATCGCATACTCAGAAATTTCCTAACTTTTGATATTTTTCAAAGTTCAGTAACTTTGTAACCAAGTACTGAGGCTGCATAATGGAGCTGACAACCTTCTTCACTGTCTGTTAATGTCATTTAAGGAAAACTACAGTTTCCACAAGACTAAACATAGGAGAGTGTAGTACAGTATCATCATAGCCCAGAAAAGAATGTTGCTTTTAGCTTTGAACATCATAGCCTTCACAGTGACCATTTACAGTTACATCAAAATATCTAAATCCTGTTAGTGCTGCCAGTTTTATTGGTTAGAGAATGTGTATGCTTGTAAAATTATTTTCTTTTTAACTGGAGTTGGTGTAGAAGAAACAGTCCCTTCTTGAATACCTGCAGGACACTTAGAAATATCTGTAAATAGTGTCTTCACTTGCCCATTTTAAATTACCTTGTGTCCTCCAGGATATAAGTCATGAAGAATTACCAAACTTTTGAAACAGTCTCATGTTTGCTTCTTAGCTAGGCAACCAACCAAACTATCTTGAAGTCCTGGATTTCCCTAGAACATCAGGAACATGACACAGACTCCTTAGTTTGTCTGGCAAGTCTAATGGCAGGTACTGACATTTAACAGCAGGGCTGTTGTCAGCTTTAGCCTTCACCTCTTAAAAGGTCACTTCTGCAAGTGTGTGAAGGAAAGAATCTGCTTTCAAGTTTTATTTTTTCCAATCAGATGGGTCAAGAGCACTTGTTTGTGCTGTCAGGTACATAGGAGGTGGAGACCTGAATAAAAGGTTGCTATCCTCACAAGAAAGTGAGTGGAAATAATTTGTTTACCACTGGCAATGTGAAGAAAAGGTCACATGTGACAGTTTTCCTCTTATCTCCCATTATTTCAATTTGATTGTTGATGTTCAGTGTAAATAAACTTACAAGCACCTGCTAACATAATCAGCCTTTTTATTTAGGCTATCAGTCATTGCCCTAGAAGGGAATACCAGGCTGCTAAGAACAGCAAAGAAAGATGTGTCAAGGAATTAACAAGATGCTCTGAATAGTGTTTATAATAGTTTTCTACAGATTCGGGAGAGCAGGATAGATCTCTTGGGCAGATGACGGGTGTGCAATAGCTGTATGTTGCAGGAACAGTCAAGTCCGTGTGCATCAGTTCCTGTGGACCTACAGTGCCTTATGTGTCAAAGCCAATATACCCTTGCCCTGCCACAGAGAAATGACTGAGGAAGCAGAATTACAAAGAAGCTCATATTGCCTTTGGTATGGCTGGTGAGTGCTCCTGTGCACCCACAAACTTGAGGTTGTACCTGATGCTGCTGTAGGCAACAGGATTCTCTATGCCCATAGAGAATCTTTCTTCATAGGAAGAAAAGAACTGGTGAGCTGGCATTGTCTGCACAGCCATGCTTCTTTCAACAGAAGTGCAAAGGGAAGTGACACCTGGCACAAGGTGCCTTTCCAAATGGCAATTAGCTTAATATTGCTGTCATTTTCTGTTGTTAAGATGAGGGGACAATATCAGAATTTGAGCAGATAGTGATAGGAAAAATATAGGGAAAAAACATAAGCATTGAATAATGGTGAGGGGAGAGAAAGGGAAAGCACATCCGGTATCCATTTCTTTCAAAGGACAGAGATATATCCCCATCTGTCTTCTGTGCTGAGCTGTTTACCCATTTTTCAACACTTTTCCCCCACTTCTTATCTGCTAGCAGCAGTGACAGCTTCAAAACAACTGTAAAAATAGAAATAAAATCAAGACCCGTTTTGTTTAAAATATGTGTAAAAGAAAATTGCCAGTTCTGCTCTATCATTGCAAAAAATGATAGAGAAACCAAAATCAGAATTACTCACGTTATTATTTTCATAGATTAAAATTAAAATACATTTTTTATTTGTATTAACCTAATGCATTTTTAATTTTCTTTAAAAAAAAAATCTTCATTTCTTAATAGTCTTTAAAAACTTCATTTCAAAGCAGAAGTATTATTTTAGAATGTCTGCATTCCAGTTGGTTTCCCCTGTAATGGACCTTTACAGATTTTGTCTTGTTCTCTTTCAGCTAACTTTCCAGACATTACAACTCTCTGCAGAGGCAAAAATTGATACACATAACCCTGAGTTATTTATAATTGGAGAGAATACCCTAACTGTAAGCCATCAGTTTTTATTTTTTTCAACTTCTCTTTTACTGTATTAGTGTTATTTAATTTTCAGTGTCCTTTAGGAGTACGTAGCAAATCACAAACTCTGAAAGCACTTGATTATGTTGAACTAATGAATCCTTCTGCTTATAAACAACCTCCCTTAAGTTGCTAACATTTTTTCCATTTCAGCCAAACACTTCATAAAGCAGACTTAGTTAAAATCTGTAGATCTCAAATAGCAGAATTATCAGCAAACACAGAAACTTCTGAAGTTTATTCTGCTTTCTGATCATGAAAAGATCAAAATTTGGACTTCACTCTGAATGTTGTAGATACATAAGTTCCAGGACACATTTTTGATTTATAATCTTACCTCTGTAAATGAATTTGGTTTGATGTTTGTAGACAGATGTTTGGCACATATCTCCAGCAAATCTTAGTCTCATTTGTAAAAAAATGTGGAGGAATCTTATATTTGGAATGAATGTCATTGAACATACAGCTAATCTCAAGGGAAGCCTCCAAACCTTTATTAGTGATTAAATCCCAAGTTTTCCAGAAACAAAAATCAGAAAACATACAAGCATAAATAAAAAATACATTTGTGCTGTGGTGCTATTGTAATAAAAAGCTACTTTGTTCTCTTGGTCTGCCGAATGGAACATTCTTCCATTTGTGAAACTATGTTTAATTTAATTTTACAGGATTGATCAGCCTGTTTTATCCATAAAAACAACCAAAGGCCATTGAGGATCAAAATGCAAGTTAGTAAGGGAATCAATATCTGTGTGAAAGTGAAGCACAGCCCACTCACAGACAATGAAATATTTGGTTAAATATGTATGAAGGCAGTTATTGATTTGTCTATTTCAGTGCGGAAATAAGAGCATAATTTAGTACTGAGTCATTTAAATTGTTTTCTCATGTGTCACTCTATTTCTGGTGAGGAACTTCTACTCAGGTTTGCTAGCATTTAGGGAACCCTTAATGCCTGAAGAATCAAATGGAATATATGTGTAGCTCTAGAAATAACATCATGTATTTGCAGAAAAATTACACTTGAAGTGTGCTGATTGCCTCAGCTTTACTGCACAATATTATTTTTGCTAAGGGATGAAATGCAGGAATTTTAGGTAGCTCATAAACATGTATTACTAAGTATTTTTTCACAATTGGTGCATGATGGTGCCAAATTTTCATTCTGAGGTCTGTTGGTGATTTCATGAGAATTGAGTTATTCCAGCAGCTGTTGATTAAGTCAGTTGACAAATAAAAGGCAATTCCTCACCTACCCATTGAAACATCTTCAGCTGGGACTTGTGTCTGAACAGACCATGAAGTTTATCCACAGGGCTCCAATGAAATACAGTGGCCTTTAGTGTGGTTTGCAGACTGGTCCTTACTTGGCAGCCTCTTGCCCTGTGAAAAGCCTTAGAAAATGTGTCAGCTGATGGAGGTACAATCTCTCTAGGACAACAGTGAAGGTGTCAATACCCAGCACTTCATATCCTTCTTAGCAGGCTAGCCTTTAGTGACACTCTGACTTTGCCCTTCATGCTTCACTGAGAATAGGAGAGTGCAGGAGTGAACTGGGTTTATTTCCCTACTTGCCTGGTAGTATGTATGGTAGGATTAATCCAGTGTAGACTCTAGGTTATCATCCAGATAAATATTAATACCTCTGTAAGCTCTAATCCCTAGAAAGAAGGTATTTCTAAGATACATTTCATCTCATCTTAAGATCCTGAAAATAAATAGAGTAAAGCCAATCCTTCTCCATTGAAGGCCACGGAACTATGCTGTGGATATAACACAGGACAAGGTGAATCCTAGCCATGATGTTTTTCTGACCGCAGTTTCACCTCAGGGGAAGATATTTGTTCTTAGGCCTTGAATTATCTTTCCAACGGTTTTACTTCATTGTTAATCATTTTCAGAAAGCATTAATAGGCAAACTGCATATACATATGAGATAATTTGGACAAACTGGATTTCTGTGAAACAAAATAAATTAATACTGCCTTGTGATTCAATGTGAGGAAGCTGCTTAACTATCTTTGCGTAAAAGCTCTCAGACTTTTTTCCAAGTTACAAAAAACTGCCAGCTGGAAGATAGAGCATTAACCTGCTATAATCATCACTATGGCTGTTTGTTAGAAAATACAAAAAGTCATCCTGCCTCAGTGAAATGAATACACATAGCCTGACCTAGCTCAACACCTAGCACAAAGCCTTCCATGAGAAATTACTTAAATCACTGAGATGTCAGTCTAGTGCAAGTTTCCCAGAAATCTTAAGATCAAATTGCACCAGTCAAATATGTCCTGAAAGCAACCCTTGAAAAAGTAACCAACATGACTTCTTTTATTGTGGTTTATGAAGGAAAAAACCTTCATGCTAAATGCAGTGTTGTTCCAAGATTAAATCCAAAGATCTGACAGTCCATAAATATTACAGCGATGTCTCCCTGTGCAAATATGATATATGTATACTTGATCATGCCCAATGCCAGCTAGATGGTTTAGTGCCTGAAAACTACCTTCCACAGTATCCTGGTCCTGGTGGTCTCCAATATTGCCTGTAGTTCAGGAAGCGTACACGTGCTACAGACACTCTTGTATGACCCATACATCTTAGAGCAAATTCATGCACTTGACTCTGGATGATAAGATTGTGGGGAGAGAGAGAGGAAATCAGATGTGTGAGAGATCAACATGAGAAGATCTAAAAAGCTGTTAATGGTTTCCCATTAGGTAGGAACAGCAGGCAAAGGAGACAGAGGTACCTGCCCAGCAGTAGGGGAGAAATTGCAACAAATGATCGTATCTGGCCTCCATGATTATTATTGTCTTCTACAGTTGTCCAGCAAGGTAACAGGCTCTGACATTGCTCAGTTGGAACTAGTATTCTAGCTGATGCAGCAGATGTTTATTTTGAAAAGATGGCCCCCCACACCAGCCTATTCCCTGCCTGCATGTAAGCATGTCTGGTTACCTAATTATGATGTGTCCGTGTAGTCTGGGAACAACTCTGAAAGACCTCCTGTTACTGGAGAGGTCAAAAGCTGTCAGGTAGAGATTGCTTCTCTGGCTGTTTTGTGTAGCCAAGAGTGATGAGAGCTCCTAACTTTTAACTGGCACTGCCCTGTGCCACAGCGGTGCAACTAGGAACACATGGATACAATTGAAAAGTGGTACAAGTGCTCTATAGCCATGGGTGCTATAATGTGTGCAGCCCAGTAGTTCTTGATCAATGAAGTATTTGATTGACAAATCCTGCTTTATGTGCAGTTCACATTAACCCCTAATGCATGTTCTCTGCTTTCAGATCCCAGTTACAATAATGAAGCCAGATGAAAAAGCTGAGGTACCGGTTGGTGTTGTGATTGGCAGTATTTTGGCTGGACTCCTCTTGCTATTAGTATTGGTTGCCATTTTATGGAAAGTAAGTAGGTGTTTATATTCCTAAAAAGAAAAGCAGAAAAGGGTAAATACACTTAGGCTATTTTCTTTGAAATCTCCCTTCTCTGGTGCTGACCAGAACAGCATGTGCAGCTCCATGGTATGAATACTAATGCATTGGCCCTCTACCCTTGATCACAGCATTTACCAGGACTTCAAAAATCAAAATTCTGAAATGGGTCCTTAAAGAAACATGAAGATGATAAATGGGTTTCCAGTGGTCCAAAAACAGAGGCTGTGGTACTTACTTCTTTCCTTTTGACACTGCCTCCATCCTTCCATAACTCCCCAGCTGGGCTTTGAACTACCACAATATTCTCAGTGAACAAGGCTCAGGTTTAGAAGCAGGAAGGGAGAGGATATTCACTGAACTGAGCATATACACAGAGAACAGAAGGGTGAGGGGAAAAAAGTAATTTACAACAGATATCTCAATTAAAGGAAGATAAAAGTTTTTCTATGTGCCAGGGCACTGATGCTTGAAGGGCTTCATGGCACACTGATGCAGCATGGAAATACCTATATCCTGGCAGGGAGAAAACTAGCTACTCAGCACTGTTGTTCTGGCATTCAGTCAACCAGACAGGAATGTAAGGCCCAGCAACTTTCATTTCAGAATTTGGTATTGTCAACAGATCAAACACTATGTATGTGCATGCACATGTGTATTTTTACCATCATAGTGTTTATCTTAGGTGAGAAATGTAATTATCAATGACTCACTGTGGTGTGGTATTATTTTAATACTCCTCACAGCTTGGCTTCTTCAAGAGACAGTATGAGAAAATGGCGCAGGATATAGAAGATACTGATGAAATTACAGAACTGACGAAGGACAAAGACTGAAGATGAATTATGTGGATAAAGAGAGGAGATCTTAGCAGGAGATCTGAGCCACCAACAGTAGTTGTGATCTAGTCGGTTCTTAAGCTGGAATGCCTTAAGGCTTAGTAACAGTTAAGCATTTTTAATGTAAGTGTTCTGTTATAGATGAAAATATTTTACAGATTCTACTCTATTATAAGAGTAACTGCAGGACAGTTTGGTTCTTTTAAAAAATGATTTATAGTGCCTTTTCTTGTAAATTCCTGCCTTTCAAGCAAACTTAGCCCTTAGAACTGGCAGGTCCGGAGTTTACAGTAACATATTGTGCCAGCAACCCTTTTCCTGATCTACTGCAGTCAAACAGAGCAATTTATTTCAGATTATTGTGGAACAGCATCAGTTCGTAATTCAGTTGACAAGTACCATATGTGTAAAGGACATTTTCTATTAAGTTGATGATGAATGCATGGCGAATACTGCTTCCAGACTGAAAGAAGAAAGCTCATTTTTTCATTGACTCACTTCATCCGTATTGTTTTAGAGAAATAATTTGCACCAGCAAACTAACAGTTCTGTAAAGTAGAAGCTGCATATGAAGTGGACAATGGGATGGGCAAACTGTTAGAAAAGTTCACCACATTCCTTGCACTAAGGTCACAAGTAAATTACTAAAGTACATTGTTCTGGGGAAATACTGCCAACTGGTATGCATAACTACCTTCTGCATACTTAAGTTTGAAAGTATGAATTTCATAATCACTTATAGCACATTCTCTGCAACGTTATGATTGGATTTTGGTTTTTTTTCTTCAGAACCAGTATCACTACTGTTAAATGGAACTTCATGCTCTCAGTCCCTCTGACATCAGTTCAGTTTTTGATATAAACAGTGAAGACAGCCAAGATCTTGCCTTTAATTCTTTATTGAAAGATTTTTCAAGGGTGACAGCATGAGTAGTACTAAAGGGGATGATGACTGAGAAAGTATGCACAGAGGACAGTGAGGGTTTATGCTCTGTAAATTATTTACTGCACTTGTTTCTTTAGCATCTCAGTGTCCTCCGGGAGACCAAAGTTCAATGTAACCTCCTAACCGGTCCTGTTTTATTTGGTTCCACATGTGCAGGTCTTGATGAAGTTAACTTACGTTAGTATATAGTAAAGTTCTGCAGCAGAAGGAGCTCTGAGCACAACACTTCTGTGACCTCATGCTGATTACACACCTCAAGTTTATCACATGCCATTACATTGTCTAGTTTTAATGAAGGCTCAGTCTTAAAAAGGCATAGCTGTAAGACTTGTAACCTTCAGGGGATCTGGCCTTTTGACTGCCTTTCTCTCTCATGACTGGCAGTTATGCTTCGAAGTGATTGTGAGAGAAGATGGATGGATGCTGCCATGAAATGAGATTATTTTCAACTCAAGCTGATTTACTCTTCAAGTTAAATATTTAAATATGCCTGATTCAGAACCCAAAGTCATGTTTTATTTAGCTAGATTGCAATTATGCTTAGGCACCTTCCAGACTATTTTCTGAGGGACTCTTCTAGCCTTGAGTACATTTGAAAGTTGTACAAAGTCTTTTTTTAACCAGTTATCAATCAGGAGCCAAACATCCCTTTGGCAAATAACAGTTTCCTTTGCAGTGACAGCTGGATTGTGTCAGTGTAATTTTATGTGGTTTTGGATTTATTTTTTTATCTATGAACTGTTCTGTTTTGAGGTGTTCTTTTAACATTTTGAATCAAAATCCAGATGCTCTTCTCAATTATCAAACAATATTGTTGCCATCCATCTGAGTTTGTGACCAAAACAATTATTTAAAAAGGATCCCCCAAAAAGCAAAGTTAAAAAAGAAATCCCCAGCAACTGCATAAATCAAAAGAAGTTGTTCCTGTTTTGTAGTGAACCCTGAGAGCAAATGATGCTCTGAAAGTAAAGACAAAAATTTGTCTGTCTCAATTCTTGTGGGGAAGAAAACAAAACACTATACCCTCATGTGTGGGAAGCTCCTACTATGGTCATGCACTCCAGGCCGAAAGGGGAATTCCACAACACAGCAGATTGCAGCACCTTTCATTTCTGGTGTTGCTTGCAAGGGAAATTTTAGGTGTTCAGCCAAATTTCCTTCTTCCACCTTCAGTGGGAGATGCAGATCAGTATCTGGCATCCAGCTTCTTTGGGGATAACAGTTTATCAATCAGGTAGCAATGATTCTATTCACTAACCTTAACAGGATTTTCCCCATCAGCCTGGCCATAATACTTTTTCCCCAAAATAAAGGAAAGGCATGGCAATGGGTAAGGTTTTTGTATCCTAACCACTTTACGTTACTAGTTTATTTTTGTTTGCCAATAAACACTTAAATGGCTAAATCAGTTTTTGTAATGGGTGAGTCTATTGCACTTTTAAGTTGGCACAGCCGCAAGTAATGGTGGAAATATTATGTATATTTTGTATTATGCATGAAAGGGTGGTTTGTTAGGGTGGTTTTTTTTAGTTTTAATTTTTAAAAAAGCACATTACAGATAAAATAATATTCAGAAATGTTGAGCTTCAGTGTGTGTTTCTGTTTGTGCTTACAGCAAGAAAAGTCAGGAATACCTTCAACAAACACAAGCTTTATCTGAACCTGGTCTTGAAGTCTAGCTGCTAATTGATCAAAGCTCTAGAATCAAGTCCAGAATCAGAGTTAGCTTCATACAAGCCTATGTATAGCTTTGCTATGTACAAGGGACTTTACAGTCAAACTGACTGCTGAAAATTTGCATGTTAGCTCTATGGGAGCAAGGACTGTATCACTGTAGGTCCTGAGGGTCTAACAGCATTACTGCAATAAAACTAAGTATACTGCCAAACACAGACTCATTTATTCTTTTAATCAGTGCCCTGAAGAGAAGAAAATGCTACAGAAAAAGCATCCCATAAAATGGGGACAAGTACGCTTTTTGTCCAGTAGCACATAGTGAAAACCCTAAGGGGATGATTTTGCACATACACAAAGAAACTGCATTGAAATATTGTGGGTTACAAGTCATTACTTCAGCACTGCTGGTAAAGTGATATTGTAGCATCAGTGAGTTCAAATTAGTGCAAAATATCTATACTTGAGTAACTCTGAATAAAAGGTGTTAAAACCTTACTAACTTCAGTCATTCCTTTCAGAGGCATCTAAAACTACACCATAGTCATGCCAGTTTCTTAAGCTGTATTTTTTACTGCATTTTTCACATCAGTACATAGTAACTTTTATCCTGTAGTAATCAGCAGCCTGTCCTGACATAAGCCCTAGCTGTTTCCTGTCATACACTAAAAAAGCCAAATGCAACATGTCAGCAAGAGCATAGTGGGAAAGAAAGAGAGGGGTGAACTTGGATGGGCAGACAGTAGGAAGACGGTGGCAGTAACTATCACCTGAAAACTAACCACTTTAATGGAGCTGCTTTTATTTTTTTCTCCACTTTTAACAGTGGTACGTAAACATTCAGGCTACTGACATTAACACATAAATAGTGCATAGAGATGACCCTAATTATAAGGCACAAAATTATGTCTTTCCCCACATCTCGGTGTTCTGCTGACAGACAGAACAGAAAGACAGGTTCCCTGGGTACTGACTTACTCTGTATCATAAACTGATGTACAACAGTTTGCAAATGAAAGACTAAAGAAAATGGATCTATGAAGAGGCATCTCAAAACCTACAGCTAACTGCCTCAACTTTTTATTGCCTTCAAAAGTAGTCAAGTGTGCTTAATGTTCACAGTTAAGTTCTATCTTTCCACTCTCATTTATTACCAATCATATAAGATCACAGGCTTTGGTGTGATCCAGTTTTTAAAGTATTATTTCTCCTCTTAAAATACTCAAATTGGAATTTTTAAAACAGAACTGCTATGGAGATACACCAGGAGGTTAATGTTTGTAATGCTTAACACTTAATAAGACCATATTGGTTTGTTTTTAAAAAAACAGGCTGAAAATACTCAGATAACTGCATAACTGCAGGTTATTCTTAACTCTTTTCAAATACCTCCAGAGAACACAATGCAACATCTCAAAATTGTCTTTACAAGAGCTTTTGGGGATCAAGAGGTAGCACTGTCAGCTTTCAAATACTATTTCACAGTGTTAATGATTAAGTTTTAGTAGGGTGGGTTTTTTAGCCTTTACTGTTTTGATGGAGAAAATGAACATGGTATAAAACTACAACTTCCTTGAGCAGATATGGGAAGTGTAAGCCAAGAAAAAAATAAAACTAAAGTCAAGCAATTGAAAGGCTTAATTCCTGCGCGCAACAGAGGAACTACCATGAGTGACAGACGAAGTGAGCACGTGTATTTCCCACCACAGACAGCACCTGGGCAGGCTGGGAGCTGCTCCTCCCTCACAGCTGTCGCTCAGCTGCCATCTCCTGGGTTGGCTCCTTGTAACACAGTCTGTCCCCCACCTCCCACTTACTTCACAACAGCCCATCACTTAACTGTTTTTATAGTAAGCAACAGTTTGAGCTTCTCCTGAAAACAGAGAATGAAAGATTAAACTAGGGAAACTCTAAGTAGTGCTAGTATATGGTCGTTCTGCCACACAATGGCAACGTACTCAAAAAGCCAAATTCTCATTCTGAAGACACATACTTCTCTTACAAAACCACCCATAAACTGGCAGATCTCTGCAGGAGTCACATTATGACCTTCTGGCCTGCAACATCTATTCCCAGGAACATCTCTCTACACCTGGAGTCACCCACCTCTGCAGCATGCTGTGACACCGCAGGGTGAGCCACTGAGGGGTGGGACTACCCTACTTTTTAGCCAAGGCAGTGAAACAGCTGGATTAGCCCCAGAAAGCTAGGACTGTCTATGTTGATCTACTTCTGGCTATCACCTCACATGGACCTCACCAGAAAAAAAGGTAGCCCTCATCCAACACCTGCATGTGTGGAAACCAGGACATATGAGCCACACTATTCCCTGACACAAAATCAAGCACAGCTGGAATTCATAGCTGGACTGGAAATTTGGAAGCACTTCTGGGTCACTTCAGACGTAGCTTTAGGCAGCTATCTTAGAACAGTCATTTGTCTTCTTATGATAATATTGCCCTAGCAGAGAGGGCAGTCCTACAGAGGGAGCTGGAACACCAAGCTCAGAATATGGACTTAAAACTTCAGTGAGATACATTTTACCTCTAATTATGCACACCATCCCTCCTAAGGGCATTTCCATTTTGCTTTTAGATGCCAGCTGAAGAACAAGTTACACAAGACTGATACATCATTGTTCCAGAACAAAGCAGTACTTGCTTCATGCTCAGCTAGGGACAAAAAATGACATTTCATTGTTTTGACCATGGCAGCATACACACATTGTAACACTCAGCTGTGACAGTACAACATCTCTTCCATTCATTGTTCCTGGTCACTGTGGGGAAGTACACAATTATTCTTTCTCTTCTTTTCTGCACCCTCCTTCCTAGCTGTACTGATGATGGGGAAGGTGCACTTAAGGTCATCCTGAAGAAATCTTCCAGGCAACTGCAGCACTAGAGAGGAATTCATGCAACACAGGAGTTGCCCCTGATCAACAGGCCCCAAGTACAATTTAAATACCACTATTTTTCTGTATCAGAGGACAACAACATTATGCAAGCACTGCACATGTTTTACTTCACTTATAAACCATCCCCTACAAGGCAAACTAGCCAAATAATGCTAATTAGTTGCATGGTAACAGCAAACATTAATGTGGAAACAAGGACACCAAGAATGGGAAAGTCTGTGTACTTATTTCTTTTCAAAATCCAAAAAAAAATATTATCTGACAAAGGAAGCAATCTGTTCTCTGGATTGTGTACAATTCCCAGCAAAATTGCCACTCAAATTGCAAAGGTTTCTCTCAAACTCCAAAGCAAAGGAAAATTCAACCTTGAACTTGATCAGCTCTGCCTCTATAATAGGGTACACATGTTTTTGAGACTGTATGTGTAAGCATGCAAGAAAGAAGCAGCTCATGTTCTACAGAGAAAGAACTTGCTCGTTTCCAGTGGGGAAAGTACTTAAACAAATAAGTTAACCATGTAGACTTTACTGTAAGACAATGAAATGGATCATACTGCTGAGGCTTAAGTGTGGTACGATGTGACAATATATAAACTTGACCAAATTATTTTACTTTTTGTCTAATTTTCCTTTCTTTGTCATCTATTAATAGCCATGATTGGTAAAACTGCCAGTCACTCTTAGTAAATTGTCATGGATCCATTCCTGTGCGACTTGGTCTAGGTGTGTTAAAACATACAAAGAGATGATTTCAAAAGGACAGTCAAGAATACTTGAAACCTCTAATTTTACTCTTTCATTTAATTCAATCCAGATTGAATTATTCTAATTGCAGTGGCTACTAAAGCTGCTTAAAAACATATAGATCCTCTGTAAGTACAACTCAAAAGCTAAAACCAGTATGCTCGTTAGGAACAGTAACACTATTTTAAAATGACTACACTTATTTTTCTTTATTTGTCCAAAAGCATTCCTTGTTTTCTTTCCAAGAATATTCATCTTCATAAATCTCCTGCAAATATAAACAAAGAATGGGAAATATTGTGAGAGTCTGCTACATACAGCCACAGGCCAGGCCAAAGAACTCAACAGCCTTCCTGCTATTATTTACTGATCACAACAGGATTAGACAGCCCTTGGCCAGCAAACAGAAAACAAGGAAGCATCCTTAGAACACAATAACTTAAATGTGGGTAGATGCTGAGAATCAGGATGTGCTTCATTATTTTTAGAAGGTCCCATCTCTACTGAAGTCAATACAAGAAAGATATCTAAAGAAAATTATGTAGAAGCTGTCGAGTACACAGCAATCATGCCTGAAATTGCCCCTTTTACATGTTGCCATATTTAATTTACAATACAATCATTTTCAGCAGAGTATTGAACTGTATACGAAATGTCACTGAATCACAGAACTGTAACACTAGTAAAAAGTGATAATATAGTATTAGAGCTTCAAGACAGACAATACTATCCAGCAGTAGCCCAGCCCTCAGAAGCAAATTCAGCAGAAGTCTGCTCCCCTCTAAGACCACAGAAGTCTCGTCTCTCAAAAGCGGAGTACTGTTACCATACATCAAATACTGCCTGTGAAAGAAGGCAGAAGCACTGCTCATTACTTTGATGCAACACTGAGTTTATGCAATAAGGCTCTTTCTACAGCCGGGCTGTTCTCCCCACACATTGCCGTGTGTTCATACCAGCTTTGGGACCTCTGTTTATGCCTCCATTTATGCTGTTGCTTAATGCTGTGTGTTTGCTCAAGGTCATAGATATGAGCAGAAAACAGAAAGGCAAAAAATGCCACTTCTAGGTGAAAACTGCAATGCTGCCCAAGCAAAGGTAACACACATTTCATTGACAACCTATACAGAACAGAGTTTTGCTGCTCAAAAGGGCTACTGCACTTTAAGCCCAGGATGACATTAAAAGCAAGAGTAGCTGGATGGTATGGGCAAGGGAGGATCTTCCAGCTGCCCTGCCTGCCACAGATTGGCTTGACTGCCTTACAGGAAACTCACTGGTGCTAAACACTGGCATGTCCTCAGCAGCAACTCCTGCCCATAATGCTTGTAGGCTGAATTTGGTGGGTTTCTTGGCCTGACAGAATGACAAGCTATTATGGTAACCTGTGATAAGGGGACTTGGAATTCCAAGCTCTCCCACAGTTTCATCACTGGTAAACAGGCCACTCTGCAAACTAGTTTGAGGCTACCAGTTTCCAGCTTCTTAACTTTTGTCTTTGCTCGGAGAGAGACACATGGCACTGAGCTGGGCGTGACAGGCATCTTGCCCTAGGAATGGAGAGTGGAACCCCAGAGATCAGCAGATCTCAACGTTTCACCCACAATCCACTGTTTGCTGAAGTAGAGATAGGGACCTTCCCTCATTCACTGCCCATAGGAATCACCACGCTGTAAATGGAAGACTGCTTGGAAACACACTGAGGAATGTATGTACAGACTGAATGGACTCCACACTTCCACAAGGAAAAAGAACTGCTCTGTTTCCTTTGAGGGGATAGAGATTGCAGCTTGGCACAGTTATTGAAGAACAAGTGATTAATCTTTGTATATCTTTATGTTAGGGCTTTTATGTTGGTTAAATTGTGTCTTCTTGATTTTCCTGAAAATCAAGTCAGCTTTTGTTTTTGCCTGAAATTTATAAGCAGTTTTTGAATCCTCCTTGTTTGTTTATGTTTCATCCCATCAACACATCAACTGAATTAACTGGTTAATTTTGGATCTGATCAACTGATCAAATGACCACAAGCTCTTCTCTTAAGAGCAACAGCAGCTGTCTAAGATCCTGGTAGAGGTCTAAAATAAATTTTATCCACAACCATACCTTTTTCCATATTGGGACAGATGCTTTTAAGGTATTGATGCAGTACTTTACAGCTTCAAGAGATTCTGCTCTGTGTGGAGAGGAGACTGCAATAATCACACTTGCTTCAGTTATTGGAACCACACTAGGGAAAGGGGAGGAACAATCAGCAGCTTTAGCTAATGCTTAACATCTAGAGCACCCAAACGTTGTGGCCATGTCACGTCAGTATTCTGGCCACACAGTTTACTGACTCATTCATACTGAGTAAGTGTCAAGACGTCCAAAAGATAATACATTTTTTAAAAGAAAGAAAACCACAACCAAAATGAATGCCAGATGGGAGAATTCCATGCTTTAAAATAAATAAATTCACTAGACATAGGCTTTTTTCTTCCATTCTTTTTTTTTTAAACAAAGTCTGTGGAATTAAGAGGGGAAAACTGCTAACTTGCAACGATGCACAGGAAACTCACTGAAAGAGGGCTTAATGATTAACAAGTTAGGAACAGCCAGTTCTTATCTGAAAACCAAAGAAATCATCTTAGTTTGCTCAATAATTTGTGAAAGAAGAATTAAATGCTCCAAACTTTGCAGATCTAGCATTGAAAGTTTTTTACAAATTCTCATTTAAAATTAGTTTTTCCTGAGTGGTGTATCTTCCAAACTAGCAGAAGCAGCTGCCTCCTGACTTTCCCTCTGTAAGAAAGACTCCTCTGAAAGGCAGTTCATAGGAAAAATCTAAGTTTAAATACTTTGAGCTGTTCTCAAGAGAATTATTATCAGAAGAAAAACAGAAGAAAATAAAAACACATTTCTAATACCCTCTGAAAATTCTGCTAGTTTCAGTGAGAAGTCAGAGAAGGCTCAACTAGTATTCTATGTTTTGAACTCAAAATAAAATGCTTATTCAAGACTCAAAAAACAACAGAAAGTTCTCCAGCAAATATGGCTGGCAATTACTGAGTTTCTTCTCTCCCCACAAACTAAGATTTCAGGATCCCTATGGCATAATTTGACTTAAATATGACAAACAGAGCCTTCTGCAGCACCTCAAAAAAATTAAGTGCTGCAAATTTCACATTGTTAAAAGAAGTCAAGAGACACCAACAGCTTCCTCCATTGCCAGAATGAAATCTCAGTCTGTTTTTCCCACTTTCAAACTGTCACACAAGCATCAAGGATCCTGAAGGCTAAATGTGAACTCCAGCAAACACTACCAATACAAACCTTTTTGAAAAGACATACATCTCTGCTGCAGTAGTTTGTAAAAAATACTGCAGGTTTACAAGTGTGTAAGCAGAGCCATGTACCACACAAGGATTTCATATTCCACTTGTAGAAGGTCTGGACATACATACCCAAGTCTATGGTGAACTGCAATATGTTTGACTGATGACCACTTCTGTCTAACATCTCTGCAGATTTTCTTTATTTCATTCTCCGCCATTGAAGTATATGCTTCATATTCTAAGTGAATCACTTTTTTCCCTTCAAAATTATTTCTTGTAGTACCTAAACAGAAATGATTTATCAACCTAAAACACTAAGCAACTAAATATGTATCATACAGTTATATTATATATTCTAGAATAATACATTGTATATAAATATTGGGTGAAACCCATGATCTGCTACAGTCAAGGTTAGTACTGTGCAGCTATAAACAACTTCTCCTAATTATGGCTGTGTAAGAAGATTCTTTGAATGAGATAAATTTTTAAAAAGGAATGGTTTGGTTTACACATTATATAAGTCTGCACTCTCTACTGCCCAAGGCTGGATAATTTTTCAGGTGCTATTAAACATTACATGGGCACGTAAAGTAAGTGATGAGTATTTAGGAGCTAAGCTAAAGTTCATGTGCAAAGAGGTTTCAAGGTCTTTAGCATGTACATTACGCAACAGGACAGAGCTATCAGCCTTGACCTTCAGCAGCTCACAGGTAAAACAGTATGTTACATTCAACCAATATCTGAATTGCAGGAACTTTCATACAGGTGTGGACCTGTGGCATAGCTGTAGCATCCCAATTCGCAACTTGAACAAGCTGTGTCCAAGTGGATGAGGGAACAGTTCCCAAGCAGATTCATACTCCAGAGCCACTCCTAGGACAGCCACACCAGCAGGGAAATTTCTGAACACTTTTTCTCAGTATAACTGTTTAAAAGCTGCCATGGTCTTGTTATGTATAATTCAGATTGTGTTTTGAAACATCCTGGTTTCAGCCCAGGAATATATGTGAGAGGCAACAGTTTGGGGTCTGGATAATCCAGGTTCCATCTATTATACTATTAACATACCAGAGATTCAGCTCAGAAATATTAAACTCACCAATGAATAGAGACACTGCCCCACAGTATGGTGACACCACCAGATCAGACACTTCATCTACAGAAAGCTTTTCAGACTTCAGCTTGATAAACTCTTTTGGTACATCTTCGCTTTCATCCATAGTTCACTAGAAAAGCTGAAACCAAACAGACTCTGTTGTTTTTGGCAGTACTAACATTGGCCAACTGCTTTTTATTCTATGTTGATGCCCCAATTTATATAGAAAACACGCACCGTATACTTCCTCACGCCAAAGACCATTCTCCATGGCAAATTCACTTCTCAGACAACATGTTGTGAGAGTATTAACTGTAAAGAGGAAGCAGTGACCTGCTTTTTGTCGCATACTGATTCCTTTCTAGTCTGGTCCAGTAAGATGAATCTAGAACTAGTCTGAGAGCCCAGTTTAACAGTACAAATCAAACAGCATGGATCATTGCACTACTAGATCCCTGGTAAAAACCTGAAACTATCATCCCTACCTTATCCTGAAATCACAGCATAGGACTGAGATTTCTGATAAACACAGATTAGAGCTCTAAGTTCTAATTCTAACATTTAACAAGCTCTACAGGGCATTCAGGACCTCATACTCCAAATTTGTTTCAGTGACACATGAGACAGTTCTCATCTCTATGAGGAGACATCAGTCACCAGTTCTTCTAAGAATCAGAAGGAAAAAAGTTATTTTGAGCAGCAGCAATGGAACAAAGTGTAGTAAATACATGGACTGGCACTCGAAAGTATGCAAAGAAATGAAGCTTTTTTAAAGCAGCAGACAATTATTTTTCTGTTTAATCTTTTCTGTTACAGTGTCAGCAAGTTTCTCATTATTAACTTATATGGGCAAACTGGGTATCTACTGGCAGCCATAAACACCTATGGAAAAAAAAAAAGTCATAAAACACAAATTCAGAACAATTCCTGACCCCACTGGCAATCTTCTTGTATGTACTACATGTTAATCATCTATTGGTCCACTTGCTTATAGTATCTGGTGAGCTCAATGATTTTTTCATGGTAGTACAGACTGGTAGGAGGTAGAAGAGACCTCTGAAGATCATCTAGTCCAACTCCACTGCCAGAGTAGGATCCCCTACAGAAGATCATGCAGTAACATGACCAGTCAGCTTTTGAATGTCTCCAGAAATGTTCTTTCCAGCAGGAAAAACAAGTTATGCTCTCTCAATATAGAGAAGTTGGAGGGAGAAAATAGTCATCACATCTCTGAACCTAAAAAACAACAGATTACTGGAACATTATACAGAATCCATGAGATATTTTAGCACAGGATGACATTGCATAGTAAACTAAGCAAGTAAGTGATACCTACCTAACAAAACATGAGCAGATTCAGCCTCCACTAATTGGTGGGATAATGGCAACTTCGTCTCCAGGCTGCAGAAGCAGAAGCTGATCTCCAAGAAGCACGTACTCCTGTTGGACAGCAAAGACCACTTGATCCTGGATGACAGCAAGCCTGAGGGGGATTTGCAGGAACACAAAATAGTTTCTAAGTAAGTCACTTAAGAGGTAACAATTTGGGATTAGAAGAAAGCACTCCCCTGGTGCAGTATGTCTGGACTGCAGCAATTTTCTATACAGCAAGCATTATGGGATGCTGTTCATTAAATCTCATGAAAGTTTCAAGAGTTATTCCTGTTGTGTAACCTCACTGCTTTTAAGGCTTTGGGTCTTTTGTACTCATATATCAGAAATTTTTTGTTGATAAGAAATGGTGACAGAATTAAAAGAGCAGATATGATGTGTTTTCTGGCAAATCTCCTATGTCATATGTTGCTGTGAAAGAGTCAACAGCAAGGAATCTTTTTCATGACCAAGTGCAATCACACAATGAGCACGAAAGCTCATTGAAACATCAGCAAGACATCAGAAAAAGAATACCAACATTCTACCTTAGAAGGCACAGATATGACAACTGCTTTTGTTGAAGACT
This sequence comes from Upupa epops, assembly GCA_013397515.1. NCBI lineage: Eukaryota > Metazoa > Chordata > Aves > Bucerotiformes > Upupidae > Upupa > Upupa epops. Next base: position 230,148 of record VZRI01010241.1, on the reverse strand, counting down.
ACAGAACCTACCACAGGCAGTGGAGATCACCTAGAAACAAGAAGGCAGCCAAAAGGGTACACACATTTCCTACTAGCCAGCCAGACAAGAGTAGACAAAGCACAGGCTGAGCAAAACACAGTAGTACTGCCTTAGAGGGTACGCTGAAGGGAGGGACTGTATGGAAGTAAAGGAAGGAACTGAGTAGGACTATGGAACTGAAGTGTCCATTAGAAGGAAGGGCTCTAATTAATGTCACTTGCAATTTAATTCACTGGGGAAACTATGTGGAACACAAAAGCATTGTCAAGTACAATCAAGCTGCAGCATGAATATCCATTAGCAATGTGAATAGAAGTCTGTGGTCAATGTCCTACAATTACATTCAGTTTTTCCAGAAAGCCTAGAAGCTTCTGTGAAGCTTATTGTGAAGTAACTGCACATGCAATATGTACTGCCCCAAGTCATCATTTATGAAAAGACAAAGCTGACAAACTGTGGCAAACCAACCAAAGGTGCTGCTGCTGCTGCTTCTGACACAAAGGAACAGGCTGCAAAGTAAAATCCACAAGTTCTCTACTGCTTCTCTGTCCAAAAAATATAGCCTAATCTCCAACAGAAGTCAGAATTTCTCATTTGGAATCACATTGCCATTGCTAAATAGTTACTTTTTCATAGCTTTTGAGAATAGATTTAATAAAAAAGGGTGGTGCCTAAAGAAAGAAGTTGGAACCTAAATCCAAAGTGACGGAAATTCCAGTGTACTTAGCACTAAATCCTGAGGATCTCAAATTCTTTCATAGCATCCTTTTTTCTTTTCACTCCCCCTCCAAAATAGTGTTCCATCTCTGCCTATCAGATCCAATCTTGACAGGACTCAGAGCCTTCCCCCAGCCTTGATCTCATGGGGGATTTTTACTGACATCCTCAAAAAGCACTAGTGCTGCAGGGGTTCCTTACAGCACACACACAGCACTTCCTCAGGACCAGGCTCCCTATGGGTTTTTTTCAAATCAAGGAACGCTGGAAGTGGCTGATCTTGTTTCCTATGTCAGGGTTGAGTAGCTGTAAGCCTGCGGCAGGGTTTCAGTTCCCTTGCTGGCTCACCTTCCAGAATATGCCATAGGCTCAAACCAATGCCTAACAGTACAGTTAAAATAATCAAAAATACATGCAAATCATCATTCATTTCTTATTTATTGTCCCAATTTTATTTGATCTTCCCTAGAGACACCTCAGCAATAGAAGAATCACTGAATCTCTCTAGTAGGAAACAGCCTTTAAGATCACCAAGCCCAATCTTTGACGCAGCACTGCCAGGTCACTACGAAACCATGTCCCTAAACAACAGGCCTGTATGATATAAAAAGACTTCCAGGGATGGTGATGCTACCACTGGCCCAGGTGGAGGTTTGATAAACATTTCAGTGAAGAAATCTTTCCTAACATCCAGCCTAAACCTCCCTTGGTACAACCTGAGGTCATTTCCTCCTTAGTGCTTTGCACCAGGGAGAAGAGGCTGTCCTTCTCCTCCAAAAAGTGAGGCAGATGTAGAGATTTATCAGGTCTCCCTTTCCAGGGTAAACAAGCTCAGTTCGCTCAACATGCTTCAGCACTTCCATGTCCTTTCTGTGGTGAGGGACCCAGAACTGAACACAGTACTCAAAAGCTTGGTCTCACCAGTGCCAAACACAGGGTGATGATCACCTCCCTACTTCTGCTGACCACATTATTTCCAGTACAAGTCAGAATAACATTGAAACATGCCTCAGTTTTAGATTTACATTCACTTGTAGGTGCATTTACTACAATATGGCTCTCCTGGTCGACTCAGGCCCCATGCCATAATGCGCTATTAAGGCTCAAATTTCTGGGTACATTTGTTGGGTTTTCCTTCAGTATAAAGTTACTGCGCTTCCACTGTCCAAAAACATAAATCACTTGTTTCAAGCTACAAGGCATCGTCACCGGTTTTATAGTATCAAAGTACCGATGTGTCAGATCTATCGATATGCTCAAGTCTAAACACTGTATATGTATTAAGAAAAAAAAAACCCAACACCACCCTAATTCAGCCTTGTTACATTTTGTGCACCTCAGAGCACCTGACCCGAGTACCTTGGGTGAACCCTGACGATCTCTTCCCAGAGCTGCAGTGAGGTGATCTCCCGTGGTACCGAGAGGGTCTCACAGCGCAGCCCCGCCAGCTCCGCGCTCCGGGCGAAGTAGAGCACCGACACCTGTGGGAAACAGGCGCCGTCAGGCCGCAGGGCCTAAGGGAGAGGCCGCTGGTGCCCCCAGAACCTGCTCTAAAACACCAAACCCCAGGAGCGGGACGAGCCTTCCCTGTTTTTTTGTTTGGTTTTTTTTTTTAAGAGCTGATAAGCTCTATGGCGGCCCTCCCGTCGAGCACGGAAACGGGGAGCGAGGTGCTGGGAAGGCACGCAGGTCCGTGCGTTGCTACGCGCCCAGGCAAGGCGCCTCGGAAGCCCCCGCCGCCCTCCCCGCTGGCAGGCCCGCGCACCGGAGCGTCGGAACCTGCACCTACCTGGCAGCTCATGAAGCCACCGTCCCCGGGCGATCAGAGGCTCCGCCGCGGGCCCACAGTAGCGCCTGCGCCAGTCTGGAGACGACGGACCCGGACCGCCCCCAGCGGCCCGTCAGGGAGTTGTGCGCGGCCCTGCTCCGGCGCAGTTAGGCCCGGGAAAGGGCGTGAGAGCGGACCCGCTGTGGGATTCCCCTCGCACGAATGCGTGCGGGAGATGTGATGGTCCTCAGAGAATGGTGAGCGAGCAGGAGCACAAGGTCCTGGTTTGGCCCAACTCTCCTCACAAACAACACAGGGTGTAGTTCTGGGGTCAGCATTGTGAAAACCGGATTTCCATTTGTGTTCAGTCCCCAGATCGCAGTACCAGTGGGGAGATCACATAGTTGTACACGTGAATCTGCTGACACGGTCCACATACACTGCACACACACATACTAGCTATATAGAATCACCGAATTGGCTTTTTAATCATCTAGTCCAAACCCCTGCAGTAAGCACGGACATCTTTAACTCAGAGCCCCATCAAGCCAAAGTCTTGAAATGCCTCCAGGAATGGAGCTTCTACAGCCTCTCTGTACAGCCTGTTCCAGCGTTTCACCACTTCTTCCTTAGATCTAGTTTAAATCTACCCTGCTCTAGTTTAAATCCAGGCTGAAGAACCCAAACTCTTTAATCCTCTCCTGGTAAGAGAGATGCTCCTGTCCTTTGATCATTTTAGTCACCCTTCTGTAGACATGCTCAAGTCCACATCCTTCTTGTGTTGAGGGCTCCACAGCTGGACACGCTGCTGCAGGTGAGGTCTAACCAAAGTAGAAAGGCAGAAACAATTCTCTCAATCTGCTGGCCATACTTCTGATGCAGCCTAGGATACAACTGGCCTTCTTAGTTTGGAAGGGCCCTCAGATATCATCTAGATCCAAAGGCAGGAACACATCTCACTAGTCCAGGTGGCCCAAGACCACACCGAACCTGGCCTTGAACACTTCCAGTCTCCCTGGATGACCTGTATCAGTGCCTCTCCACCCTCCTAGTGAGGAATTTCTTCCTAAGATCAAACCTAAACCTACCCTCTTACAGTTTGAAGCCTTTCCCCTCTGTCTTATTACTAGAATCCCTAGTGAGAAGTCCCTCCAGTGTTTCCATAGGCCCCCTTCAGATACTAGGAGGCTGCTATAAGGTCCCCCTGGAGCCTTCTCTTCTCCAGGCTGAATGGTCCTAATACCTTGAGCCTATAAACTGATTGTCCAGGAGTGTATTCAATCTTTTCCTTCAGAACACCTTTCCAATATAAAAATTTACATGGTTTACCACAGAAATCTTAAATCCTTTCCCTCCTGTGTAAGGCCATTTTCTTACCTAGCATTACTTATCATATTTGTAACATTTCTTGGATGAGTTGGAACTTAATATCCACATACTGTTGAGCACTGGGATATTCATCTGTCTACTCTGGCTCTTACATTTTACATGGTACTGAGATGACTTGGCAAAAAATCTTCCCCTGAATGATCTTCTGGAACATTTACATTATTAAGCACCATTTCAGCAGTTTAAGAATGAATTTTATGGGGAAATTTGCCTTGGAAACAATTCTACTTGTCCTATGTAACTGCATTTTTTGCCTGCATTCTTTTAATATGGCCTGAGCATTGGTTGAATAATACTGTACCAATTGAATATTGATCTATCATTGCTGATGCAGATTTTTTTTAAATCTCTGGTAAGGAATGACATCCTTTATAAGCCGTGATTTATATGACTTTAACAAGGCCAGACTCAAGGGGGCTTTGTGTATCCCAATCTAGTAGGAGTATTCCCAGCCCATGTCAAGGTGGTTGGAACTAGATTATCTTTAAGGTCCTTTCCAACCCAAACAATTCTATGATTCTATGAACCTCACAACAGTAAAGGAAGAATTCGTCTTGTCAAGTGACCTTGGGGTAACTGCTGTTCTGGCTGGTGATGCAGAGTCTGTCATCAGTAATTGTGTCTTGGGCAGATGGTCAGGTAGCAAACATATGTCCTGGCTGGAAGCAACACTGTCATCAGAAAATAAAATACATGCTGTCAAATAAAGAACTACTATTCAGTCATTTCAGAACATGGCTGAGAAAGGAGACACACCGTTCTATGTAATAATTCTTGTATTCAAGGTACAATGACAATGGAAGTTCAGCTGATAAAGTTTTTTAAAAATTGTGCTATAGAAATACAATTGTATCCATGGAAATTGTATTTTGTACCAGCTAACCCAGTACACCAACCATGTCTTAATCCTGTGTTATGAGGAACAAGCAATATATTTCTATATCTGTAATTTTTTATTTATTTTTTTTTCATGATTAACTACTGTTACAGATTGAACTCTCCTCAAAACAGCATGTGTCCAGTGAATAAAATGAATGCTTGCTTTCTTTGGACTTTGTAATTTTGAATCTATGTATTCTAAATTAAATACATCAGATTGACCAGGTACACGTGGTCCTGCCAATAGCTAGCAATTGACTGTCATGTTTTTCTCTTGCAAAACATATGCCACCTATGCCTGTCCTTAACATGAAGTAGGTGGGAGCTGGGTTCAGGGGGAGCAAATCATAGAACAATAGAATCATAGAGTCAACCTAACACCATAATGCCCACTAAACCACATTTCTAAGTACCACATCTACATATTTTTAACAGCTTCAGAGACAATGACTCCACCACTCCCATACCTGACCACTCTTTCAGTAAAGAAATTTTTACTAATGTTCAATCTAAACCTCCCTTGGTACAGCTTCAGGCTGTTTTCTATCATCCTATCACTAGTGACTTGGGAGAATTGACTGACCCTACCTCTCTACAACCTCCTTTCAGGTAGTTAAGGTCTCCTTTAGCTTCCTCTTCTCCACACTGAACGACCCCAGTTCCCTCAGCTGCTTGTCGTAAGACACATCCTCCAGGCCCTTCACTAGCCTTGTTGCCCTTTGGATACATCCCAGTACCTCAATGTCTTTCTTGAAATGAGCTGCCCAAACTGAACACAATATTCAAGGTGAGGCCTCAGTAGTGTCAAGTACAGGGAGACAACCACTTCCCTAAGTCCTGCTGGCCATACTATTTCTGATGCAGGCCAGGATAACATTTGCCTTCTTGGCCGCATGGGCACACTGCTGGTTAGTGTTCAGCTGGCTGTCAGTCAGCATCCTGATGTCCTTTTCTGCCAACCAGTTCTCCAGGCACTCCTCCCCAAGCCTGTAGCTTTGCATGGGGTTGTTGTGATTGAAGTGCAAGACCTGGCACTAGGTCTTATTAAGCCTTATACAATTGAACTCAGCCCATCAATCCAACCTAAGTGCCTTTGCAGAGCATTCTGACCCTCAAACAGATCAACACACCCACCCAATTTAGTGTCATCTGCAAACTTGAGGAGGGTGCATGCAATGCCCTCATCCAGATCATTGATAAAGATGTTAAACAAGTCTGGTCCCAACACAGCCCTGGGGAGTATCAGTTGTGACCAGCCAACTCGATTCCACTCCATTCAACACAACTCTCTGGGCACAGCTGTGAAACCTGTTTGTTACCCATCTAGAGTCCACCTGTCTAAGCCATGGGCCACAAACTTCTGTAGCAGAATACTGTGTGAGACTGTGTCAAATGTTTTACTGATGTCTAGATAAACACCCACAGCCTCCCCCTCATCCACTAGACAGGTCATCTGATCATAGAAGGAGATCAAGTTGGTCAAGAAAGACCTGCCTTTCATTAATCCCTGCTGCCTGGCCCTTATCCTCTGGCTGTCCTGCACTTGCTGTGTGAATGAGCTCAGAATGAGATGTTTCATAATCTTTCCCAGGACTGAGGTCAGGCTGACAGACCTGTAGATGCTCAGATCATCCTTCCTCCCTTCTTGTGAAGGGTGTCCCCTCAGCAGACTTGTGTCATCTAGGAACTGTCTTGTTAGCCAGGAACATTGATAAATCATAGAGTCATAGAATTACTCAGTTGGAAAAGACCCTTGAGATCATCAAGTGCAACAATTAACCAAAGTTCACCACTAAACCGTATCTTTAATCAACACATCTATACAATCTTTAAACACATCCAGGAATGATGACTCAACCACTTCCCTGGGCAGCCTGTTCCAGTGCCTGACTACTCTTCCAAAAGAAAAAAATTTCCTCATGTCCAGCCTAAACCTCACCTGATGCAGCTTGAAGCCATTCTTTCTTGTTCTATCAGTAATTATCTGCCAGAGGAGACCAGCACCCACGTGAGACCTAGCAATAGTATCTTCTCTCATCCTCCTCTTCCTTAGCCTAAACAGCCACAGCTCCCTCAGCCTACCCTCATAAAACTTGTTGTTTAGGCTCTGCACCAGCTTTGTTGCTCTTCTTTCCCTCTGGAGTGATTTAGCAGCAATACTGATAGGAGAGTGGTGAGGTTGCTGGGGGTGGGGGGAGGGTTTTAAGGGAACACAGATGCTGTTTGCAAGGCAGAAGTATGAAGGGCATCTTGGGAAAAACAAGGGTTGAAGAGCAGGAAGGCCATATGCCATTTGGACATAGTGTTTTGAGCTGCTGTGTTTTTTCGTTTCGGCTCTGTGTTTTGCCCTCACAGCTTTGGCTGCCTGAATGCTCTGACTCCTTTTGGATTCAGGTTATCCTCTGAGCTCTGCTTCAGGCCTGCAATCTTCTTCACTGGTCCCAATTACTCCAGGACCATGCCTGCTACACACTTGTTTCCCCCGGCCCCCTGTACTGGCACTTCACTGCCACCACTGTCCTGGCAGCTCTCCAGACTACAGCTCCAGTTGAATTGGGTTTTGTACATTATTTCCTACCCCTCATGTACCCTCTTTCCTCTCATTATTCCTCTAATTTTCCACCATTAAAGTTATAGCATGTTATTCCAGTCACCTGATCTCTCTTATTCTATAATTCTCCTATTAAAAAGAATCTGCCCTGTAGGGGTTCTACATTTAACCCTAAAACCAGGACAGAAGCATAGAATAGGGGGTAGGATTTGTGACTGATAATCTATTATCTATGTTCTGGAACAGATAAAAAGATGTTAGAAGTTCTGAAAAGCAGGGTTTAAACTGAGGTGTCATGTGAGTATGTGTAAGAAAATTCGGCCTAAATACTTCATTTTTGAAGTCTCTTCTTCCAGAAACATAATCCTCAGCAAAAGGCCTACTATACTGTGTAGTTTGCAAGTGTGAGTTTTATTGGTAATACTTTTTGTTTGTGGGAAGTTTTGGGTGCAATGTACCTACATAAGATAATATGAGATATATTTGTATAGCTCTGGAGGAGATAAGGTACTGGCATTTTGAAACCACATGATTTTCCCTTAAAATACTTTATGGCTTGGATCCTTCTTTCAGGAACAATTTTCTTCGAGATTTTGGTTTGGAATATTTGATTATCTGTAGTGTATAATGTGCAGTTCAAAGTGTTATTTACTGAGTCTAATAGTATTTTTAATTAAATCTTGTCCAAAGCCACAGTGCTTTCCATTTAGCTAACAGGTGTATATTATGTTCTCCCACAGCAGTATTTGTATTAGACTCTCAGAATGTATTTCCTTTGGATTTTTTTAATTTTAACAGCTGTGATGAAGTCAAAGGAGACATTTCTTATTCCACTTTCCAACATTCTTTGTTGATAGTTGGTGTTGAAAAATTGCAAAACTTACTCTATGGAATTCACTTATACTACCTGAAGAGGCTGTGGTTTAAGGCAAGTTACATTCTAGTAATGCTAAGGAGAAGCAAATGGTGAGCAGCTGATATTCTTAATAGTATTTTTCTTTCAAAAACAAACTTTGAACTTGAAGATCTAGGTAGAATATACCTAAGCACTAAGCTTTCAGTCTAAGGCAGTGATTCTGCAGAATGCTGTTGAATGGAAAGAAATAGAGCAAAGTCAACAAAACTTAGGTAGCTACACTAGACTGCTAGTACTAAGCTAATAACCTAATATAGAAATTGGTGTAAAACAGGGCTGCATGCACTGTCAAAAAACAAAGAATGAAATGGAGACATTGTTACTCTTACTTTTTTAACCAATGCATTGCAGCAAATTTGCTTTCTGGGACAGCACAAGGTTGTGATTGTCTTTTGTTTTCATTTTTGACCCTTTTCTCGTAATGCATAAATCATTAGTTACCACTCTAAAGTTCAAATTTATACTTACAAAGTCTTCAGAGACCTTATTTTAATCTGGTTTTACTGTTGTGAAAATTTCAGTTATGCTGGTGCTAGGTTTGACACTGTCTTCGATATATACCTGAGAGGCAGATTTGATGTATAGTACTGTATGTTGAAGAACAGACACTATTCCTGTACTTTATGCTTTGGGAAACAACTGGAAAAAGAATAAGTTATTATGGTCTGGAATAACCCTTCATTACCTGTTTTACCCTTCATTTGTCTTGGGCAACTAGCCAGGTCTGAAGTAAGTTTATTAACCTCCTGTTACTGAGCTAATTTTTTAAAAAAGTCATAAAATGCTGTTTGGAATACTCTGCAAGGATCCAAAAGTGGGACAAGTATAAGAGATATATCCAGTCATAACATAATTCCGTTCTGAATGTGTCCTTATACATGTCAACACTGATATTAGTCTGGAAAACGTCCCCTCTGTATTTGGGGAGGAAGGAGAGCTAGTCCTTGCATTTCCATGCTGGTACAGTGAAGAGAAAAAAGTGAATATATGAATCTGCCTGAGGTACTGTGACCTCTAAGATTCCTGTGTGTGAGGTATATGTGGCCATTTGACCAATGTCTTTAACATTCCCCTTGGCACTCTTTGAAATTGCCTATTACAAAACAGATGGTGAGGTAGTTACTTTTTGAGGGGCTAGGAGAGCATGACCACATCTGGAATTAATCTTTAGCTCCTTAAACCGATAGATCACCCAGTTTTAAGAGGGTTTTCTAATATAAATACATTTCACAAGTAGAGAAAAATACACAACTTTAAGGCAGAGTATAAGCAATATGTAACTATAATTCTAGACACACAACTATTTCTGTTCAACTATCTCAAGTAATTTCTACAAGAATTTATTTTTATTTACATTGAGCCACAGCAGTAAAAGAAACATGTAACTTAAATTAGATTTTTTAAAAAAATCTGTAATTTTTAATGCTTTGTAGAAAGTGTCTTTCTTTTTGTTGACCATTAAAATACTCATGAAGATATGACCTTTTCCATTTTCTTACTCTCCTCTGCTCCAAAAGATAGCTAAACATTGTATTAAACCAATATACACACCAACATCATTCCAATAAGCTAGCTGTGGTGTTTTAGGTGATAATTAAGCAGTATAATACATGCTCTGAAGATGTTTATCAGTTCCAACCGTTAATATTCAAGCCCAATGCTAAATATGTTGTTGAGCACCTTATCTAAGATGCTAAGGTAAAAACTATTCTGTACTATTTGACACTAAGGAAACATGCAAGTTATAACCCATAGAACATCTTATTTTAAAATGCTTCATGTTTAACCTGGCTGATATTTGGTCTGGATAATCTAAGTATTGTAATTATCATAGGTGTTGTCTATTGTCATAGAAAAATACTTGTAATGTCAAAAATTCATTACTTCCTGTAGTGAAAATTCATGCAAAATGTACTTATAAGAACAAAGGATATTGAATATTCTCAAATCTACAGGTCATGTGTCTGGTATTTAAAAAGAAAAGTTGTTGTCTGTAGTATTTTTGCTTGACTTGTATGTTTTTCTTTTGAAAAGTACCGAGTACAGGGAGACAAGAAACATCTGCAGATAAATAAAAGAGGGATAATTTATGTTCCATGATTAAAGTTTTGGCACTCTAATTATAATACGTAAGATTTGTAACATTGCACAAGGTAACAGACACTTCACAATATGGATTTGCTGAAGTCAATAGACTGATCTGTGGGTGGCTGATGAAAATAAACCCAACCTCTTTACCCACCAGATTTTGGGTTTTGTGGTAAATACTTTTCTATCACTATTACAGATTGTAGCTACCCTATCTATCAGTTGTTTATAAGAATTTTAACTGCTTTGCTCATCCTGAAAATGGAAACTTTGCTGAAGTTTTACAGTATTTCAGATCAGTATCTTCCTAGCTCTGGAGGCACACACACAGCACAATTGTGAGAGGACATTCTAGTGAAATCCTTCGGTATCTCTTAAAGTATTCTAGTTGTTTTATCTTCAATAGTTTCCTTACACTTGAGATGTAACAATTGTATTGCTGATTCTGTAGAAACTTACATTTAAACACCCTAATTAACTCTACACTTAAGCATTTTTGAGTCACAGTGTAAAAATGCATAGACTTTTATAATGGGCTTGATACCCTTAAAGGTCTTTTCCAACCTGAGATTTTATGGTTCTATAAGCACCTGAAAGAGGGAGTGGCACAAATGTCACTAGAAGTAGATCAGCACTGACATTACCCAAGGTGTTAGGTGCATCTTGCATCATGCTGTGTTCCTATACCTATCTCCTTCTCATATACAAAGGACCATTGCTGACAGTCTCCAAGTGTTCATAATCTTACAGTCAGCATATAGAACTGAATGAGTATTCTTATTGGAAGGGTATGCTTTTCACTCTGCTGTTTCACACACTTCTAGAAAAACGTGGCTAGAACTTGATTGATAATATCTTCTACTGATGTTGATCAAACTGGAATAATTTCCAGCAGCCTATATGCCCTGTGCATATTCAGCTGTTCTCTACATTTGGTCCTAGCATCCAACTAGTTCTGCATACAACAAAGTAATATGGGATTGCCTGTAGTGGATGGAGAAAAAAAGCTTGTCATAAACAAACTTTCCAAAATCTATGTGCAACACTGAGATGCTAAAGTTTCTATGGCTTTATTTTGAAAAAGGATTTCAACTACTGATAACAGCACACATATCCACATGAGGGCACCAGCTGACATCTTATTCTCAGACCAATATGTAATCTGTTTCTGAAACGAACATGTCCATCAATGGTCACTCCATTGTTATACTTACAAGAGCTAAAGGTGCAACTGTTAGTTGTTGCAGTTCTCAAATTTTGTGTGTTTTTTTTTTTAAGGCACTTCCCCTAAACACTACATTCAACAGATATCTTGATTCAAACTTTAATCACACAGGTATGTGGAGGTCTTAACTTTTTAAAAGCAAAATTATTTTTGTCCTGGTCACATCATGTAATACAAGTGAACTCTCATTAAAATTGGTAAAGTTTATTATTATTTTAGCTCTGAAAGAAGAACAAAACTTCCAAGGCTTTAGCTTCATGTTTATTAAAACAAAAAAAGTATGCTGTCCACTCCAATTTTATTTGTAGACATTATATAATCTTTTAAAAACAAAAAAAAACCCCAAACCACAAAGACTGATTCCTGCTCTACTCTTGCATAGGCAAAGAATTCAGAAGCAAGGTTGTTCACTTCCTTTCCCTGCTGAACTCCAAGAACATTGACCAACGTAAGTATTACAGGAACAATTGTGTTTCCTCCCCTAAGTTCCAAAGCACCAGGCAGTGAGAACTGCAAAAGCTTGATCTGTCTTCAGGGGCCAGCAGACTGTTTGCTAAATGTAGGATGTAACAATGTACTAGCTAAATAGAGAAGGTTACCCAAGCAGATGGCAGGGTAGTAAGAGAGTTGACTACACACAACATGAAATGATGTAAAGGGCATTTTTCTTTCAAATCAACTGGACAGCTTTTTGAAGGAAAGAGAAATTTGCCAGGAACTTCTAAAATACTTCAGAGGGTCAGCACATAAGCTGTTACAGCCTAGCGAGACTAATCTCTGTAGACTCAAAACAGTGGAAACCCCCTTGGCTTTTCCAAAGAGTGATTCAGAAGAACCAAATTAGCTTCTCTTGCTTGCCCCTGACCAATGCTTGCTGTTTTGACTGTTGGGGTGGCCTGGAGAAATTGGTCTCTTGGGGCTAATCTTGGTCATAGTGAATATTCTTTCCTGGTGACAGAGAAACAAAATACCATTATTTAAAGATTAGATATCATGGTTTAGTATAGTCCTCTGGAGTGGGAAAAGCCTAGGTTTTTTTTTTCTCAGCAGGAGGTCATAGATTTGGAAAAGTCAGAAAAGGTATTGAGCTGAAGACTGCCCTTATTACAGCACAAACAAAATATGTGTGAGAGCATGAGAACAAGTCTAAGCGGACAGTAAAAACTTGTGAAGTTATGAATCTTCTTGAAATTCAGGTGGAAAGTACTGACTTTAAAGAATCTTTAGGTATTTTTTATAATAAAAATGCTAATTTGGAAGGACAATAGTCTTTAGCACAGTAATTTAGCCTTGCAAAATTTACAAAAGTATTCTAGATTCAAAATCCTCAAAAAACTATTTTTGGGAAAGAGAAAAAAGTTAATATCCCTCTGCATCACATATACACTGAAAGAGGCATTTTCAGTGCCAGTGTTTCAGGTCTACTAAACATAAATAAGATGCCAGAAAATGTCAAAGTATTTATGTGTAAGGAGCTGTATTTTGACATATTGTTTTGGCACCAGAGCTGTATCAAGTAATTATTTCCTTTCTTCAGGTAATACCAACACATGATTAATGGATGTATGTTTGTTATGGGTTCCAGTAGTGGTATCTGCTATCTCAGTGGCAGCAATATGTCAGGGGAAGGGAAGAGTGGAATGAAAGTTGTTTGGTTGTCTTGCATTGCTTTTTCTCCAAAGCTCTTCTAAAGGCAAGAATCAGCAGAGACAGTAGTTGTTGTGTTACAATATAAGTGGTTCTGGTTGGTACATAAAGTACTTGTTCAGAAGACTGGATTATGTCAATACATATTCATAATTTGAAAAGCCTGATGCCTTGGAGATATTGAGAGTCTTCTAAAGATTCTCAATAACTGATTTTAACATAGGCCAGACTTCAGTATTGCTCGATGTAGCTCATAATGTAGGAGAAAGTAAAATTTGCATAACTTGAGAGAAGATGACAAGCTAATGATGTATAATAGGGAAACCGAGACTCCAGCATGCACATTGAGAGAACAGAAATAAAACACAAAATGTAGCTTTGTTGCCAAATAAAACTTAAGAAGGACAGCACTCTAAGCACTCTTAAGTGTTCATACCTGAGGAGGATTGTGAAGCTAATAACACTCTGCATGTCAGGATCCCTTTGGTGCATGCGGGTTACAATCTCTTGAATCTAATTGGTTCTGGCACCTCAGGCATCACAGGTACAACAGAACTAAGATAAGGATGAAAAATAGATTACTATAAACTCTGTAGTGCAGAGTGGTGGCAACGCTGTCTGAAGGGGCAGTGATTTCTATGAGAAGCCTCTAAGATTTTATGTCTGTCAGAAAGGAAACTTCCACAGTCCTTACTTCATCTACTAAGCGGGTCACCTTGTTAATAAAGGACATGAGGTTAGTGAAGATGGGCCTGCCTTTCATAAACCTGTGCTGACTGGGCCTGATCACTTGATTATATTGTACATGCCATGTGATGGCACACAAGATGATCTGCTCCATAAACTTCCTGTAACCTTTAGGCATCTAAAGTGAAATATTCCAATCAATTTAAGGTGCATTTGCAGATAATGGGTGAATAATGATCACTTTTACATGGCTTATAACTAATTAGAAAGTTTTAGCAGTTGTTTCAAGACACCTAGGTGTTGTAGATTGAAATATTTAACACAGTTTGACTTGACAATATTCAAATATTATTGCAAGTATAAAGTAAATAGAAGAATTGGATTTTAGCAGCACTTAATGATTAACCATTTCAAGAACCAGCAAGATCAAAGCAGCAACATAATTACAGATTTGAGGATAAAACCCATGCTAACTTACTGCACAGTACCTGCAATCAGAATATATACATATGCAGACACAAAACATGCAGACAAGCACATAGACAAATACATGAATCCAGAGATCAACCTTAAATGCACAAATTTATATGCACTTAACCTTAAATGCACTTATTTATAACATATATAACACATAAATAAGTAGGAAGAGAGATATAGGAGAAAGAGGCCAGCCTAGAGTGAAAATGTCCCTCTTCAAGTTTAGAGTAAAAACACTGCCTTTTGCAATCCACTTTTGATTTTTCCAGTGTATTTTTTTGTAACCCAGAAAAGAGAATCACACTCAGTATTGAGTGGCCCATGAGTGGTGGGATTCACAACCACATCAAGTACTAGCAGTGGCACTAAATGACACAAATGTGATACAGGAGATGTAGACAAGCAATCTAGATGGATATTCATGTTTGTGCAAGCAAGAGGTGCAGGCTTGAACAAATGAGTCCTTGCACCAAGAAGTGACAACTCTGGAAAAATTTTAGAAGTAATTACAGAGGTCATGTGTGTTAGTAGGTATTCAGTAAGAGCATGAATCTTCCTTTATGTTTTCTCTTCCTTAGTACTTGATTCACAAATGGAGTAAATTGGTATGAATTAACTGTTTCACCAACCTAGCACACTGATGGCTCCTATTTAGCCACTGTCCCCTGAGCTGGATTGGAGAGTGGCTGGAAAGCTGCTAGACAGAAAGAGACCTGGGAGTGTTAACTGATCATCATCTAAATATGAGCCAGCAGTGTACTTAGGTGGCCAGGAAGGCAAATGACATTCTGGCTTATATCAGAAGTAGTGTGGCCAGCAGGGTTTGGGAAGTGTTTGTTATTTATTATTATTAAAAAATATAATAAATTATTTATTTTCTATTAAAAGGCTAGCAAAAGCTTTTGTTGTCATAGTATGTACGCATGTGGTGTTTCTAATTCTGTAAGTACTTTCTGCTAGGTAGCGTAGGTAGCCTCACCTTCAACTGTTGTAACTGCTGAGAACCATGTAGCTTAAAAAAAAAAACAAAAATTGCAAAGAAAATGTATCAATTGGTCATGCAGCTGCACACAGACATTGATGCCAGCTCAGGAGAGAAGGTATGGGTGGAAACAAGCAATGAGGAAAATGGGATCGTTTATTTCAGCAGCAGTATGGAGACTATGCCGAAAAAATGGCTCATGATTCCACTAATGGTTGCCAATGTAACAAAGATATATAAGTAGAAATACTGATAAAGTATTTTATTATTTTTTTCAAAAATTTAGAGACAGAAGAGTGAACACAGATTTCATGAGAACTTTAGACATCAAATACCAGAATGTAATTGCTCTTTCAAAACCATTAGATCATTTTAAAACGTGTGCAAAAAGGTGGGGATGTTGTTGTCACAAAAGTGAAAGCTCTATTTATGAAGCTGAATTTAATCTACTTGCCATACATATCACCAGTGGACCTGTACAGCTGGGTACATGGTACTAGCCCCAAAGGTTATGACTGGGCACACTGGGTGGTTCTTTGGAAGTAAATTGGTTCTGTATTTTGAAAACAAGTCTTCAGCCTAGGATGAGTTTATTAAATTAAAATCCCAAATATGATTAGCCTAACTAAAGAAGTAGTATTTGAAGTTACAAGGAGAACTCTATAGATCAGCAAGTAACACACCACTAAGTGAGGACCTATGGATTACTGAGCTAACCTGGAATAAAGCTTTCCCTGTAAAAGTAAACTGTCCAAAGTATAAATTGATATGGAATTTCCTTTGGGCTCACATCTCAGGTCTGGTAAATTAATGTGATTTATAACAAACCTAATAGAGGCTGAAATGCTACATAGCCTCTTCCAGTGACCCTAATATAATTGTTATTTTCTACAGTGCTTCTGTTGTTGCTTTGTCATTGGTAGTGATGCTTTTTGTCTGAAGCAAGATAAGTAGGAGTTGTTAAAGATTTTTGCAATCAAGCATATGTGTGACAAAGAACATAGTGTAAATGAGAAACTGTGACCTGGGAATCACTTATACTGTCTTTTCTATCCTTTTACTTTTTCTCGATATATGATGATGCTGGATTATAGATTCTGTTGGGATCTCTGTTATCATAGAACTGAATGTAATAACAGGTACAGAATTAACTTCAAGTAGTTACTGACCAGCCTTAATATCATTTATATCTCATGTGTACCTGTTTTAAACTTTTTTGAAACTCCATTTGACCCAGCAGAGAAAAAGAAAATGAAATAGCAGATGCAAATTACAGCACTTCTTTAGCTGTACATGCAGTCTGTGAACAATTCATCTTGCCTTTGTGTGTTGCTGAGCAGGGATTTGTCTTTTTGCCTGTAATGGGTTAGATCAAGGGTCTAAATCATTTTGTGTTGGTGCCTGCAATTCAAGCACACAACTAATTCTCGCCAAGAATTCAACAGGCAATGAAGCAACTTTGCTAAAAAGAAAAGAATTTATTGAACTCATCACTCAATAAGAAAAAGAAAAATCCCCAAATAAGTAAAAGAATCAAAAAGGTAAAACAGAAACTGTATGACAATGTCTTTACATGTGCTTTGAGAGAAATGGGAGACAGCTAACACATTGGGTTTTCCTTTTAAATGAGAGCCCTGGAGGAAGAGCGTGTACACCAACACTCATAACCACAAAGCCAACACACACACACACACATACACACACACACACAATTGCACCCCGCTTCCAAAAGAGAAGGTGATGGGGGGGCAGAAATACAGAAATACAGCAGAAATACAGCACAAAATATATATTTGATGCTTGTGGAAAAGTTCTTTTTCCAGTCATCTTGCAGATGTCAGTCCCCCCTCACGTCTCTGTCTTCTAGCTCCCCTTGGCTTCGGAGCTCTTCTTTGAGGCAATAACAGCATATCCACAGTCCAGGAGGTTCCTCCAGTGCATTGGTGACAATTTCCTGATGCAAACGGTGGAGGAGCCCACTAGGAGAGGAGGTTATCTTCCCCTTGTATTCGTCACTGCTTACACCGCACCTGGAGTATTGTGTTCAGTTCTGGGCCCCTCAATTTAGGAAGCATGTTGAGGTGCTGGAACGAGTCCAGAGAAGAGCAACTAGATTGGTAAAGGGCCTGGAAGGTAAGCCCTACAAGGAGGGGTTGATGGAGTTGGATCTGTTTAGCCTGGAAAAGAGGAGGCTCTGGGGTGACCTTGTAGTGTCTGTAACTACTGAAAAGGTGGTTATGGTCAGGCAGGGGTCAGTCTTTTCAACCTGGGCACTGGAGACAGGACAAGGGGTCACAGTCTTAAGCTCCATCACGGAAGGTTTAGACGACATTAGGAAGAGGTTTATTACTGAAAGAGTGATCCAGTTTTGGAACAGGCTGCCCACGGAGGTGGTTGGGTCACTGTCTCTGGAGATGTTTAAGGTTAGGCAGGATGAAGTGCTGAGTAGCATGATCTAGATGTCAGATGTTCAGGTTTACCTGGTTGGTTTTAGGTTGGACTGGATGATCTTTAAGGTCTTTTCCAGCCTCATCATTACTGTGATACTCTGATACTGTGACTATGAGCCAGGAATGTGCTCTTGTGGCCAAGAAGGCCAACAGCATCCTGGGGTGCATCAGAAGGCAGGTGGTTAGCAGATCAAGAGAGGTCCTTCTTTCCCTCCTCTACTGTGCACTAGTGACACTGACTGCATCTGGAGTATTGAGTCCACTTCTGGGCCCCTCAGTTCAAGAAGGACACAGAGCTGCTGGAGAGGGTCCAGGATAAAGCAAGGAAGATGATGAAGAAAGTAGAACAGTTCCCTTATGAGGAAATACTGAGGGAGCTGGGTCTCTTGAGCTTGGAGAAGAGGAGGCTGAGGGGTGACCTCATTAATGTCTTTAAATATGTGAGGGGTGGGTATCAGGAGGATGGAGCCAGGCTCTTCTCAAGGTCATGTGGTGATAGGACAAGGACCAATGGGTGCAAGCTGGAACAGAGGAGGTTCCATATCAGTATCAGAAGGAACTTCTTCACAGTGATGGTCATGCAGGACTGGAACAGCCTGGCCAGGGGCGTTGTGGTGTCTCCTTCTCTGGAGACATTCAAGACCCACCTGGTTGTGTTCCTGTGTGATTTGGACATTTGATTAGGTGATCCTGCTGTGGCAAGGGGATTGGACTAGATGTTCTTTCGAGGTCCCTTCCGATCCCTAATGATTCTATGATTCTAGATGTAAGAATATAGCAGTTTCCCAGTATCTTTCTGTTTGCCAAAGGCTCAGGAGATTGGTACTTAAGATCTTTCTCTCTTATCAGAAGCTTCTCTCAGTCTCTCAGGGGCAGACCCTGCAGCATTTTGGTGGGGATAGAGGCTACATGACGCTGGTCACATGGGGCAATACCTGTTGTGGTAGATAGGCCTTCACCGGGGCCTTCTCCAGGGCCTGCTCCCCTCTTTTCCTCTTCCCTATGGTTAAGGCTTCACAGGAGAGAAAGTGTTAAAGAGTTCACTGCTGTTTGGCATCTTGAAATGCAATCCAGCTGAGAGAAAAGTGCTTAGGAGCTAACCCTCCCTTCAGCCTACTGTGAGGAACCAGGATGAGCTGGTAATGTCTCTCTGCATTTGAGCTGTCAGGCAAAAGAGGGCTGTAGTTGCTTCCGCAGAATTGCTGCAGCTAGGTTAATCTTCTGTGTTCCACCCTTTGGTGGCCAGTAGACTGAGAGCCTTTCTTGCCCCATCCTACCCTGGGCCAGGGGGCAGCAGGGGAAGGTCTTTTGCAGAGAAGCTCTCTGACTTGCAAGACATACCAGAGATGATGAAGGTCAGAAAACAGGAAGTGCATTGCCTTTTATAGACTCTGTCCACCAACCACCTGTAGGGTCAGGATGCTGACCCAGGGGTCTGCTGGGAAAGTTATATATAGCTTCTAAATAAAACGTTCTTTGGTGCATAAAAGCACCAAAATTAACACTTGAAAATTTGGTAATTTTCAAACTTCCAATTATGGATCTTTCTGTTTCTCCTGAGGCTAAGACTATTTTTGGTGCATTGATTTTGGCACCTTCTAAAAATATTCATATGCTCATATTCAAAAATATGGCCATAACCTTAAAGTTTAAGTTGTGTGTGTTATTAACATCTGCAAAACTCCCCAAGAACCTGCACACCCTGGTCACTGATAGGCTGTGAATTCAGCAGCCTTCATATGTGCAATTATACATGTTATAAATTTTGCCCCACTTCTCTCAGTAAAATTTGCAACTGGACAATTCTCATGCTGCTTGCATTTAGCTGTTGGCACGTAACACTATTGGTCATTACATCCGTGTTAGGCTTGTTCATGGGGAGAGAAGAGGATAGTTGCTATAAATGGTTCTTGGAAAATATGGGTCAATGGGAGAATTGATTTAAGCTGACCCTGACAAAATGGTCTTAAAACAGGGTTCTCCAACCAGGGCCCATTAAAATATTAATTAATTTTTCTTGCTGTTCTCAAAACACTGAAACTCTGTCAGCCCTGGAACAGGATGAACTGCCAAGAGTGCAGTTTTATATGGCAGTGATGTCCCTTCTGGTGTTTGTTGTTATAATTCCAAATCACAAGGTGAGGTGTCAAACACAAAAGAGTAAATTACTCTGCACCATATGTATACAAAGAAAACACTTATCTTACTTGCTCAGTTATCTGCTCCTTTTATTTTAATTTTGGTACCTTTAGAATTTCCAACTCCAGAAGATTCTTAAGAGGTTGTTCTTCCAACACCAACTTTCATAAAGGGTAAAAGGGAAGATAGTAACTAGTAACATGCATTTTTAAAGTTTTCAGGAAAAAAGGTTTACTAATTTTCATATTTTTCAAGAAAGACCAATTTTTGGTGATGTTTTTTGGGTTTGTTTGTTTCAGACTTTTTTATTTTGTTTTATTTGAGAAAAAAAATCACTGGGAATTTGAACCAGTTCAAGACCAGATTTTTACAATTAAATTGGTATCTGAAAAGTAGAACACTTTTTTTTAGAAACTTAGGCAAGAACTGAATAAGTCATGACAAGAAGGTAAATTTCACAGAATTGTGGAATCAGAGTCATTGGAAAGGACCTCAAGAAATCACCTAGTCCACACTCCTAAACAGGACTGTCTAAAGCAGATTGCACAGGGCTGCATCCAGAAAGATTTGCGTATCTCCAGAGAAGAAAACTCCACAGCCTGTCTAGGCAGCCTTTTCCAGGGTTCTGTGACTCACACTGTAAAGAAGTTTTTCCCTATTTCTAAATGAAACTTCCTGTGTTTCCAGCTTGTGCCCATTGCCCCTTGTCCTGTCACTGGTCACAACTGAAAACACTCTGGCACCATCCTCCCTACAACCACCCTTCAGGTATTTATAAATGTAGATCGTATCTCCTCTTATTCTTCTCTTCTTAAGGCAAAACCATCCCAGATCTCTCAACCTTTTCTCATAGGAGAAGTGCTCCAGGCCCACAGTCATCTTCATTGCCCTCTGACAGTAGTTCCCTGTCTCTCTTGAGCAGAAATGGATGCAGTACTCTGGATATAGCTTTACCAGGGCAGAGGGTAAGGACAACCTCTATAGATCTACTGCATGCTGAAATACTATGGGTCTTCTTGGCAACAAGGACACACTGTCAGCTCATGATCAGCTTGCTGTCTACCAGGACTACAAGATCTTTTTCTTCAAGGCTAGTTTCCAATACTGATGCATTGGGTTGTTCCTCTCCAGGTGCAGGACCCTACACTTGCTCCTGTTGACCTTCATTGAGGTCCTCTTTTCCCAATTCTCCAGCCCGTTGAGGTGACGCTGGATGGCAGCAGAGCCACACTTCCCAGCTTTGAACCATGAGCATACTTGCTGAGGATACGTTCCATCTCCTCACCCTGGTCACTCATGAATGTGTTGAAAATGATCCAACACAGTACTCAGATGACTCTCTGAGCTGTATCACACAACCAGTTCTCAAATCACCTCCCTGTCTATCCCAGGTTAGACACATTCCAAAAAAAAAGGTCTTGAGGGATCTTGGCAAGAGAAAGCAGCTTGGGGAAACAAAAGGGTTTATTGAACTCTGTCTAAGCACAAAAAGAAGAAAAGGCCCAAGCAGATGACACAAACAAAAAAACCCAGAAACTCCATCACAATTCCAGTACACACATTCTGAGAAAAGGAAATGGGCAAAGCATTCTGTAGCAGTCTTTGGCTTCAGGTTGAGTCCCCTGGGGAGAGGGACACATACACACAGCATGAGCAACAGGAGAGACCCTTCACTAGGACAATTCAACCCCAATGCATAAAACTGAGGAAGAACAAGAGGAAAAAAGTTTAGACCTGAAGCAGTGGTTGCAAAGGTCCAATTCAGACAATTAAACCAAGGGATTTAGAGCAGTAGCATACTTATTCAAGGCTATCTTAGAAGTCTGTTGAGAAAAAAAGACATTTTTGGGAATTGGGAGTGAGCTGAATACATGCTGGGAGCTAGCAAGGAATGCATTCCTGATTAAGGTACCTGGCCAGCTACTTGGACTTTAGTAAGATGAATCCAGCCAGAGTACAAATGTGATCAAAAACAGCTCTAATTCCAGACAGTCAAAGCAACAACCTTGTTTTCCTAACAGTGCCTCAGATCTGCCTCTTTAACCTTTCTTCAATCCTTCAACTATATGCCACTGGCTTTGTCCTTTCCTAGAAAAGTGTGAGCTCCTACACTATGATAATTCATTCTTCATTTATAGAGAGCAATGCAGTCGGGCATGTTTCCAAGGTCTGAGACTGCCTGCAAGCAGGTGCCACAGTCCAGAGAAGTTGTAAGAGCAATGGAATGGGTTTGGGAGGCAGAGTAGTAGCAGACAAAGGGGAAAGAAAATGAGGTGCTGAGCTGAGGACATGAAAGGAGGGTGAAGACAGGAAGATCAGGAATGCTAGAAAGTCATGGGTTAGGAGAACATGCATCTAGGATTTTGGGAGGGATGTAGAATCCCTAAATCCTGGCAGGAGCAAGAACAGTCTGAGGTCTGCCTAGTACAAGCAACTGCTCTGAACATCAGCCTGTACTCTAACTCTTTCATCCTGTTAGTGAATGAAGTCCAGCTGCAGCTCAAAAACATTCAGTGAAATTCAGATCTTCATTTGGATTTGATCCCAGTGTCCCCAAATACTGAGTAAAATCTCAGTACAGAAAAGGTGATAAAGAAAGAAGTTGAAAAGAGGAAATGCAAAGCTGACTAAAGACAAAAGCACAGCTCCAGCTGACATGCCCCAGATTTTGTACAAATTTATCTTTCCTCTCTTGGGTAAGTATTTTCAAATTGTATGCCTAGCTTTCATTTTGTTAATATATAGTAATTGTCCACTGTCAATATCAGCCTAATACACTGGCCTCCCACTGCTCTCTTTGATAGTTTCTCTAGCTGCTGATAAAGTTTCAACTTTGTCAGGTGTTGCCTGCTTTTTTTCCTAGAAAAAATTTAATCTGCCAAAAAGCAAGACTTGCAGTGGTTTACTACTCTCTCTGTCTCATGAACTTTGTGTGCATAAATAAGCAGTGAATCTGTTGCATTCCTTGTATCTGCTGAGCCTACATCCAAGGACATCTTGTATCTCATTGGAGACAGATAACATATTTTAGCCGTTCAGTTTCAGTGTTTTCACTTACGTCCCCTATGAGGAAAGGCTGAAGCAGTTTGGATTGTTTAGCCTAGAGAAGAGAAGACTCCACAGAGACCTTATAAGGATAAACAGGGAAGGAGAGTCAGTGGAGTGGCCCTGTATGTTAGGGAGTGCGATGAAAGCTCAGAAATCAAGTGTAGTGATTATGGGGTCGAGAATGTTTGGATTGGGTTAAGGGCCAATAAAGCTGATATTGCTGTGGGAGTCTACTATAGACCTCCCAGTCAGAGCAGTGATGTGAATGAAGTTTCTATAAGCAATTGGGAGAAATCTTGCCATTACTTGCCATTGTTCTTCTGGGGGGGACTTGTGGGGTATCTTCTGGAAACAGCACACAATGGAGAGGGAACAATCCAGGAAGTTCCCAGAATGTGTGGAGGACAGCTTCCTCACAGAGCTAGTAAGTAAACCAACCAGGGAAGGTACCCTGCTGAACCTGCTGTTTGTGAACAGAGAAGGTCTTGTGGAGGACATGGCAGTTTGAGGCCATCTGGGGAATAGGGACCCTGAAATTATTAAGTTCTCTATTATGAGAAATGTTAGGAGGAGAGACTGCAAAACTGTCACTTGCGACTTCCAGAGGGCAGACTTTGATTTATTTGATAAGTTAACTTGATAGATTCTCTTGAGAGTCAGTTCTGAAGGGTATAGGAGTCCAGGAACGTTGAACACTCCTTAAGGAGGAAAACTTAAAGGCCATGTATCCCAAGAAAAGGTGGTGGTGTAGAATACTGGCCTGGCCAAATAGGGACATTTGGCTGAAAAGCAGGGGAAAAAGGAGAGTTTATGGCCTCTGGAAGAAGGGGCAGGCAACTCATAATGAGTACAATGATATTGTTGCAGGGAGATAGTTAGGTCCAAAGCACAGCTAGAGATTAATCTGGCTTTGAAAGTAAAGGATAGCAAGAAAAGCTTCTATAAATATATTAATAACAAAAGGAAGACCAAGGAGAGGCTCCATCCTCTGGTAGACACAGGAGGAAATACAGTGACAAGGGATGAGAATAAGGCTGAGGTGCTTAATGATTTCTTTGCCTCAGCCTTAGGTAGTAGACTATACACCTGTAATGCAGGAAGACAGTCCCCCAAGCCACTGAGGGCCAGGTGCAAAACGTCCCTCAACAATCCAGGAGGAGATGGTAAGGGACCTACTGCTCCACAAATTTATGGGGGTAAATGGGGTACATCCTAGAGCAGTGAGAGAGTTGGCAAGGGTTTTCATTATTCATCAACAATCCTGGCAGACTGAGGATTGTTGATAAAGCTGATGGAAAGTCAGGCAATGTAACACCTACCCATAAGAAGGGATGGAGGATGATCTGGTAAACTACAGGCCTGTTGGTTGACTTTTAGTTTCAGGGAAACTGATGGAGCAGGTCACCCTGTGTTCCATTATGCAACACATATGGGATAACCAGGTGATCAGGCCCAGTCAGCATGGGTTTATGAAGGGCAGGTCCTGTTTAACAAACCTGATCTCCTTCTATGCCAAAGTAACCCATTTGTTGGATGAAGGAAAGGCTGTGGATGTTATCTACTTTTACTTTAGTAAGGCATTTGACATCTGGCCCACAACATTCTCCTAGAGAAATGGGCTGCTCTTGGCCTGGATGGGTTCTTGGCTCTCTGGGAAAAATCCAGTGGTTACACATTCAATTCCAAAGAGTTGCAGTCAACAGAGTTAAATGCAGTTGGCAGCCAGTCATGAGTGGTGTCCCCCAGGGGTCAATACTGGGGCCATTCCTGTTTATCATTTTTGTCAGTGATTTGGATGGGGGGATAGAATACGTCCTTAGTACATTTGCAGACAACAACAAACTGGGTGGAAATGTCTATCTGCTTGAGGGTAGGGAGACTCATCAGCAGGATCTAGATAGTTTGGATGGCTGGACCAAGGCAAATTACATGAGTTTCAGTATATCCAAATGCCAGGTCCTGCACTTCAGCCACAACATCCTCAGCAGCACTACATGCCTGGGGAGGAATGGCTGGAGAGCTGCCAGGCCGAGCAGAACATGAATCAACAGTGTGCCCAGGCAGCCAAGAAGGCCAATGGCATCTTAGCCTGTATCAGGAGTAGTGTTGCCAGCAGAAGAAGGGAGGTGATCATTCCCCTCTGCTCAGTTTGATGAGGCCACACCTCGATTGGTTTGTCCAGTTTTGGGCACCTCAGTACAAGAGGGACATTGAAGTGCTGGAGAGGGTACAGAGGCAGCTACCAAGCTAGCAAAGGATTTTGAGCATATGTTATATGAGGAATGGCTGAGGGATCTTGGGCTGTTTAGCCTGGAGAAGAGAAATCATGGAATCATAGAATCATTAGGGATTGGAAGGGACCTCAAAAGATCATCTAGTCCAACCTCCAGCCACAGCAGGATGACCTAGACCAGGTTGCACAGGAACAGACCCAGGTGGCTCTTGATCATCTCTAGAGAAGGAGATTGATTGGAAACTTTAACTATTTGAAAGGTGGTTATAGAGAGGTGGGTGTTGGTCTGTTCTCTCTAGTAATGAGTGATAGGATAAGGTCTACATTGTGCCAGGGAAGATTCAGAATGGGTGTTAGGGAGGAATTTCTTTACTGAAAGGGCTGTCAGGTATTGGAACAGCCTGCCCAGGGAAGTAATTGGTCACCATGTCTGGAGGTGTTTAAGAGAAGGGTAGATCTTGCATAGAATGACATGGTTTAGTAGTTATGGTAGAGCTAGGAAAAGGTTGGACTCAACTCTTTCAGCTGAAACTGTTCTATAATTCTATTACTATATAGCACCCCTCTAGCACTTAAAAGGGCCTTCAGGGAACATCAGGCAGTGTAACAGGAGAAGCAGTAGTGGTTTTGAACTGAAAAGTGCTACTTTTGGGCTAGACATTAAGAAGTTATTTGCTCTAAGGGTGAAGAGACACTGGAACAGGTTCCTGTCTCTGGAAGTGTCCAAGACCATGCTGGATGGGGCTTTAAGCAATCTGGTCTAGCGGATGATGTCCCTGCATGGAGGATTGAATTTGGTGATTTTTAAGGTTCCTTCCAAAAAAAGCTCTTCTGTGATAGTGTTTCCTGTAAGATATTTTGCTTCATCCATTAAATTCTATGATAGGATATCAGGTAGCGATAGGTCTAGGGAGAACAGAGCAAAGCTGAAGATGGGTGGATTTAGACTTGATGTGAGGAGGAAGTTCTTCACCATGAGAGTGGTGAGAGTCTGGAATTATTGCCCATGGAGATGGTTGGGGCCCCATCCCTGGGGGTGTTTAAGGCCAGGCTGGATGAGNTCTGGGTGATCCTGCTGTGGCAGGGGGATTGGACTGAATGATCTTTTGAAGTCCCTTACGATCCCTGATGATTCTATGATTCTATAACAGTATCACAACTATCTTAGGTGTTAGAAGAGACCTCCGGAGAGCCGGCCCCTTGGACAGAGCAGTATCACCCAGAGTAGGTTGCACAGGAACACATCCAGATGGGTTTTGAATGTCCTCAGAGACTTCACAACCTCTTTGGGTAGCTTGTACCAGTGCTCTGCCAGTCTC
>VZRI01010241.1:94362-203582 GCA_013397515.1 Upupa epops | reverse complement strand
AAGTAAAGGAGTTTATCCTAATATTTAGATGGAATGTCTTGTATTTAATTTTTTGTCTGTTGCCCCTTGTCCTGTCACTGGACATTACGGTGAAGAATCTGACGCCATCCTCCTGACACCCACCCTTTATATATTTAAATGTTTAGAAGGTTAAATGAGGTTCTTTCTCCTTTATCCTTTCTCCAAGATGAATAGTAATAAGTTTCTCAGCCTTTCCTCATAAGGGAGGTGCTCCTATTCCCTAATCATTTCTGCAACCCTCCACTGGACTCTCTCCAGTAGTTCTTCATCTCTCTTGAGCTGGCAAGGCCAGAACTGGACACAATACTTCAGATGTGGCCTCTTCAGGGAAGAGTAGAGTGGGACGATAACCTCCCTTGACCTACTTGCCGCGATCTGCTTGATGCACCCTAGGATGCCATTTGCCTTCTTGGCCCCAAGGGCATATTAGTGGCTCATAGTTGGCCTGTGGTCCACCAGGACTGCCTGGTCTTTTTTTGCAGAGCTCTTTTCCAGGAGATTAGCTGTTAACCTATACTGATGCATGACATCCCTACCCAGGTGCAGGACCCTACCTTATTGATTTTCATAAGATTAAACTTTGCCCAACTCTCCATCCAGTCCAGGTCACTCTGGATTGTAGTATGGTTTTCTGTTTTGTCAGCCATCACTCCCAGTTTTGTATCACCTGCAAATTTGATGAGGGTGCACTCTGTTCCTTCATGCAAGCCACTGACAAATATATTGAAGAGAACTCAAGCCAGTATTGACCTCTGGGGAACACCATTTGTAGCAGATGTCCAGTTAAGAGTCTGTACCACTAATCACAGCCCCTGTCCTGCCTTTTCATGCCAGACTGGCTTATAAAAGAGGGAAAGCAATAGTGTTTAGGCTTTTTACTTAGAGGCTTTGTAGTTTGTCTCTTACTGTCTATTTATGCCTATGATTATTCCACTATTAACGTTGTTATGAAGTAGATTAATTTTATAAATATGCAACTAGAAGTGGGTCCAGGCCAGTGTGAACGTTTGTGTGTGTGTTCATCTTTGCCTCTGTGTGTGAGGCTCATTTCCAAGGAATCCAAACCTGGATCCAAATTCAAAGTCCTCAGATGGTCTCTGTCATTGCAGAAGACTAAGCCAAAACAGCTGAGTACAACTTTGAAGACATTTAGATTGTGAATCATTGTCCAAATCACTTGAATGCCTCTCCTCCCATCCCTTTAATCTAGATTAAAGATAAAATTTTGTGAGCACAGGAAAATAAAAAAAATAATATCAACAGTTGATATTAATTGCCTTCTATCAATCCCTAAGGAGTTCTCAGAATATTTAGATAATCTACTGTGTGTAACAACATTAATAAACTAGAAGCATGAAAGAAAAAAAGCCAGTAATTACAGTACAGTTTACATCTCACATCTGATAAATAAGAGAGACTTCTAAATCCAGTAGATAAAAAAGACAAAAGAGAAAGCATAGGAAAGAAAGAAATCAAAGCATCATCCTTAATGCCATAGAGGTCACATGTATGAAATAATTCTAATGTCTTTCCAGAAAGAAGATATCATTAAAAGCCTGGAAGAACTGAGATCTGAATTAATTCTTCATTGACATTCAAAGAACTTCCCTCCTTCCTTCCATTCCAGAATTTTTCCTAAAGCCTGTTGCTTGACCCATACAAATAATGTCAGTGTCATAAACAGAAAATAAACTTCTGACCATTAATGAAAGATTAAAACATCATAAAAAGTAGTGTGGAGTAATCAAGTTTCAGGACAAGTACATCTGAGGTTTGAAAGAGACTCTAGAAATATGTATACATGGAATTTACTGATTTTATTAATACTATTTTACATTGTGCTTGCTAATAAAGTGTCAGTTACTAGCATATCTATCTGAGTTAAAGGTAAAATAATAATTTATAATTCTTTATGACTGTTCAGCAAAGTAGCAGAACACAAATTTTTACCAAAAAAATTCTGGTCAGTGCAATTTGGAAAGCTTGTAGTGGGTTAGCTTAACTCAACTGTGTGGATAACAGTGTATCATACATGACTCTTCTTTTACTAATTTGGAACAGAAATACATCTTATTACTATCATCATTCCCTCTATACAAGGCATTTGGACACGTATGTGTTCAGCATCCTTTGCACAGCAGTCTGGTTAAACTTCACCTTCATCCTTATTGCTTCATATTTGCTGATCTTCTCTTTCATCAGACATTTATCACAAAGTAAGGCAATGGCATTTAATGTACTTCCTCTGGGATAGTTAATATATTTAGGGGTTTTTTTTCCTTGCATTTCCAGTGCAGCCCTGTAATATTCTCATTATGATGAAACTCCGGGGGCATTTCCATTGAGATGAAGGATATGTCACAATTTTAAGACTGTTTCTCATGTGGTTCTTTAGTGACATACATTTTTTTCCTTGTAAAAAAAACCCTAACAACACAACAAAGGAACTTGGCCTGAGGAAAATGCCACTGAGATACTGTTATAAGAAGCCTGACTTCAAGCCAAGCAGCATATGCAATGTGAATGCTCAGTCCACTCATTGTACTTATAGCCACAGGGGATTGAGAATAATGCCCTATGAGATTCTAACAAAAGTGTGGTAAAAATATTCTAGTATAGTTGCCTCTGTTTCTGAAATGAGAAACCTTGGGGTTTAATTTAACTTGTACTGCCTTACTTTGATGTTATTTTGTAAATTTCTTTGTTAACATGGCATTCTTATATGCATTTAAAGGAAAGGTTTGAACAGAGTCCATTCTGCTCCTGTAGCATGCTGCGATAGTAACAGTTATAATCCAGGAGCAATTCTTACTCCAATGCAGGTGATAAACTAAAAACCAGCTTTTAAGGGGCAGATACTGGGTATAATCACTGTGTCCTCACATCATTGAGATGGCACATCCCTGGGATTTGCTGGCATCAGTGGGTTGCCTCCTGCTTAAGGCTTGGAAGAAATCTACTATCTAACCTAAAGGAAAGTTTGTTAACTAGAATATTAGCTACAATCTTCAAAACAAAACTTCTTATTATAGTGTCACAGAATGCCTGTAGATTTACGAGTACTTGGGAATACAATAAATTAATCACAGTAGTACTTGCTTGTTTGTGTAATGATTTGCAATACAAGTAATAAAGTGCTCATGTGAGTCTTTTACTTGGAAATCCATTAGATTTTGTTCTTGTCCTAGTTTCCTTCTTTAAAATGAGCTGTTCTGGAATACATTTAGAGTGCAAGCAGTTGGTTGAACATGATTAAGATTTCAGGAACCGCAGTCACAAGTCTTATCAAAATCATTCAGTTCTTAAGATTGATCTTCATTGTATGTGTTCTCTAGCTGCAACTATCTTCCATAAATTTTGCAAGAGCTACATGATACAATTTATAGCATTACAAAAACTAGCTAGGAAATAAAAGAGGATTATTAAAGGTAATAGGAACCAACTTTCCTGACTTTCCAGTAAAATAAATGAAAATATGGTTTTATTTTATCTCTTAAAGTAATGAAAAGTTGAATAGAAGCTTTCTGTTTGAGAACACTCAAATGTTTTTTATTACTACTGCCAAAAAGCTTAACAAACCATTTCAGAATTTGCCAAAATACATCCATCTGCATAAAGTAATAAAATATAAATTATCATTTCCAGTAGTTCTGAAAAAGAATTAATTCAAAAGCTGATACTCTTCACAAAGTAATTTATTTTTTATCCTTTGTCTCACAGTACATTAGAAAGCACGATCCTTTACACCTAATGTATGCTGAAACCACAGATGACATTTCATGCTGTAAAAATGCCAGTCTGAACTCCTGGGGACTTAGATGTTACCTGCATGCTACATTGCCTCTTGACGGAGTCTGTTTTCTCAATTGATATTGCACAGCTTTTATTTTTGGCAAGGTTTTTTCAGTAGAGTGACATGATGTGAAATAGAATAACCTGATGAAATACAATAAGTTAATAACAGTGTTGTACACAGAGCACCTTTCATCATGACAGATCCCAAAGAGTTTTACAGAGCATATAAAAATCATTCTTCACCCACCACCAAAATGCAGTTACTGTTGGAGAAGAATAGTGTAACTGTACCATGCCAGAAATAACAGCTTTTCTGTGGAAGAGAAGTTAAGAAGAATGTCTTCCTATGAAACAATAATGGGAATATTTAGGCAGGCCTGGTCTAATTACTAGCATTTGTATTTGGTCAATGTGTTTAAAGGATTTCTTGTAAATACATGAATTGGTAATACAGATATAGATATCCATAAATATTTTATTTGCCACAAGTTCTTATGACTTCATTTTGTCTTTTCTCAGAGAGGAGGAGAGGGAGAGGGAGTTTCTCTCAAAGTACCAGAGAATTCTAACTCTTCCATCTGTTGTAATTCAAAGAAAGTATTTTATGTTGTGTCCAGGTAGAATTCTGTCACATCAAGTTCTGAGTAAGGGATTTTTCATTGCAATAGAAGTTGGCAGTTGCAAGACTGGTATTGTATTTGCTCTCAGTGCTTCATGATACGTATGCATGCATTGGTACTGGGAATGTCAATGGAACTGTGAGTAGTGGGCATTTGCAGTATAACTTTGATCAGTCTTGATTTCAAAGCCATAAGTACCTCAAGCTCTAGTAATGAACTCTCAGCCTTTACTACTTGCAAAGTTCTTGGAAAATGTTTCTCACCCAAGTTACAAACAATAGGACGAGAGGAAATGGCCTCAAATTGCCTCAGGGGAAGTTTAGGTTAGACAGTAGGAAAGTAAGTTTTCATTGTACTAGTATTGGAACTCTCTTGACAGGGAAATCGTTGAATTGCCATCTCTGTAGATGTTCAAAAGTCATGTAGACGTGGAGCCTAGAGACGTGGTTTATTGATGGGTTTGGTACAGAGTGGTTAATGGTTGGATTCAATGATTTAAATTTCTTTTACAACCCTAACAATTCTATGATTGTATGTTTGCTGTGAACTATCAACCCTCCCCATCAGTGGTCTTATTTGATGATCTCTGTTGTTTGCATCCCAATCATGTGCTTGGGCTGCAAAATACTCTTGAAAAGTAAAAATGATCATTTTAGAATAGTCAGATACTTACTGCAGCATGTAAATCAGCATTTATGATTTTTATGATACAGTATATGGGGTAAATCTGGCCAAATATGAGAGGAATTTTCTTATTGCTTCTTGAAAAATGAAAAAATTATTGTAGATTGACTGGGAGTGGAATAAGCACATGATCATTCATTACCTGAAGGCTTGTGAATTAAGAATAACAGTTAATGACAGTGGGTTAAGCTGGCAGTGAATTACTCATATAGTGTTATAGGGTTTAGTCTCCTTGCATGTCAAAATCAATGCAATGGAAAAAGATAGTAAAAATACAGTAGCTAGGTTTGAGACGTGAGGAAAACCTGAGGGAGCCTGAGAGTAATAACAAAGTCCAGGCTGAGGGATAAGGAGTATGGACTGGAAGTGTTAAACTCTGAATTAACCAAAAACTTGACATTACTTGAGAACTTAGAACTTCTGGAAACTAGCAAACTGAAAGGTAGTCACAATGGACAGTAGATAGGAATAATGTGATCTAGTACCCAAAGAAAGAGTGTGTTTTAGGGCTAGACAGTCATAGAACAACAGAAGACAGTGGAGGACAGTGAGGTCTGACTTAAAGTTGAAAAAGTTCTTGTAGGACAGCTGACTGTGCTGGATAATAACCATGTAGTGCTCTTAAATTTGAAGTGATCTGAAAGTAGAGCATATCACTCTAGTGGAATTTTTGCCCACTGCTACCAAAAGTTCTCCCATCATTTCCTTCCTTGAGACCTTGCTTGAATTTCTATCTTGCTGATATCACAGGCATTACTTTTACTTTATGATTGTAAACTTTTTCTGCTTATCTGAGATTCCACTTTCCAGCTCCTTCCAGTCTTCCATTCTGGGAAAAAGAACTGTAGGCTGTAAAAAAATGATATGTCTTTTTTTACACAATTTTTAGCAATGCTACAGAATTCTCTATCTTGAAAAACTCTCAACAAAGAGAAAGGGGATCCATGCAGTAAGTCAAGCTTTAGTCCATGGTCGGGAAGGCTTCAGCTCATATCCTACTCAAGCCTCAATCACCTATTAGATCCCAGTGTTGTTCTGGCTCTCATTCTTCATCTTCGAGATGGATTTAATAGTCCCGCTCTGTGAGAGTAAATATGCTACAGATGGTAAAGTAGTCAGACATTAGAGTCCTGAAGGCCAGAGGAAATCAAAAGTTATATGTCTTTGTAATCATTTGAAATTGAATAGACAAAGATTTCAGAGAACATGCTAGAGACAATTGCCTAACTTACAGCACATATTTTATTCAATGAATTTAATTTCTATTATGCTTATGAATTGTCCATGAGTGATTTAGGAACACAAGAATTCTCACCCCACCAAGAGGAGTGTTTAATAAGAGTCAGGCATTGTGGCACTGTGATGGGGAGAGCAGTGAACTGAGCGGCCTCCCCCCACACCAGCCACCTAGCTCTCCCCTGCCTGCTCAAGACTGGCTTCCACAGTTTTATATTGTTCAGCTGATTGCATATAAAGTCCAGTCCCAAACGTAATTTCCTGGAATATTTTCCATTTTATTTTATTTTTAGGTTCTCCAAGTATGTGCTGAGACTTATTAGCATTGAATATCCCAGTGGGAAAAATGAGATATTTTTCTCAGAAAAGAAACCAAAATAAGCCTATTACCATCAAGCTGTTGCAAACATGGATGAAATTTATGTCATCCCACAATGAGAAGCATCTCAGTGTCAGCCAGCCCACCTAATGTATTTTAGCAGTGATGCTTTGTGTGTGGTACTGCTTATCTGTGTATTAGCTAGTACATTTATAAACTTGACCTGTTCTGTGAGACTAGACAGGATCTGTGTTTGAGTGGATTTGGGTCTTGGTGCAAATATTTACAAATATTTACAAACAGCACCTTTTTTTGGCCATCAAATCTGTCCACATTTCTAATCTGGAGGTTCTTTTCACAGTAATAGACTTCCTTTCTTTTCAACACTCTGGTTTGACCAAAAGGCATTTTTTCTTTATTAAATTTGTTTAAATCAGCTTTTCATCAGGAAAAATTCATTCATGCTCAAGATCACTTTCTTGTTACACAAAACTGCTTGTTGACCTTATCAACAGGCTTATTGTTATTAATTAATTTTTACAACAAGCTTCGTGATCATTATCCTCTTACTGAGAGGCTAGAATGTGAAAGCAAAAGGGGAACAGAATATGTGATACCCCTCCAGGCCACAAAGAAATCATTAGTAGGAGGCAGATTAAAGTCACTATTCCTTGTCCAGTGCTTAGATTATGCCTTTTGCTTGCTAATATTTCCTGTTTTGTGAGCTAATGCAATACAATGTTTCTTACAGTCCCTGAATTTTGGTCCAGTGTTTCAGAGAAAGCTAACAACTACAATAACAATGGCTTGATTTTTTTGTGCAGAGTCCAAGAACTGAACCCAGGAGCTGAGAGGTAAAACACAGCCCTAGAGTAGGTTGTGGTTTTGATCCACTGTAAAGTGAACTTGCCCAAACAGATCACTAGGCAGAAGCAACTAAGATTTTCTAGCTTATTGGAGAACAAACCATCACAGTTGTTTCAGAACCACAGTAAATCTGTTTTGTTTTACAGAAATAATACTTCAATTTGGATGCTGTCTCTTTCTAAGAGAAACGGTGACTATTGCAGAGAGATATCTGCAAAATCCTACAATGTGGTATATACTACTTTTTTTTTAGCCTTTATGAAAAGAAAACCCAAAACTTTTAAGTCTTGGCTACTTCTGCCTATTAAATATGTCTTGGCATTTGCTATATTATGGAGTAATCACTTGAATAACATCTTCCTTTAAATAGGTCAGCCAAAACTCTATATCCAAAAACACTCTTAAGTATTGCTCAGATCTCTTAGAATTTTGCAGTTGGGTTCTGCCTCTCTAATGGTCTGAATCAAAACTGGATATATCCAAAAAGCCTGAAGCAAGGGTACTGCAAATGCAGATTCAGTCTGTCTGGCACAAGTCTTTCATTTTCAATGAAGGCTGCTTCATTTTTGTTCTCCTTTTTTTTCCCTGTCTTCAATTAATGCAAGAGCATACAATTATTTCCTGAAATCTAGAAATCTAGAAGAGATTATTTTCCAGGATGGGTGATACTCATGTGTGAAAAATGATAAAGTTATTAACTTGCAGTGAAACCAATTGAGAAGACTAAAAACATGGAAATTCAGCACATATGTTTTGTAAAGAAAACCTATTGTCCTCTCTGGGAGGCTTTATTTCTCATGATTCTTTGGGCCATAAATCAGTAAGCAGGAGGTCCTGGTGCTCAAGCCTATGTTATTAGCTACAGTTGTGTAAGGGTTATATATGTATTAGGACGGGCTCCAAAGGTCTGAAAGAGACCTCTCTGGACATTACAGTAGTTGTGACTATTTGAGGTAATCACATCATATACAATGGTTATTGTTTTATTGTGACCAGTACTTGGCTTTCTATCACAACTCTAATTAATCCTGAACCATTACAGTGGTAAATTTTCTAGAAGTTATATAAACCAAGACCAATTTTTCCATGGTTTTGTAAAGTCTTCCTTTTACTTGATTTCTTTTTTAAATCTGAATTGTTGCCACAGACAAGTATAGGATAACATCTCAGTATTTGTTATGTCTTGCCCTCCAGGATATAATTTTTCATAACTACTTTTAATTGAGTGGAATTAACTTTTCTTTATAAGTCTACAAAACATAAGATGTGCTCAGATGCCTAAGAACATCATTAACATTTGTGTTAATCCAGGTCTAGTTTTGTGACTGAGCCGTCTGGAGCAGCATTCCAGAAATTGGTTTTGGCATACTAGAACCTGTCTTCTGGCCTCAGGTATTCATATTTTGGCATTTCCTTTAATAAAAAATATTAACTTTATATTTACAAATTATTTTTTGCATAATGACAAAAGGGATTTATAGATACTTTCTTTTTTCATTGTTGTCGTTTTAATTGTGTGGAGTGCTTAAATTTACCCCTTTTGCATAGCTGCCTCCCTCTATCCTTCCTGCAGTGACAACTTTGATACTCTACTGATCTCGCAAAAAGTTTTTCACATTGCCTTGGATCTCATCTGCACTTTTTTCTCCAGGGCACCTGGATCTGCTCTCACCATCACACCCCCGACTCCAACAAACATAGAGACAGCTTTACTTCTGTGAAGAGTGGTGCTGAGAAATAAAAAATAAATTATTCTGAGCTGGTCATATGCCTCCCTAACTACCAGCATTCTCTTGCCTTTTACCTTCTTTTCTTTCACCACTCCTACTTTCCCTTTTTTTTGTCATTCCATTCAAATTCAGCGAGTGAGCAGTTCATGCCAAGGGTGGCTTTCTCCCTCTAAGCTCTCTAAGCTGTACACCTGTGAGAGTTGATAAATTAAAACTGTTCAGGTAGACAGGAAGGCACAGTGCTGCTCAGAGGACTGAGCAGGCTGAAGTCTTACCCATTTTGGTACCTATGGCATGCTGGCTGAGTGTTGCTCTTCTGGATGGCTCAGCACCCATTTACACATCTATTCTGGAAGAAAGAACATCTCAGGGAAGCCCTGACCTTTCCATCTCATATCTCATCTCATCTCATGGGTGTCAGAGCCAGTGGTAGCACTTTTATCCTAAGTACTGTACATACATACTGTACAAGATTAGCTCTCATCCCAAGTCAGTGTTTTTTACCATGTGATTTTTAATTTAGCCCAAGTACCCAAATTAGGACAGTCTGGGCATGAGATCATGAGAAAGGAGATGCACTTCTTATGTTCCCGTGCTGCAAACACCAACACCCAACCATAACTTTCACTCCTAGTTCTAGTTACTATTGGTATGAATAATTTTTTGTATTGTAATAGTACCCAGATGTCCCGATCAGGGTCCTGTTGTGCTTAACACCATACAAGCATTTAAGATGAAACAGGCTTAGCTCTGAAGAACTTAAAATTTAATTTAGAAAGCAAACAGACATCAGAGTGAGTGGTTGCTGTAGGCTAGTGCTGATCCTTGAAGAATGGTTCAAAATCATACATCAGGACATTTATGGTATGGGAGAGCATCAGTCAAGAGCCCACTCAGTCATCAGCCATAAACCATTGCCAGCCACTTGCAGGGTCTGCTGCAGAAGGAGCTAAATTCGGTAAAGAAAGCCTGTAGACTGAGGGTGAGACATATAGCTTTGCTAGGTTTTTTTCTTTATTGCTATAATGAAACAACATGAAATTCCTGGAAAGGTAATGCTTATAAACTCGGGGAACAAAACCTGTAGAAAAGTATTGAAAGGGAAAGAAAGGCTCCCTGTTACAGCAACGAAGAACAAAAATCCCAGTTCAGATGGGAGACATTCAGCTTTCAATGAGGGCATATTGTAATAAAGACCAGAACTGGAAGAAGGGTAAGGAAAGGAATTTTAAAAAGTTAGGCATTTTTACTTAATTGTGTAATGATTCTCCTTTGGATCTGAAACACCTAATTTTCTATTGCTCTATTTTCTTTTCATTAAATGCTAAGTACTGTATCAACTTTATTATTTCATGAAAGAAGAGTGTTTTTCTAACAGGTCACATAAGTAATTTCTGGAAATGCTGGTAATTTTGCCTGATGTATAGAAAAACTGGTGCTTTTCATTTAATTGACCATTTGATGGCAGTACACCAGCAGCAATCCCACACTTTAGTGATGATACAATGCTATTCCTTGCAGTTGTCTCTTCACTTTGTTCATCTCAGAGGTGTCAAATGCAGGAACTAAATCTTGATATAATATACAATTCTATGGGCTGACTGCCTACCCTTAAAGCCCAGTAAGAGAAACAGGTAAACAGGACATTCATATGAAGAAACTTCTAGCTACAATGTAAACTGTTCATTTTTACTTCCTACAATTTTTCCTTCTAGGAGACTATGAAATATTTTCAGAGGAATTACACTTATCATAAAGTGTTAATCAGAGATCACAGAACCACTGACACTGGAAGAGATCTCTAAGAACATCAAGCCCAGACTATGACCTAAAGTTACCACAATAAGCTAGACCATGGCACTAAGTGCCATGTCCAGACTTTTCTTATACACCTCCAGGGAGAGGGACTCCACCACCTCCCTGGGCAGCCCATTCCAATGTCTAATCACCCTTTTCATGAGGAAGTGCTTCCTCATCCAACCTAAACCTCCCCTGTGCAGCTTCAGGCCATGCCCTCTCATCCTATCACTAGTCACCTGGGAGAATAGCCCAACCCCCACCTGTCTACAACTTCCCTTCAGGTAGTTATAGAGCGTGGTAAGGTCTCCCCTGTGTCTCTCTGGGTCTTCCTCAGGCTAAACAACTCCAGCTTCCTCAGCTTCACTTCATAAGACTTTCCCTCTAGTCCTTTCACCTGCCTGGTTGCTCTTCTCTGGACCCGCTTCAGCATCTCAGTATCTGTCTTACAGAAAAGGGGCCCAGAACTGCACACAGTGGTTGAGGTGAGGCCTCACCAGTGTCCAGCACAGGGTGAGAACTACATCCCTAGTCCTGCTGTCTGCACTATGTGTGATACAAACCAGGATGCCACTCTCTATGCCCAGTCATCCAGGCAGTTTTTCACCCAGCATCGGGTGCACCCATCCAAGCCATGGGCTGCCAGCTTTTCCAGGGGGATGCTGTGAGAGGCTGTGTCAAAGGCTTTGCTGAAGTCTAAATAGACCATATCCACAGCCTTCCTTTCATCCACTTGGCAGTTCACCCAGTAATAGAATGAGATCAGGTTGGTTAGGCAGGATCTTAATTTCATAAACCCATGCTGGCTGGGCCTGATCCCAATTGCCTTGTATCTGCTACTTGATGGCACTCAGGATGATCTGTTCCATAACCTTGCCAGGCACTGTAGTTCCCTAGTTCATCTTTCCATCCGTTCTTGTGGATGGGCACCACAGTGGTCAACCTTCAGTTATCTGGGACCTCCCTGGTTATCCAGGATTGGCGATAAGTGACGGAGAGTGGCCTAGCGAGCCCTTGTGCCAACTCCTTGAGCACCTTGGATGAATCCCATCCACACCCATAGACTTGTTAGGATCTAAGTTGTACAGCAGGTCACTAAATACCTCTTCCTGGATTACAGGAGGGATATTCTGCTACCCATCCCTACCTACCTACCAACTCAGGAGCCAAGTTATCCTGAAGTTGGCCAAGCTTTTTGTTAAAGGAGGTGTTAAGTACCTCAGCCTTTTCCCTGTCTTTGGTTACCATTTTCTCCCCTTCATTCAATATGGAGATGAGATTTGCTGTGGCCCTCCTTTTGTTAATAATGTATTTATAAAATGCATTTTATTATCCTTAACAGATTTGGCCAGGTTAAGTTCTAAATGAGCTTAGTCATATGCATTGCTTTTTTATTGATATGCAGAAACATAAATAAACCAAGCTATGTTAGCATGCACACATAGAAGAAATTCCAGATATATGTAAAAAGGCCAGACCAGGGCCTCTCTGCTGTCCTTGGTAAGATGTGTGTGTTACTGCAATCCTGCAATATGAATTACTTTCTGCCATAAGTGAACAGTTTTATCTGGTACAGTTCATAAAGATGCATGATATCTTGTTTTTGATGCAGTACATGTGTTGGCAGATCAAGTTACCAAGTCTCATAAAATGAAAAAACTTTTCTATTTCTTGTGTACTAGAGCAAATTGCTGAAATTAAGAGGAGGGAGGTAAAGAGGAGAACAGTTATCGTGCTAGTAGGTGTAGATACTTGCTAATATCTCTTTTGATCCAATAAATATTTCATTTTCCTATTTGTCTTTGCTAAGATGCTTTTTTAACTTACTGAGTTATAGTGCTTCTTGAGAAATTCTTTCTGTCTGTGGACAAACACCGTTTACACCAAAGTAAATGTGTGTATGAAAAAGGTCATTAGTAGAAACTGAAACCAGAACAGGAACCTGGACAAGACCTGGGGAAGGAACATACAAAAGTAACATCAAATGGAAGATTAGAAGTACACGGAACTACAAGATTTTTAGTACAGTCCAGCTTCAAACTAAACAAGTTGTAGTAAGCTTGCATTAATATTACAATATGTTCTGAAGCAAGCTGCAGCCACATGTAAATCATTCCTGGAAGCAAGTGAATTCCTAAAATACAGAGGTGCAGGAGGAAACCGAGGGAAGTTTCATTTATATATGAGGAAAAACATCTTCGTTGTGTGGTTCACAGAGCACTGGAACAGGTTGCTCAGAGAAGTTTTAGACTCTCCATCTCTGGAGATACTCAAAACCCTCCTGGATGCAGCCCTGTGCAATATATTCTAGTCAGTCCTGCTTTAGCCTAAGGTTGGACTACATCTCAAGAGGTCCATTCCAACTCCTACAGTTCTATGATTCTGAGAATTCACATATATTTACATATATTTCACATATATGTTTAGATCTACAGTAATGTGTATCTGTCTCTATATTTCCAAGCCTATATTAATTTTTAAAATATAATTTCGTATATAGCTTTGGAAGTCTCTCACTCTTCATGAGAAGTTACAGGTGCACACTAGTTTACAGTAGCTGTTGGCACAACCATATGCTTGAATAGAGAACTTCTCTAGTTTCACAGTCCAGCTTCCTGTATTTTATAGTGATTACATTTTCTCAACAGAGAACATTTATAAAACCTTGCAACACCTCTGTGCAGTTGACAAGTGTTCCTATTCCTGGATTTTGGTCTCTAGAAGTAAAAGAAAAAAAGCCATTAAAATATTTTGTGCCATACAATGCTCAGAAATATACAAACAGTCATAGTTACTGGGATTCTACAGTAGTTTCTGAGTCACACAATCAGTATCCTTCTTGGATATATTGTATTCGGACCACCATCTGGTTCAGTTGAGAATTTAGATATTAATTTAAGCATAGTTTTTTCTGGTTAACAACCCAATTCAAAGGTAATGGGTATCCTTGAAAATTGAGCTATATTTTCTGAAGATATTTGTATTTACATAACATTTTTAGTAGTACTTGTAGAGTATGAGTACTCCATGCAAATACTTATTCCTACCCTTTGGGATATCCAAGTTACTGTAAGTCAGAGAAGGCCTAGATGTTTTCACTGAAGATTTAAACAACAGAAGAGGTGAGCCTACCACCTTCTCCTTACCATCAGCAACTCCATAGGAGCTCTCCTTCATCAACTAAAATAAGATTATTTCACTGGCTAAGACTATAGTTTCAACAGTTAAATAGGAGC
Source organism: Upupa epops (assembly GCA_013397515.1). Classification (NCBI taxonomy): domain Eukaryota; kingdom Metazoa; phylum Chordata; class Aves; order Bucerotiformes; family Upupidae; genus Upupa; species Upupa epops. Next base: position 189,277 of record VZRI01010241.1, on the reverse strand, counting down.
GATATAGCAGGCACAGAATTAAGGAGCTGGTGGTAGTAATAGATGGTGTCTGATTTCTTAATACACACATACTCTTCATTCAAAAGGGTGATTTGAAGTGTGAACAGGGAACTTGGATTCAAAGATGGGCATTGAACATCTACATATTTGTTTGCATACAGAATGATCCTGGTTGGAAAGTACCTACTAGATCATTGAGTTCAACCATACCCACATCCACCCATTTAGGTATGGCAATGAGGTCCCTCCGCAGCCTCGTCTTCTCCAAACTAAACATGCCCACCTCCCTCAGCCTCTCCTTATAGTACTTCTCTAAACCCCTCATGAGCTTGGCAGCTCTTCTCTGGACATGCTCCAGCTTCTCATTAGGAAGGACATGAGTTTCCTGAACTTGCCTATGCTGGGACAATGTCATATTAACTGGCTGCTCTGTACTTGTTCCTCTCACACTGTGCTCTCTGATATGCACCAACTAATTTACTTGTGTTGTAGTTATGGAGTTAATATCCTGACAAACAGGCACCAGTATATTAACCATGAGCAGTCCTGTACCCAGACCATGCTTGCAATGACTTGATCATGTGCCAAGAACTGGAATAAACATAGGGTAAAATCCTGCTGAAGACAACTCAGTTTCTTTTCCTAGCATGAGGTAGTTTTATCCACAGCCTTAGATTTTCTGGTGTTAACTCAACCTACTAACATGCTTGAAAACTATGATCTGCTTTGTAATCACTAAGATTTTGTATTAGTCATAATGTTTTGGTTAAGATGTCCATTTTCCTAATAAAGGAGTACCACATATCTATTTTCCGTCTTTGCAATTGTATAAACCAAAAACCCTTCACACACTTTCATTTGAGAGCCTGCTCTTGTAGAATGATTGGACTAGGTGATCTCCAGCAGAGAAGCTGGAGAAGTTCTCCTGCAGAGGAGCTCTCTGCCTTGTGAAAGTCAGGAGAAAAAAAGTGGAGAAAACAGGAAATTCACTTCCTTTTATAGACTTTACCCACCAATCACCTGTAGGGTCAAGACAGAGACCCAGGGGTCTGCTGGGAAAGCTACACCCAGTTTCAAAATGAAATGCTCTTTTAGCATAAAAGCACAAAAATCAATACCTGAAAATTTAGCTATTTTTAAACTGCTACAGAGGCTTATGTCAGGAAAACCAAAGCTTTAAGGAAAGATTTCTCTTAAGTATTGAAGACCTAGAAACATTTTGCTTACTTAGAAAAAAAGCATGAAGTAATACTCTGTTGGGCAAGAACAGCATACATGCAAAGGCATGAGCTTAAGTTATAATATTGTCTCATTTGAGAGGGACCCACTGTCCCTCCATACATGAGGGAAAATGACCACTGTGTGCTACATTTTCAGCCTAAGCAAGCACTTATATCTAGTTCCTAGTGGGAGTATTGTAATATCATTGCATTTGTGTTATGGGGTATATAGGAAAATATTTACAGGCTACTGGTTTGCTTTCCATAAAGTAGTATGTCAGTTCAGGGTTGATACAAATCAAGCCCAATTAAGGAATATCTTCACAGTGAGGGTAATAAAGCATTGGAACAGGCTGCCCAGTGGGGTTGTGAAGTCTCCTTCTCTGCAGACATTCAAGGCCCACCTGGATGCATTCCTGTGCGACTTGGTCTAAGTGATCCTGCTGTGGCAGGGGGATTGGAACTAGATGATCTTTCGAGGTACCTTCCAATCCCTAATCGTTCTATGATTCAATGAGTAGAGCCAGAAAGTACTCTGAATTGACACATTTTCTAATCAGTAATTAGATGCCTGTGGCATTCTCACTGGACTTTTCCTGGCTAACACTGTCTTGATGCCAAACACAAAAGAAGGTTTTAATCCTAACCTCTTTGTGCATATGCAATTCTATGATTCCATGATTCTGTGCTTTAACAAGTTTCATGTCCACAGAGGACATCAAGTTGATCTATCCAAGTACCCTTTCACTATGCAGCCAACTGGGAATGAAGGTTTTTCTCTCAAATCTTCATCACCAGGACATACACAGGGCCATTGATACTGCCTGCAAGGACAGATGCAGCAATTTTATCTTCATGTGGCCAGTCTCTGCACTGGTGAATGCAATCATCTAGTGAGGCTGGGCCACACCTGCTCATGGTGACATCATTGTGGAAGCATTGTATTTTAACCAGTGGGAAGGATGAAGGCAAATGACACTAAAGGAGCCATAGACTTGCTTGTATTCTCCCTCCTAGTAGCACATGATGGGCCAGGGCAGGAAAGGGTGAGGAGACCAAAAATGGAGAGAAATCTTAGTACTCCCATACTGTAGACTTGATCCATTTGAAATACTCAGCTTAGTATTTCAAAACCTTTCAGGTATCTGGTATCCCAGCGTGAAAATTCCAAATTACCTGTCCAGAAATTGTACACACAAATTTAAGCGTCTTGGAATGTGAGTAAAAACCTAAGAGTAAACTAAGCCAGGAGATACTTTATATCAAGATACAACTACTAGGACACAGCCAGAAAAGAAACCCCACCAGCATTGTGTATCCAGCATTGCATATCTTAGATCTTGACCCTTATTTAGGGTTGCAATAAATTGTTTTTTCTAGGCAGCGACAATTTGTTGCTTTTAAAATGTAGACATAAATGATACCATGCCTTTCAAAAGCAGACAGAGCACCCAAGAAAAAACAGCTCAATTATTTCCTCCATTCAAAATACTTTAATCCCTCTTTTCCCACTTTCCAGAAAATGGTAATCACCTTAAAGCTTCCTAATCCTATATGAGCAAGTGCAGAAGGTAGAAGAGGACTGTTCTCACCCCCTTGGAAAAACAAAGCTGCTGTGCAGAAAATAATGAAAGACTCACTCACTGAGAGAGGCAAAACATGACTGTACAGTCTAGTAGTTAGGCTTACAGCTAGGGAGTACAGTTCTGGTGGCCATTTCCATTACTGTTTCTCTGTTTTTTCTGTTTCATCTAACATGTAGACAGAATCTTGGGGGCAAAAACCAGAACTCAGAACTTCTGAGCTGAGGCACCTAACCATTAAACTACCAAAATATGTTTGGCCCCATAAACCTTGAAGTGCCAAGTGATAGACCATAGGCCTGACCAGATCAGTTTATAGGCTGATGTCAGATATTTTCCTCTAATTGTGAAGAGGTAACTTTGAATCAGCTCATACAGAAGAGGGAACTAAACTCAACTATCCATGATGATCAATGTAGACGCTCAAATTCAGCAACTTCGGAGAAAAATTTAAATTGTAAAGTAGTCAACTACCAATCATTCCCATGTGTCTCCAAGGGTAGGTATTTTCAGTGTCATGTTTTGGGCTTAAGCACCTAGATCCCTGAAAAAGTACTTAAATCCTCTTCTGGATCTGGCCCAAAGTCATGGTTAGATCTGAACACAGAATTTACATTAAAAGTCACTCCTTTCTCACCTTAGTTTTGGGTGTAAAGTTCAATGAGTTTGTGAGTGTAGCCAATTATCATGAAAGTTTGACAAACACAGCTTAAGAAGGCTCAGAGGGCCAGGAATCTGGAAGATCTGCAATGCTGTTTCTACAATTCATCCTCAAAGCAAAAAAAAAAAAAAATTCTGTTTAACCCCTCAAGCACCATCCTGAGCAGAATACGTCTCCATGCAGAGGGCTGGGAGGAAAGCAAAGGTAGGATCAGAGTCTGACCTGGTAACAGTGTGCCTGTAAATGCTGTGACATTGAAGATCCCCCTGAAAGCACATACTAAACCACTGTGTGCACAGGGAGCTGCACTTCAACACACCAACAAGACACCTGTAAGCACAGCATGTAATATTCTGGCACTGGTGACAAAGGTTTCTGGCAGGTGACAAGGAGACCCTTGTCCATTGTACATTGAAAATGTACATGTACATTGAAAATTGTCCATGTACATTGAAAGTACCTTTGGTGTTAGCCACTGCAGCACGCAGTGCAACCAGGTCACAGAAATGGACCAACAGTTCTTACTAATAGATATATAATGTGCATTTTTGAGGAAGAATGGCAGAAACAACAGTTAGTAGGACTCTTTGAAGGTCTCCTGCCACCTGAATCTTGAAACTGCAGGCTTCTCTTCAGTGCTTCCTCTTACAATCTTCTCATGCCCCTTGCATGCTGATGGTCAAAGATGTGGAATATTTGGGCTCCGTGGTGCTAAAGCCAAATAAATGCCAACATGGAAAAAAAAGAAGAGAGAGAGAGAGGAAGAGAATGCAGCAAATAATAGCCTCTAGATGTATATTCATGTTGAGGTTCTTGGCTAGTTTTGTCATGATTGAAGTATGTGGAGCTTTATTTGTATTAACCCCAAGATGAATGGTTTGTTTTAAAGACAATAAAAATGCCATGTTGTGCAGATGCCTGTACATGTGGGTAGATTTCTCAGGAGGACATCAGGAAGCGTAGCCACAGCACTGGCACTGCTTGGTACTCTACATAATCTTCAGTACATGAAGGGGAAGTAGCTGCAATCCTGCACAACCTTTTCCCTGGGTTCTCCTCCCCAACATCATCTTGCTTGCCTCCAGACCTGTGTACCTGAAATTGCAGACTGGAGATTATTAAATACATTTCCAAGTGAATAGAGCAGAAACCAGTAAAAGAGCAATAAAGGTATTTGAACACCAGAGGGCAATTAGGAAAAGACATGAAATGAGAATAATTAAATAATATAATTCTAAATGAACAGAGACTTGTAGTTAAGTCTATTGACTCTTTGTGATAAATAAAGCAAATGGCTCATCAAAGTACTTCTAGGTTTCTGTGATTTGATAGATCAAGGTTAGTTACTGTTAGAACCACAACATTATGCTTTGTTTCCAACTGATGAAGGAGTAAGATTGATTTGAAACATATGGTGAAAAATACTGTAGCAATTCGTTTGCATCTGTTATACTTGTTAGTAAGTGTTTCACAAGTTGCTTTTCTATTTTTTCTGTACTTTTTAATATATTAAGTGAAAACAGAGACTTCTTAGCAGATGCTCAAATGCGAGGATAAACATCTCAGAAAACTTTGATGCCGTGTAATACTTTTTCTCCAGTCTGTTTTGTATCTCTTGAACTACGCACAGGGTTTTCTGCTGGTGAACTTGGGTATAAAAACCTTTTATTGAGCCACCTGGGCCTAGTAAGAAAAGGGTCCGTATCTGGCACTCTGGATTAGCATTTTTCAGAGAAATAAGATTTTCTGAGGGCCCAAAGTATTAACAATGTTTTCTGTGGTATGTGTCATTTTAAAAAGATTGAGTTTTGTGGTATCAGAAGTATTTTGAAGGAAATCCCAGAGTGTTTATTTAACTAAAGCCAAGGCACTGTCACATGGTTAGTTCTTTTGAAATACCTTTAAACTGCAAGCAGCCCAATACTTGAAGTTAACTCTTAAGGATGAAATACAGTGTATTTGCAACATTTTCACATCTTGTTAGACCATACAGAATTGCTAATCATAAAACCATGATAGGTGAGTGTATGCCACAGCAAGCCTAAAAGCCAGTGGAAATTACAGTGTATATGCTTCAGTATAATCAATTTTGTTTGTTATTTTAGTAGCATGATTCCTGTTTACAGCAATCAAGCCATCATGTTACACAGAGTAAATCAATAGGGTGATAATGTAGCTGTTTACTGTACTTACAGGCTTGCTTGTAGCCATGTCTAGGACACACCATATCCTCCTACAAATGCAATACTCTTCATTTTTATTTCCCTTTGGATCAAGGTTGACATAACTCACAGGTATGAGAAAATCCCACCATGCCACAAAATGTAGCATTTGTAAGAGATACATCTGGTACATATTTATAGTGAGCAGAATAAGGACTTGTTTCAATTATGCATGTGGATTAGCTCTTTGAAGAAAAAAAAAAGTAGGTGTTACCTCATGCCCACATAAATCCAGTGGTAAAATATGCCTAAACCAAAACCCCCGTTACGTGCCGTTACTTGTACATGCACATTAACATGTTTCAGGCACAGATCTGAACAAGATACATAGGCATATGCTGCTATGAATCTTGGAGAACACAGCGTGCTTACAATTTTCAAGCTATGCAACAATTCCTGCAATAGATTTATGTTGTGCCAGAAGGGGACAATATATGGATATCTTGTGGGCATAGAACAACATATTTTCAGCACACATCAAACACATGCAGGTAGATGAGCAAGTTACTATTGGGTAAATTAGGAAGTAAATTTATAGAATTTCAGTGGTTTGTGGCAGCACCCCATGCCCACACTATTACCTACTGTATCTCACAGTCTAACCAGGGCATCCTTGACTAAGATACAAGCATCATATGTGTTAGCAGACATAGCAAAATCACAGTCCATTTTAACAGACTAAATGCATTGCCACAAACAAACAGTAAAATTGAGTGAACTGATTGCTACTAAGAGTTTGAGGATGTCCATTCTGTAGTATGGAAGTAGCAGAGTGGGATTCCACATCCCTTTTCTGGGAAGATCAGGGAGAAACAGCAGTAGGAAGACTTTGTTTTGTTTTGTTTTTGCTTCCTGGTTCAGTAGATAGTAATTACAGGTGGAGAGTTTCATGATTTTCAGGAGGGTTACATGCATTCATTTTCTAGATTATATTGTGTAAAAGCAGAATTGCTTTCCAGCAACGTTAGGGCAAAATGGAGAATAATGATGACAAACTTTCTGCTTACCTCATCTGTAACTATGTTATATTTGCTTTCTGTATTCTCTTGACATGAATTAATAAGTTAATTAATAAGTTAATTAAAAAGTGTGAGCTTTTTGGAAAGTTACTGACACTGATTTTCTCTTCTATTTCAACAATTTCTAGAGTGCACCACTAGTGCCTCCACAGCGTGCCCATAAAAAGAAGCGTGTCATGTTCTGAAAACTTTACATTCCCCAGAGCATGTTAGGTTCGGCCCTTCTCCCTCTGTCTTCCACGGTCTTCCAAATCTTCCCTTGAGGGAGCATTCTTTTGCAATTCTCTAAGTAAACCTTGCTTTGTTTCCTGTGGTTTCTGCCTCCCTTTATTACATTTTGGTCTATGTGGATAAATTACAGTTCTGAGACTCTTGGCAAATGATGGCCCATTTGTACAGGTTCCTTTACGCTCTTTTTCAGTGTCTAAACCATACCAGGTACCACATTTTCTTTTGATTTTTACAAAGAATTTCCTTAATAACTTTGCATAATAAGTATTTGTAAAATCAGATTTATGCACTTAATAAAAAGAATACAATTTAGGGTTGGGTTTTTGGTGGGTTTTTTTTTCAGAGGAATTTCTGTTTATGGAATTCCTTTTTTTTGTGTGTCTCAATTAGCTTTGTTAATGATGGCAAAGTTAGTAAAGACATTTGGCAACCAAAGCAAGTTATGAAGTATTTGGACAATACAAGGTTAGTTAAGTTAAAGGAGAAGTGCAGAGCATTTCAAATTGAATTTGGATAGTGGCAAGCATCTGTGTGTTTGGAAATCTCTAAGTTTCTGCCTGAAGGGTAAATTGAAGCTTATATAAACAAGAACTTGTGATCTAATGTTTGGGCTTTTACTGACACAGACACAAAGACACACACAGATGCACACACATAAACCTCTACAGGGGGTTACAAAGGATAGAAAAAAACAGAGGAAAGGCAGAGATGAGACATGTTAGCTGTCTATTTAATGTTTTTCACTCATGTAATACAGTCTGGCAAGCCTTTTTCCACAGTTCCACCAAGCCAGACCTGTAAAAGCAATTATCTGTCATCATAACATGAATCAAGCTTGCAACTGCTGTGGTTCTGAAGAGCGTGACAAAGTTAATTGAAATTTGGGCAGTGAATAGTTTTTACTTCCTGAGATAAGGTGTGTTTTCAGGGGAAGTTTGTTGCTATGTTGGCTTTAGTAACTATTCTTAAGTCTCTTGTTAAAGGATTTGTGTTATTTCTGTGGGTGGATCATAGTCTCATCCAATTATGAATTCAGTAGAGCCAAACTTTGTGTCATACACTTTACTAGTCCATACTGGTTTGCACATTCCTCACACTTTGCAAGAAGATTTAAAAAAAGATGCACAAATATTTCTCTCTCAAGTGATTACAAACAGTACTCTGGAATCATAAAATTTTACAAAAATTCATTTCACTCCCAAAATATCATTTTGGTGGTGTAGTGTTGTATTGCTTCAGTAGCTACAATAATATTCTTTCAAATCTGGAAAAAAAAATACTAGTTCTGAGCCCAGAAGTCAAAAATGAAATACCCTTAGGTTTTCTTGGCTAGTTATCTCCTATTCTCCAGACTGCACTGTAGCATTAATTCAGTTTTACCTGTTTTCACACTCTTTTAAAAGTAATCTCTGTATTAAAACAGTTTACTGTTAACAATTGAAATTCTGACCCATTCATAGCATTGTAACAGTAACACTATGGAAATGAAACTAGAACTCTCTGGGTCCCACAGTGCATTACACGTCTGAGTCCCTTCTTTTAGCCCACGTTTGCTCTACTATCAATCAGTTGACTTGCAGTGGCGTTGTTCTAGAGCACGATGCATAGCATCCTCATCCCTGACTGAAAGACTACACAAGAAAATTCTTTAATCCACTGGGAATGGAGAAATGGAGGGTAGGTGAAGGAAGGTGTTTTGGACCTTCTTGGAGCCAACTTAAGAAAAATATGAGCATCAAAATTGGATTTTTGGGGAATTTTTTTTTAGAATCTGTTGTTTTGATTTGTTCTTGTTTTTGAGGTCTATTTCTCACATGGAGCAAATTTTTAGTCACTTTGAAGGAATTGGAAAAAATAGTTCCAGAGAATTGATGCAATATATTACTCAAAAAAAAATCTGTTTTGTGAAAGAAGAATTATTATTTAAGTGAATGTTTCCAGCCAAGACACACAAGTAATATATACAGACAGAACCAATGGCTCTAAACACATTTGCAGAGTTCAGCCCTAAATCAGATGAGGATGAACCCTTAGCATTCCTTTTAAACACCATAAAGTCCAAAAATTGCATTAAATTACAGTTCTAGGGAGATTTTTTTTCTCAGAAAATCAGCCTCTTTATGGTACCTTCTTGCAGCTCCCATTTCATCTTCTCTCTGTCCTTAGGGTCCAAACAATACCATGCAAGACAATCTAGCTTTTAGGGACAGCAAAAGGGTTTAGACTGTTCAAAACAGCTCTCAGTGGCCAAACAATTTAACCATAACATGTTTCTGTATTTTAATTATTGTTTTTTCAATTGAGTCTGTACAATACCTGCATGTTCCAGAACACAGTTGGACTCATTGAGCTCAGAAATGAGAATTCCTGAATTGATTCTAAGCCTGGGAAACAATTGCAATTGCACTTGAGGAAAAATAAAGCCCAGCATCTGGGCAGATACTATTGGGCAGAAGGAGCAAAAGAAATATATGCAGCTAACCCTGCAGTGGTAGCATCTTCCTTACTCAGTGCCCTGTCAAATGCACTTACTTGTTCATAACAATTCTAACTACAAGCATCATAATGCAATGGAAATTTCCCAGGACAGGCTTTGTTGCTAGAAGTAGGCTAAATGCCACCTTACTGGAAGTATTTTTTCCCCTTTAAACTAGTTAGTGCCTTCTCTCTTGATGCTTGTGCATGCTCTAATTTGGACATGCAAACAATTAGCCTCCAAACTCAACTATTCTCCAAACTACTACATTTATGAACACTAAAGCCCACACATTACTTAGGTACTATATTCCTCCTATCTGGCCTCTAGCCACACCCTTAGGCAATATGCTCACTGGATCTTGTAAACCATGATAGGGTTACGCTAACTTACTGGGTACTGGCAAGGACCTCCAAGAAGTCAGGTGCTGCAGGAACTGTTGGTGGTAGTTCAGTAGGTGGCACCCTTCCCTTTGGTGTTGACCCCCAAATGCTGCTGATGGATCCACACATGCAACTGAAGTTCATGCTGTCCCCCATGTCCTTAAGGGTCACAAGAAGAGCAGTGAATGTCCTCTGTCTTTTCCAGAGCCAACATCATAGCTGCTGAGCACTTTGTGATCTAGATGTCAGATGTTTAGGTTTACTTGGTTGGTTTTAGGTTGGACTGGATGATCTTTAAGGTATTTTCCAGTCTCATCATTACTGTGATAGTGTAGTACTACTGGCAGCATGTTCATCATCAAGACATGCCACCATGCAGTTTCTCTGTGGGAGATTCACTGTGTGGGCTAGTAGGTGATCAGGTTCATGTGCTGCATCACCTGCTATGCAATGTGCTATGCCACCTGCATCTTCAACATCTTGAAGAGCAAGGGAGAAGAAACATGAAGAAGCTATCCTTTGAGGATGTTTGGACCTCACAGAAGCTGGAAGCAATGAAGCCAAGATTGAATGTAGCCTAAGTAATGAAATCCAGACACCTCAAACCTGCCCAAAGTATGAGGTGCATAAAACTTGCATAGTTACAGACCATTCTTCAGTTATGTTGCTCTGCATCGTCTGGGATTCCATTTTGTCTTCCCTTTCAAAGTCTTAAAGCTTTCTGTAGATCTGATTGCTGTAGATTCTAAAGATGTAAACCAGTGCCAAAAACCCAACCAAAGCAATTTTTTTTTTCCTGCAAAAATTAAAAAGGTCCCCAGCCAAATGGCTTCCCATGATTTTTTTTCCTCTGGAGACCATTTTCACAGCAAGAAAAAAAAAATCAAATTTTGGAGCATTCAGTTCTGTTTCTCCATCAGGTATGGTGTTTAATTCCCCAGACCACCTGGGAGAGACTCATAAACCACTGGTGGTCCATAGACCACAGTCTTAGTGCTGCTGTGTCAGGCTACTGGTTAAAGGAAACTGAACACAGAAAGCTGTTAAAATGACACTGCATGAGTCATGCTCCACATTAAGTAATGCTCCTACTTGTCTCCCTGCTTGAAAGCATCCCATCTTCTGTTTCTAGACTCTACCTCTCAGCAATCAATACCATGTTTTTTCATTACAGAAATGAAAGAAATGCTAATACTTTAAGAAATAGAGAGGTGTTAAGAATAGAAATTTGAGAGGTATACAAGTGAATACAGTACTTGGATTTCTTCTATAGACACCCAATGAAATCTTTAAATTACCATCAAAGTGTTTTTCAATAAAATTTGCCAAAGAATACTTCTTTTTCACATTTTCTTCCTAAAGTGCCCAACTGGGCTCTTTCTCTTTGTTCATTTAATATTGGGCTATAACAGACTTGCTCCAGCTCTGCCTGTTAACTGGCAGTGTCACGTAGAGAAAGAGTGTAGCAGCCACTGGTTTGTGCAGTTTCCTGTATGATTTTTTAAAGCCATTTTTAATGAGCTAATTTTAGTTATTGCAGAATCATTTAGGATTTTTTTTTAATTTCAGAGCAAGGAAATGCTACCATGAAACAGTGGTCCATTACAATTGCAGTTACTATTATTTTTCATCTTTCACCTTCAGACTGTAAATGTTGTCTCCTCAAGTGCAGATCTAAAGATGTACAACACAGAACACAACCCCACAAACAACAGCAGATCTTGGGATCCTGCCACTTTCACATGTTGGACCTGCACATACTGCTAGTTTGCATGTCTGCTTGTGCTGTAATCACATCCATATCAGGCCCTGTCAGGTGATATACATGAAGCATGGGGCAATCTGGATTTGGCTGATTCCTTCTGAGAAGCGTTGGGGCCAAGGTCTGGATCCTGCTTGAGGCCTGCATCCCACGCCATGCAACTCACAGCAAAAGGTGTAATAGTTAAACTTTTCTGCCAGCAAAGACACACAAATATTGAAGTGTCAAAAACAGTGATGCAAACACTGTTATTGCACTTTTAAGTTAGTAAAGCCCTTTTAAGCATAGGACCTCAACCCTATTGGTTACCTTCTCTCAGTATTGCACTGGAGGTGTGGACAGACAAGGCAGGGTTGTCAAATGCCTAAATTGCACAAGGTGCATGGAGCTTGGCAGACTGGTAAACAGCAGGCTGTGCTATTACACTGATGGGGAGATGATTCCTACCTTCCTGCTCCAGCACTGGGATCTTAACAGGTAGCATCTGACAGCAGAAAGGCTAATGTTTGACTTTTGTTCTTCCAAGTGTTTTGACATGAGCTGCTGCTTTTGTGTTACCATTTTGTGAGAGTGCAACTTGATTAATTTTTATGGTTTAGAGAATAATATATACATTTAAAGCATTCTCCAGAAAGTCAGCTGCAATGCAATGTCCCAGCAAGTGACAGCAAAAAGCTGGAAAGAAAGGAAGAAATGGTGAATGCAAGAAATTCCTCTAGATCCAAATCTCTCAGGTAGTATTTATTGTCCATCAAAGGTTACACAGCATCCAGTTGATAGTAGGTTGGAGACATATTGTGTTATGTGATCAGTAGCAATAGTAACCAGGACAGTTGATGGTAAATAATACTAAGGAACAGTACTTTTTTCCCCCAGAATTCTCAGAATCAATGTTCCATATGCAAGTATGGAAAATTTCACTATGCCTCCAGCAAATTAAAGGTGGCATGTTATATCCCAACCTTCCAGCACTAAAATGCTAGAACATTTTTGATAGTAACATACGTACATTTGTTTTGATTTCTTCTAGCAGATTTTCATGTTAGTGTGGTGCAAATGAAATGTGAAACTACTGTTCATTGCCAGACACTATTTACCAAAAAAAAGTACAGAAAGGAATTAATCTTGCATTTCTAATTTTTTGTTTGATTAGTCATTGGAGGCATATTATTAATGCTAGAGGTAGTAAATAGAAGATTATTAAGAAAGCACTAGGAAAATGCTTCTAGAACTTTGGTCAAAAAGAGAGGAACTTGTATACCCATCAGGCAGGACAAAGCTAGCACACTTCCTGGTGAACAGACTCTTTCCATGAATTTGGCTTCTGAATTTGGTTGGCTTCCACAGTAAATATCAACATTAGATTAAGTCAACTGTCTGAGGAAGGTCATCCGCAAAAAGACAGAGATCTTGGAGAATCCACAGAGCATTCTCTGCCCAGATTGAAGACAATGCTGAGCCTGAGCAGACAAGGATGTAAAACCAGAGAAGGATCCAAGAACTTGTACATCTGCCTGTAATCTGAAGATGTGTGCAGAGCAAGTGCAGAAGATGTGGTAGGAATTTGAAGTCTGAATCTCTTATGTCCACATCAGGAGTGACCAAAATTTGGACAGTGAACCAAATATCCCAAATACCCTAAAACACATGGGGTCAAGATGTAAAAGTAAACTTCTATGTTAATTGGAGTTATTGTGGTGTAAGCAGAAACATTATTTATCAACTCTGAAGTTTAAGAATGGGTTACAAAACACATATAGACATAGATTCTGGCAAATCTGTTGGATATATATTTGGTAATTACTAAAGTTAGTTCTATCATCTCCCTCATTGTAGATGATGAAACTCTTTGGCCTAGGGGTGGTCTGGATTAATGCTAGAACTAAATGAACCTTAACCACAGTAAGTGTGGAATGGCACAGTATTGCTTTGTTTATTTCATGGGAAACAGGACGTGATAGCACTTACAATTTTGTTTTTTCTATGTCTGTGTTTACTCCATGCACTTGTCACCTTTTGATGATTCATTTTCATGTATTCAACACATGCTCATTCACAGACTGAGATCACCATAAAGAAGCATTTCAGTGTGAGTATCCAGGGATCTATGCCTAATCAGTTGTTGATGGTGACAGAGTGACAAATGATGTCAATATTTTATAATATGAAAAAAAGCCCACCCAAAAAAACCTGGAAAATTCAGTCCTGGATAATTCTGAAAAGCACAGTTTCCCAAAAGGTCTGATGATATAAGCAGATAGGTTCCCCCAAGCACACTTTTCCCCTGACAAATGTAGATGTTTTCAGTACTTAAAATTAAGCACACACATATGTTCTCTGGTGATCCAAAGCTGTTACCGCTGAATGTGTCGGACTTTATATCAATTCCCTTCCTACTGTGACGATTTGTCAGATTTATGATTTATTGTAGATTTATGCCACGTACCACCACCCTGTCCTTCTTCATAACTAGATAGCTAGACAACTGAAACACACACTAGTGATACTCATTAACTTTTGCTGAAATTTATGTCATTCCTTATAAAGGTCATGCAGTACCCAGTATTGAAAAGGGATTCAGGGATATAAAATAGTGACTCCTATTATTCTGAAAGCTGGCATTGGAGTGCATTTTAAGTCTTGCTTCTTCACCTTTAAGAGCACAGATTATTTTTATTAGATATGCAGGCAGACAGACAGGCAGACAGATAGATAGTTATGGCTAAAAGTACCACAACAGAAAGACAATGTTTTTCATTTAAATTGTTTTGCTTTTCAGTCAGCTTGTCTTACTCAAAAGCAACAGAAGACCCTTGACTTCATTTATATTTCAAAGCATAGTCACTCTTTAACATCTGTTTTGGTGGAAGTTTAAACTACTTTGCTGACTTTGTTACTTTATATAAATGTTTAAAGACAATTCAATAAAGTGCTATTTCTTTGAGACAGGTACTATCATGTCAGTTTGAGGTAATCATGGCCATGCCTGCTTACATGCTTCTAATGCCATTTGATAGGTGTCACTGACTTTTATGAAAATCTTTGAGGCACTTCCTTATAGACTGTGTTTAGAATTACTGTACATATCTCTTTCCTGGCCTCTGGCTGAATCTTACATTGTAAATGGGTTCATATGGCTGGCACAGAGAGGGATAAGGTGTGTATTACTAGAGTCAATACTTCAAAGGGGTATGCATGGTTTCAACCAAAATTAAGAACAGGAGAGCCCTATGTAGACACTTTTCCTTTCCATTTTTTTCCTACTTCTCTCTTTAAAAGAAGAATGTCTGGCTGAAGCTTTCCAAAGAATTATTTTAAGAAATTTAAATAAAGTTATATGCTTTCCTACTTTTGAAGTTGTTGGTATTGAGACATAACAACTTTGGAAAGAAATGAAGTATATTATAACTCAACATATCTATTACTGCATTATCAGCATGTTGAGGCAAGAAAAAGACAAATTCCAGTACTGGTTATTAACGATATTAACAATGAAATAAAATGTTTTTAAAATATAACTACAGAAAAATATCAAGTACACAAATACATTTTTAGTTACTGAAATGCTGTATAAGGTAAAGCACCAAACTTGTCTTAACTGTGCCAATGGAACAACCTACATTAATTAGTATCTTATTCTGATTTAGAGGCTAGAACTGTAACAGAATTCATGTTACATACAGTATTACTTTATACACTCAATGTTGCTATAAAAGTAGAAAGAAATATTCTGTTATTTCATTTTAAGCTGCAAATGAAAAATGTGTTATAACAAATATTTATAAAAATGCTTTCACTACAGCTAGAGAGACCCAACAGTAAGAAATAAATTATACTTTGTCTCATTAACACTGAATTTGGTCCATTAGAACCAGCATTATGAAAGTTCCCCGGGTGCTATTGCAGTTATTTGCATTGCAATCATAAACAGTGTCTTCCGTTTGAGCAAGTCAAGGAAAAAAACCTATCTCAAGAAAAAGTGGACAGACCTCAAAGGTCTCCTCAGGCTAGAGGAGAGTATCCAACTGTCATACATAAATGACATGTGTTACAAAATGTTTAAGACCTTCTTCTGTAATTCACATTAAATTATATAATGCCAGATGTGTGTACACATAATGCTTGACCAAAGCTGTCCATTTCATAGGTTTTTCCTTCTTTTTCCTTCCTAGAGCATGCATTTTGGATACTGCTTCAGAGTTACTGTCACACCATCAACTTACATTTTAAAGAAAATAGAAGAAGGATTTTAGCTATAAAGCCCCAGTGTTATGGGGAAAAATACCAGATATAACCAGTTTAAGAGTATCTGTTTGGATGGAGAACAGCAGCCCTACAACAGCTTTAGTCCTGTATAGACATGATCTGAGTAATACTAATCTCCTGCATGAATGTGTGCAAGTTTTTCCTGGCCCACTCAACTTCAGTTACACAGATGCAGAATATGCACTACCATCCAGACAGTAAGACGTCTTGTCTAAAAGTTATTTGTTGGACACAAATATTGCAACACTATTTTTATTTCACTGATAATACATGCTCTAATTCCTACTACATATAAACAAAACAAAAAAGAACAAAACTCATTTTCCGTAGTAGAATTACATGTAAGACATGAAACTGAGTGAATAATAATTATGAAATGACAACAAAAATAATGATGCTATGCTTATACTTATAGAAGATTAAAATCCTTTGTTTCTTTCTCTTAATACTAAGAAAACATGTTTACACCAATGGAAAGCAAATGCTGAAGTAGTCTTCTGTATGTTGTGGAAATCAGCTTTGGTTGCATCCTGAAATTTTCCTGACTTTTATAGAATCCATTATACTATTTCGGAGAGGAGTTGGCCCAATAGCAGAAAAGTGGAGAGTAGAAAAAAATGGGATTTAATGGTGTACTTAAGTCATAAAATTATAAGGGACTGAATGACTATGATTTCCTAATGGTAGGAGTAAATAACATAAGGAATGTCTGTCAAGACAGATTGGCAAGATGCTACTGATGCAAATACTGGGCAATATAATACACCTGAAGAAATAGTGTGGGGATGACTCACAGTAAAAGCAGATGCTGAACTTTAGTCTTGAGTATCTTAGAATCATTAGAGCTAATTTTTTTCACATAAAGAAAAAAAATTAGATTATTGAAAAAAACAAAATCCATCCATACTTTTTTATAGTGGCAGCACTGAATCAAAAATTCTGTATATCACTGCTTTGCCACATAAAGAAATACTAGTTTTCTACATTAGTTTCTGTTACATACATTTATGCGACAATTGCAATTGCAATATGGATAACTCTGAATTGAGGAAGGCCCAGAACAATTATTGCATCTTCTATCTCTTTTGAGTTCTAATTATACTGTGGATTTGTTTAATTAAGTTTTGACCTTTTAATTGCTTTCATCTGAGTGTTCCTATTAGCTTTCAACGTTCCTGTTTCTTTGTTAGTAACAAAGCAGCAGTTTACTGCTATTTGTAGTTATATCTTGGATTGTATTTTGTCTTCCCTAAGCTGAATTTTATTCTTGACAATCTTTTATTCATGTTTTTCTGGGAGACAAATGACTCTCTTCTTTCAAATAACTTAATTAATTCTGTATATAATTTGTGTCCAGCTACCTGTAGAAATGCAGGATTGCATTCCAGATTACTTCAGTCTGAAAGTCCTGAACAGCTGAAGGAGCTCCTTGATGAGATAGGAGTGCTAACCATTATGCTTTCATAGTCCACAACTGATTTTTTTGTGAAATATCACCTTCCCTTTCTTCAAAAGACACACCCAAACAAGGTGCAATTTGCTCTGTTTAATGCAGCAAATACAGAATCATTAAGAACTGTCTGAAGTTTTATGATTTCTATTACTTAATTTAGTTATTTTCATTTACTTTAGTCTTAATGAGAACATAAGTAACAACTTGCACTTAAAGTACTGCAAAACCTTGACACGAATGAACTGTTTTCATACAAACCTAGCTTTCTGGGCAACCAGGATCAAACTGGAAATGGACCAGTCCCAGGTGCCCTCCTTGTGCGTGTTTCCCACTGATGTGGGTCACTGCCCTGAGCTCTGTGGTTATGTGAAGCAGTCCTAGCTGCAAATTGATTTGTGTCATTTTTCCATAGGCTGAGGAAGTCCTGACATGATGACTAACACTTCAGTGTTGAAGTCCCCAGTCAGTTGCATGCATCACCTCTAATCTCAGTGACAATGCTCTATGTTAAACCATAAATCCTGCCAGGAATCACCTTGGAGGGATTGCCCAGTGTTTATCATCCTTACTCTTACAAAAGAACTGGACTACTTTAGATTGGACAGAAAAAGATGCTTCACAATTTTTTAAATCAAAAATAACAACTTTAGGATTGGAAAAGACTCAATATAGGCCTGAAACTAGATTCCTAACTTGTTCATTGTGCTTAGAGACAACAAACACAGCCAGTAAACATACAATCCAAAATCATCACTTGTAATTGTTGACTCTCAGGAGCATATAACTGATATTTTTGTCATGTATTTTTTGTTTTCCAACAGTATCCAAGACAAATTATTTGTTAAGCAACTGTGTAGATAAAATACTCATTTTCATATTCATTAATTAATATGAATATTAATCTAATTATATTATTAATATTATAATTATTATTAATTAATATTAATATTATTATGCCCTTTGGACAGCTCTCTTTATAAGGTTTATAGAAAACTGCAGCACAATATTGTGTTAGATTGGATTAGCTTATTTTCTCCTTATACCTGAAGAAATGTGTAATAAGAACTATATATAGGGGTACTTTAAGGTGTGTAACTAGCTAAAAGTAGCAGAATTCTCACCTCAGCAAGCCATAATTCAAGCATTATCCTTGTTACAGTAAAGACATGTAAGAGCTTTTTCTAAAATATCATTCTCTGACAAGCATTTATCATGGTAACTTTAAGGTTTGTTTCCATCATGTTTCTACATAATAGATATAATGCCCCTGGACTTTGTTCCTAAACCCAGACCTTTTAACCTTTGCATTCAGGAATGCAGAGTTTTTTTTCTTATGTTTCAAGTGACTGGGTATCTTATGTCACAATTACAGAGGTGCAGGTTGATATATGTATTTCAGCTTATTGCCCATAGGGTGTTGTTGATGTCATGAGGAAAAAGCAGGTGTTTTGCACTTTGTTACTGAAACTGCTTTTGGTAAGTTGTTCCAACAGCAAATGTTCTTCAATCGCTGATTTGTTAGTACTAAGCATCCAGTACTGAGCACAATTTGAAGTTTTGTGTTTTCGGTACACATGAGAGAAATTAAAGGCACCGTAATTTGCTCTTTAGGTTTTTTCTGATAAGGTTTTTGGCTTGCTTGTCTTCACAAAAATAAATAAACAAACATACCTTTACCTTCTAGTCCTTTCTAGGTCTCTGTTCTGTACATATATTCATCTCTCTAACTGCCACCTCAGAGTGCAACTTGCAGTCTTATCATGTGAGCCAGAAAGACATGTGTGCATAATAATTCCCACTCCCAGTCTATATAATCTGCAATCACAGAGATCTGTTCATCTTTGATTGGAGAAGCTATGCCAGTGACTCAGTGCTGCACTTATGTCTTATAGCACTCATAGAATTGCATGCTGGAGGCATCGTATCTCATCTGGACAAGATGCAACACAGAGGTCCGATCTACTTTGAAGTCATTAAAGATCAGTCTTTGAAAGAGAATTAAATGTTGGGCACTAAGCCTAATGTCTCTATTAACTTGCAACTCTGGTACTTCTGGAAGCACATGCATATACACACTTTAGAGTTCACATTTAAACGCTTCTTTAAAAATACTCAGAATACTGTAAGTGCTGAATGTGATGGTTGGTATGATTAATAAATCTTACTGACATCAAGTCTATACAGAAATGTAAACTTTTTCATGTTTTCCTTTTGCAGTGCCTGGGAGCCAAGCAGGACCGTAAGAACATCTAGATTCATCTCTTGCATGTCACAAGCCATTAAAATTCCCCCAGTTACACTTGTATCTAGGAAAGTAATTTGTGTCTGAGTACATCACAACTTTAATATGGTTCCAGATAGGCACTTCCACGGTATGCTATTATGACAAGCAAGCCCTTTCCTCAGTCTTCTTTTTGTCTGTAAGTTTCTCTTCACAGTTATTTTTCCATAGAAGAGAAACACTTATACAAACCCAGAGCTGGTAATTGTTGCTCACCCCATTATTTTTATTTGAGTTTGTCCCTTTTACATGTTCTGATCCTATGTGCAAGTTTTTAGCCTCCACTCATGGCAAATATATGCATTTGTCATAATCTCTGTATCAAGGAGTGCTCCAAGTTTATTTTACAGTGACCTTCTTTTCTCTGACCTTTCTTCTGGCCTATTCATTGAATATAGTCTTTGTGGTTTTGAGATATGTAGGGCAGCGTAGGCAGTAGACACCCATGTACTTCTTGTCTATGAAAACAAACCCTGTGTAATTAGTGGTTTGGTATTGAGCTGGTAATCCAGTGAAATCCATATTGCTGCATTTGTGAGGACTCTGCCAACAGTGCTTGGGTTACTGAACCAATGGACTTTCCACCACTAGAAGGAATGGAGAGAAGATGAGTGACCCTTGTGTTGCACCATGGCCACTTCTGCTTTCCATTTTCTATTGCATGAGTTCCTCTTTGCAGTGCACACTATTAATTTAGAAGGGGCAGCACAATGACAAGCTTCCCCTAATGCAGTCTTTAAAAGATAACCCACGCAGTCAAATCTAAAATAAATGCCCTGATCTTCTCTTGTTGATGATTGTGACAGCTTGTGTATGTATCTGTCAAAGGGACATCACAAAAAGGAAGTGCTTCCCTCTCTTTCCTTACTGATTGACTTGTTACATATGTAAAGAACCCTGAAGCCACAGTGCAAAATCAATACAACTAGCACAATTTAGAAGGCTAAATGAAATGCTCAGAGCTGCACTTTAGCACTTAAAGACTGATAGGTCAAATTCTTTCCAAATGATAATTTCCATTTTACAAAATATGTCCCTATTATGTCTGTCAATGACTATGGGAGTGAAGAGAGGAAAACAATCACAGCAAGGAGGTATGTTCTAAAAAAAACAGTTAATATTGCTAGATCGTATAGAGGTTCCTACAGGCCATGAAAGACCTCTTTGCTGAAACGAGATGCAGCTTTCTTTTTCTGAACATCACTTTTAATTTTATTACCCTAATAAATTACTTGGTACCCATTGTTACTTCAGAGATAGAGAAACTTTGTGTCCACTGTGTTGTACAAAAAGTTAACAAGAGCCTCTTTCTTCTAAGAACCCATTCTGAAGAATAGCTGGAAGAGGAATGGCTGTGCAGTGATTCTCCTTGTCATTTGCGCAACACCTCGGTATAACGCATGCAAACAATATCGCCAGCACAGCATAGCCTAATGTCTCCTGTTAGACACATTGACCAGGCCTAGGATGAATTCGTTTAGTTACAGTATTAAGGAGCTGAAAACAACAGGGAGGACTCACTTGTCACTTAGGAGTCATGGACAAAAAATAACAGGCTCAATTTGGGGAAAATCAAAACAAGTTTAATTAAAAAGAACAGGAAAAAATAATAAAAAACATACAGAGAGCTATTACACAGTCCTTATCTGCCTGGGTCCAGCTTTGTTATCAGATTTCCCTCAGGGGAAAAGTCCCTGAGCAGTTATTTTCCCTGTGGCAACAGTTCATCCTCCCCACCACAGGAGACAAGTCCCCCATGATCTTTCCCTAGTGGGCATGTGGATTATCTCAGCCCCTGACTGCTCCAGCTCAGCTCTTCCCTCAGAACTAGTGGTTCCTTTAAGGAGAAGTTGCCTGCTCCATGTCCTCTGGGCCAGTTGCCTGCTCTGGCTACAGATGGGACCCTCTTCTCCATGGCCATGATCCTAGGGTAAAATGGCTTCCACGGATTGCTCAGCCCAGTAACCACATGGCTTTTCCCAAAGCAAAAACCCAACAGGAAACAGGAAGCTTGTTCCAGATTCTCCCCTCCCAAAAAATTGAGGTTTTTTGCAAAGATGCTCATTGGTTCAAACTTCCAGAGGCAGGTGAATAACTAGAACTTTATCCTTGAAACTTTTACCAGGACTACTGCCAGCAACCTCCTACCCCAGTAACAAAAAATACCCCTGCCAGACTCAAACTGTGATACCTAACATTGTCATATTTTTGTCTGCACAAAAAAATTTGTTAAAACCATTCAGAATCATCATGAAGTCTTGGTCCTAGCTTAAGTTCAATTGCTTTCCCTCATATCTGTGTATTTCAGTAAGGTCATACACAGCTGACAATATAACTACATCAGATGTATGTTTCCAGTAATCAATACGTAGACGCTGCTTGTGGAAAGATCAAAGTTGTGTGAAAAGATGAGGATGCTACATGATATTTGGTATCCACACAGTGGATGCAAATGATGCCTCATTTCCTTTTCCTCTTTTGAAGACACATGGGTTATTTTTTTAAGTTATCACCACACATCAAGTCTTCATGACAATGAGAAGAAAAAGGGATCCAATGTCAGCTGCAAAATAGCAAAATGTTACCTTGATGCCTGTGCTAAAATGGTCACCTGTGAAATCACAACCTTCCAATCTCTTAATTTGCTGCAGACTGCAGAAGACATGTGGGCCTGACAGTTATTTCTTAAGGGTTTTCCCTTACTAGAGGTGGGCAATTATTTTAAACAAATCCACACGTGATAGTTCATAAAGCTGTGACAACTTAAAGAACTCTATAATTACATTACAATTTATGCAGCCATAGAATTACTGGAAACATTTATACCACCTGTTTCAATGCAGACAGATGCAATTTTTTATTCCCAGTAGCACTATTAGTACCTCTCATCGTATTACCTGGTCAAAGTACTCAGGCTATCATTGCTGAACAAAGCAATAGATGGGATTAATCATCTGAATTTAAAAAGCAATTTATTTTGTTGTCTTTCTACAACCATTGCCAAGATTCCTTCACAGTCTTTTTAATAAAGGAATGAAAGAAAAGAAAGAAAAGAGTAGCTCTGCTCCATTCATTTTGGCACTTCTACCACTGTGTGTCAGCCAGCATCAGTATCTGGCAGAGTGCTCTTCAAATACTCTCCAAAATAAATACAGCAGATGTCAGTCAGGTGTTTTTCTATCCATGTTCAACAACTCACCAAGAAATACATTTTTATTTCAGGCTTACATCCTAACAATCTAGACAATTTATCAAATAAATTATACATCCTGTCTAAATAGGTGGAATCATAAAATATTTGCCTTCATCATCTAATCTGAGAAATTTCAGTTTGTATCTGAGCATCTTGTATTCTAGCCAAGCCTAGACACTCTTTACTTTCTCATCTTGAAGTAGTGAGCACTCTAAATCCCATTTAAGTTATTAAGTTCCAGGGTTTGCCTTTTTTCTCCAATGCACTGTAGACAATACCTGCATGGCAGCACTGGCCTTCAGCTTTGCAGAGCTCAGTGGAGTCTGGTAGTGTCAGACTGTGGGGCTACCCAACCCATCACCTAGAATACTTGCAGAAGAGCAGCCTTCTTCCCAGGGGTTATAATGAACAACCTCCAAGGATGGTGAACAGTGGTCTCTCACAGTCTCTGGCTACTATTCCAAACAATCTGCTCATGTTGCTGCCTGCTGACAGTGATCAATAAGTTAATACACATGCACAAAGGTTCCAGAGATTAAAATAAAAGGTACTAATAATTTATACTAATGGATTGGCCGATATGGGGAAATTTTTGCCTAGTGGTGCAAAGCTATTGCTGCAACAAGTAGGTTTGATCTCTGCAGTACAACTTGCTGCTATCATGATTGTCACTATGCGAAAGTAACTGATTAAGCACCATACAGCCAGACCCCTGTCATTTTTCAACAGATGTTTGATGATCAGCTTTTCCCAGCCAATGCACTCTTTGCATACTTTCTTATCTTTACATGGTGCATTGTGTACCAACAAATTATGAAATGCTAATTTTCCACATCCTTTATTCAGAGATACAAAACAGCCCTCATTATTCCAGAAGGTTACACAACATTTCCATGTTATGTTCTTTGGTTTCTTCGTGTACTTTTTCATTGTGTCTTACACTGAAGCAAAAAGTATTTCCATGGCAAGTTTGACACACACAGCCCTCAGAAATACTTTAGAGTCATTTCTTGACACACAGCAGCTCCACTAACACACATACCTGGGAGCCTTCCAAAGACTACAGCCAAAAGGCACCAAGCATCTCAAAATACCTATTTGCCTCTAAACAGTTTGGATAAATGAGCACCGCCTGCTGGAAAGTCCCTGGATCACTGAACTTTCAAACTGTACCTAGGAATATGCTCAGGAAACTGTGAGTGAATAGGCCAGGTTCAAGACTGGGACTGCAGTGTCCACATCCTGTGTCTCAGAATGGTTGGAAGCTTGCACAGACATACCGCCATAGGCACAGCCACTAGATCTGGCTGCAACTACTTGCTGTCTGAAACTACTTGCTCTTGCCATTTAGGTCACATCTGTAATTTGATTTGCTGCCTTTAAAAGTCAATGGTTAAATGCTCATTGACTCCAGTAGACTTTGGCCCAAACACACGTTTTTCTGATTCACAGATACATGCAGGCTGGAAAATGTCAAGAAGTAGCATTTGCTTCTGATGGAAAAGGGAAGCCCCTGAAATGCACTCTATTTACCCATCCTGGTAAATACAATAATATAAATATAATAAATCTGACACAGCAGAAGAGGTGCGGTAGTTAAACTTTCAAAGGAAACATGTTTGTGACATAACTGCTTTTACAGTGACAATCTTGCTTTTACTACAGCAACTCAATGTGTAGTTTACAGGTAGAAGTCAAAAGGGTGTGTTTGCAAAAGATACTTACAGAGTTTTTTATTTTTGCTGTACTAGAAATGCTAAATAAAAATTATACTGTTTAATTTACTTTATTCTCAGTGGTTTTGCTTAGACTTACGAATTACCTGGGATTAATTGCTAAAGAGAATTCTGATTTTATAGTGTAATTGGGTGTGTTTAAATGCATTCCATTTAATGAGTTGCTTTAGGCTGTATTTTCAATGAACCGTATAAAACACATTTGGTGTTATGTTTTATATAATGCCAGAGAAAGCACAAAAAGTGCAAAAAGCGCATTTATGTTTCTTCGTTTATAGGGTATATGTCTGGAAAACATTGGAAATAAAATATTTTGTTTTCTTTTTTTCTCAAATTATTATCAGTCATTTCCATTTCAATTTTTCACAATAATCTTTGGATTATTGAACATTTACGTAAATAATCATTTTCAGTTGGAACAAATAAATACTCCACTCTGAATGTGTCAGATACTGGTGTCACATTTCCTAACACTTCTATTGAAAAAGACCAGTCAAAGCAAGATCTGGCTAAAACAAAATAAATATTATTCACTCCTTTGTACAAACCACAAATGAGTGACACCCTGTGTTAAACCTTTCTCCTTTGTGATCTCTGAAATGGTCAGAGCTTTACATCAGCTGGAGCACTGCAACTGTTAACACCTGGAACTTCTGATTAGTGAAGTCTGAATTATAAGGCAAAAGATTAGTACAGACTGGCACGAGCTGCTACTGATTGAGTTGAGTACTTTTGATATGCTTACCCCAAACTACATAACCTTGTCAACATTACAGCATGTTCCCTGGTTCCTTGTGAGACTTGTCAGTGCATGAGGGTTCTCCTCACATTTTCTATTGGTGTGTTTCTCCCTTCCTTTATTCTGCACAGACAGAAAGAAGTACCTTTGTGCTGCCAGAGTGAAGAAAACTAAAATAAAATGATCTCTGAGGGTTAGAAAACTTGCATCTCCTTTTTATAATCTGTGTCACTACCTGGTTAGCCTTTACTGCCATTACAGCTTCTGTGTTTTAATGAATTTGCCTATCTGTAGTCAAAATGCTACTCAAATGAACCTCTTAGTGGGCATCTCAGTAAAAAAAACCAAAACAACACTTCCTTAGAGCTGCTGAGCATTCTCATCAGCCCTAATTTCAAACAGGCTGTTAAACAATGACTTTCCTTCCAATATAATAATGCACATCCATGCAGAAATACAACAACTACCTGGGAAGAGGTAAACCAATTTAAAGAAACCAAAATTCTAAGTAAGAATACTATTCACAAATGTCTAATGGACAGGCATAACACTGAAAAGACAAATGAGTCATTAATGTTATGTTAAATTAAAACTGGAGTGTACTGTTTGAGCTACTGAATCAGCAAAGGACAGTAGTTTTCCACAGAAATGTCACAAGATTGGCTTCAGCATCAGAAGTCTGACTAATGAATCACTAATGTGACATAACAGTGGTTGATATCTTGTCTCATAACAAAGTACTAGAGAAGTATTCATTTCTCAGAAATGATTCAAAGTATTAAGTAATAATGTGTCTAACAATGACATAAGATCCAAAGTCTTATTGACTAAAGAACATATGAAACAATTCAAGGTACATTTTGTAGGCCAAAGGTAAAGACAATTAATGAGTTTCCTCATTTATTTAGGAAGCTGGATTCATTATAATGTCATTCTACAACTTGACATAGATACTATAGTCTTTTAATAATGTACTTTAGATTAACAGGAGTCTGAGCACAGTGTGGAGTAAATACAAGAATTACACACTGCGTTCTCTCTGATACAATTTCTTTCCTTTTGGATACCTAAAAAGTTTTGCTAACAATAATGAACTAAATCTCAGATGTGTGGACGTACCCAATGAAGCTGGCTTCCAGGGGAGAGAACTGAGATGGACATACAGGTGACTTCTAGCACTGGTTTGTGTATGTCTCCACATGCTGGCTAACCATGAGCACTGGCAAGCTGAATCCATTAACCAAGGTAACGGCATATGCCTAAAAAAATTCATGCATGGCCTAATGGGGATCAGTATCCAACAAGAGTTAGATCCTAACCTGGCACTGGAGATTTTGAAAATCTAATTAGTTGCTGCTTTGCATTGGAGATCTCTAAAAAGCCTTTTAAAATTGTATTTTAAGCAATTTTTTCATACACATCAGCAATTGTTTTAATAGGATCTTGTCACGTACAAACAGCAGAAATACCTTCTCAAAGGCATATACAGACTTGCAACTTCAACTAGCCAGTTTGAAAAAAGTCCACAAAACATTAGCATTATTAAAATTAAAATACCTCTGAGATTTCAGAGTACTAGCATGTAACAAATGAAAGCATCAGCCTGCTATAGAATTTGCACTCCCAATAATCTTTGCAAGTCTAATATATCTTCATTTAACATGTGAAAATTGTTTTCAAAATACAATCTGCATTGTCCAATCTTTATGTAGCATTAGGTCTTAAGGGCTGCATCTACATCGGTCATATATCCGTGCATACATAAGAATGAACATCTGTATAAAGACTGTGTAGCAACTAAGATTAGATGCTAACTTTGTATGTGACCTTTTCATAACTTCTACCAAATCAACTGCCGGCAAACCCCACAGGAGTTCACCACATAAGCAGATAGACATGTAGTTTGGAAAGGACAGGATGATGACTTCCAGTTCATATATATTCCAAGACACATTTGTTCATCTGTTGCACATTTAAATGTCTGCTTTTAGCCACTTGCTGGAGCAATACAGAATCAAAAGAGCATCTCTTTCTAATAACAGCTTCATTCCACAAAGGCTTACAAGCAGTCACTGTGTAATCTAAAGCAGTAGAAAAAAAGTGTGAATTCAGGAAGTGCAAGCCACAAAGAAGGAGATTCTACATAAAAGATGAAGCTACCCATAGGTGACTAATGGGGATGTGGAGCCCAAATCCTGCAGGAAGAAAGGAAAATAAAAGGCCAAGTAAGGTAATCCTCTTTGCAAGGAGCGTCTGTCTGCAAACCTGCCTGGTGGCTGTTGCGGGCTGATGTTCATGTGTTTCCTCAGCACATAAGCAGACAACCTTCATTCAAAGTTGGAGTTGTAATCCTGGACTGGTCCTGTGTTGAATGAGTTTTGGGTTGTTTTAAAAAGAAAATGTATAGCACAAATATGAAGTACCTTTGAAAGATTTGTGTACTGATTCAGCTAATGCAGTATGAGGAATCTTTAATTATAACAATTACAAAACTAATTATATTTAATTACAATAAAAAACATTTTTATGTGGGTTTTTAGATCAAAGTCTACTTGTCAATTATTTATTTTAGTCTGAATACTTTTAAACTGCTTTTAGGCATTTATTAGCTACCAATAGCCATCATTTTTAAGCAATTCATACAGTCATGTATGAACTGTTTATATCCTGCCCTCTTTAATTTGATGGAATTTATTCACAGACATCCTTCCTAGGATGGGATTTCTTCCTAGAACAGGTTACCATTTGATATAAACACTGTTAGTTTGGGTTCAGATAGATCAGTTCCAGTAATGAGTTCAGTAACAAGTTCCTGAAATAAGAACACACCACTGTTCCAAATCTGTGCATTGTGCAGCAGCCTCCTTAAAGAATGTGATTATTTAATTGGATTGTGATGGATGTTGAAAGTTCTGAGACTGCAACACTGATTTATGAGGACTTTTGCAGACTAGTCCATGGATATATATTTTGGTTTGTCCTGAATATTCATATATTCCTTAATTCTTTACTTTTCCTCCTGAGTGATGCTCTTGATGCTAGTATTTCTGTTCAGCAGTCTTATTAAGCTCTGAATTGTAACATAAATGGCCTTTGACTAAGATGCAGATAAGGAAAGAGATCTTTTGCCTAGTAATAGCAAGACAGTAAAATATTAAATAAAACACATTATAAAAGCCTTCTCCCTCATATAAGGCTTGGAAGACACTTTATTTCCAGACTGGAAGGATCCGTTTCCCTTTTAGATGACCTCAAAAAACAAATCCACAAAAAATGCTTCTTAGGGCTTTTTGTTTACCTGCTATTCCCAAAATACCTTTTTTTTGCTTCTAAAGAGCCTGACTAAAATAATCTTATCTTTATTGCCAGAGGTTTTCTTGTTATATCTCTCAACATCTTGACCAGACATATATAGTTCAAAATGACTGGGCTTGCTGTCTTGGGAGACACAGATAGGTTCTTTGGAATAACTGTAGCTTTTACAGTTTATTGGTAGTTCAGAAGAGATTCCATCTACAGCCAGACCTCCAGGAACAGACATGCCACAAGAGGGTAGGAACTATTCTGCCTTCAAAGCACATGTTGATATTGTTATGATCTGTACTTTCTTCAAAATAGAGGTTAAAACTCATCCCACAGGCAGCCCTTACTGCCAAGACACTTTCAACAGAATAGACTCAAAAACTGCACAATGTACAGTCCAGGAAATCCTTTTTTACCTAGGTGTCCCGTTCTGGAGCACATTGGCAACAAGGTGACACAAATATTTCTTTCTACAAATATTTCTTTCTATTTTCCAGCATTTTTCACTTTTCAAATCTAAGGCCCAATCTGCTCTCATTGTGAAGTTAGTCACATAGGCTGTGAGAGTATTTCTGAAAAACTCATAAACTGCCAAAATAGAAACACTCTGTCTTCTTCCTTAGAGAGCAAGTAAACACTGAGACATCATTCCTCTGTATCAGAATGAGCTATTTTAAGCAGGGAGGAAAATAAGGGTGTTATCCTGCAAAGCTACCATTCTCCCTGTCCTTCTGATCCTTTGCAGGATCCCACACATCCTCTGTTTTGATAAGAGATTAGCAATAAATAATAACAGATTCAAGAAGCTGTACCCACCCTTTCCTTAATGATACTTAATTTTCCCTCATCATGTTATCTTGATTATGAGTGCCTGCAGGCAACATCTGTGTGTGGCTAGATATTTAGAAAGGTCCAAGCACATACCAAGTGCTACCAGAATCCAATTGTTATAGTCACTTCTATTGTTTGTTGGCTGGGACCAATCGTGCCATTCTGTGTTTGCCTGGATGTTTAAGAGGTAATAGTCTGGGAAACTGCAGGTGACTCCCCAGCCTGGCTTTCTGCTTAGAGTCTGAGCCCTCAAATTGTCACCTATGGCATCACAATGGCTCCGCTTAACAAAGTTTAAGAAACCTGTAGTTGTATCATGATTCCCTACAGTTGTAGCTCTTTATCTCCTACAACCCACCTCAGAGTCAGAAAGAAATCTTCAAAGGGGTAGAGCATAACAGTCTGGAGAAGGGCAGGGTCAAAGGAGGGATGAATAGGGGTGTACAGGCTTCTTTGGTAGTCCAGTAAATTGTCCAGCTTCAGGTCAGCACCATTTTTCCAAGTGTGTCCCTTCTTCAGAAGTTGTATTAAATAAAGATTGTGCCTTATGTGGGCACACACATGTTTCATGTTGATCTCATGATCATTTATTTTGACATTCTTGGGCATTCACAAAAATTCTCAGGAGAAAATTAATTGCAATACAGCAAGCTTTCATTTTTCTGAAAAATTAAGACCAAGAACTTTAGAACATATTGTAGTTTCTCTTAACTTGTTGCTTGCTGATTCATTCCTAGATCTTAAATCTCTAAAATACAGAATGCTTATGCTAGTACCAGTGCTAGCTGTGACTACTGACTAGACACAACAACCTGCATCAATTACTTTTGTTATCATTGTTCCCTACCTACAAAGAAAATGTACATCTATAAATAGTTACACATTCATTCTGCTTTACCAAAGGAAGGATAGAGCAATTTTTCAAGTGTCAGTGTTCACTCAAGGGGGCAAAAAGCTCCTAGCAGTAGCCTTGGCATTGAAAAGTAGCACAGTAATGTATATACAGAACAGTGGAATATGAAACAAAAATGCACAACACATGATGAAGACTATCTGTTACAAAAAATTTAAATTATATTCTGGTCTGTGTGCCCATATGAAGTGGAATCCCAACAATCCCAACAGTACAGTGGAGGTAATAGTGGCTGACTATGCTGGCACTCAATCAGCTTGCCATGGACCACCAGCCTGCACTGAATTGCAAACAGAACTTAGCCCAACTTTTCTTCCAGCTTGTAACTCTGTAAAGCTAAGAGGTTTCTCACTGGTTAGTTTTCACGTCATACATATCCAGCCAGTTTTGGCTGATCTGACTTTGAGCAAACTCAGGAGACTGGAAGGAAAATATTTATGTCAAGACTTAGCAAACCAAAACATGGCAACCTTCAACAATTGTGAAATCATTTTATCATTTAAAAGCATGATCAATCTTTTACAACCTGTTAATACATGAATGCTTCACAGTTGCATTTTATATGGTTACAGAAGCCAAATGCTGTACTGAACAGTAATGTGTTGGATATTTATGGTTTGTGTCTTTTTACCCAGCAAAAGGACAAAACCAGGTTTTTGCAAGAAGGGCAATTTGAAACCGTAAGAAGCAGAAAAGAAAGCTCAGAGCCTGACCTACATTTCTGTGGGCCCTTGTGTCTTGTTTTTTTAAACCTCCACACGGTTTAGTTTAGTGAAACTGACTTTTCAGGAAATATCATGTTTTCTATATCCAAGTAGAGAGAGCATTGTGAAATGTTGTGTTTACCATGTTCAAGTGCACTGGGACTGTCCAGGCTTCAGCAAATACACATTGTGGTTAAAAACAAGAAAACTTATGTAGGCAGAATAGCAGCTTGTGAAAGTGTAAGAAAGAAAGTGAAGAGATTGGGGCAGAGAGGACACGCCTTCCATGTACTCAAAGTTTCTAAGTCTTTGAACCCAATCCTGTGTTGCTTTGTCCAACAATAGTTTGCTTTCCAACATTGTACTATGTGCTAGTTTGCAGTGTTGAAGAGGAAAAGGCATCAGTAAAGTTATGGCTATACACAAGTTTTGAGGAACATGCATCAGGCTTCAGTGAGGATATTTCAAATAGCATAGAGGAGCCTTTAATTCTCAACTGATTTTTACTTCTTCATGGTAGTTCAGAGTTCTTTTCAATTTACATTAACTTTGGACTTTGCATTAAACAGCTGGAAAAAAGAGATACAACAGCGATAATATACTTTTATCCTGGCTTGGTCTCTGGGACTGTTGGGACAGGTTTACTATACAGTGTAACTCCAAGATTTTTACGCTAGCTTTTTATGCTAGCTGCAAATTACTGGCTGACAGACTGTGTGTTACCTGAACCAATAGCAGTGAAGTCATTGTATCATTAACTTCAGGATGTATTGCCCACTCAAGTAAGCATAGAAGGTCCCAGACAGGTTTGCACAACCTAAACTAAAGTCTCTGTCAATACATCTTCATGCCTTCCCAGAGTAATTTATGTTTGGTGTCATGTGTATGTTTATAGCCTCCACATCCTGACTGCTATACAGCCCTACCCGTAAGTCAAGAAAGACTGAATTTTGTCTGTTTGCCATCTCCCATAACTGAGGATGACCTTGTGATAATGCTAATCTAACCAGTCTATCTAATCTAAACAAATTTTTCCCCATCCATCTCAACCAACCATTGAAAGAAATGATATAACACATATATAAAGAGGACGAATACCATCATCATTAACATTTAGTTCAGTTTTGTGTTTGTTAATATTCAGAATAGAGTTATATGAAATTTTCAACTCCTAATTTGAAATAGCCTCCAGAATTTTTGTAGTAGACTTATCCTATCTCATGCTTGACCTTGTAGCTGCTTGTATCTACTGTTGTCCATCTGTGTTCAGGTCTGTATTATGATCTTACTGTGGTACCTCTTCTGGAACACATCATACTACTGTACAGTAGGACAGAACTACTGGGAAATTTTCTGATTAAAAGCAGCTTTTAAGTGCTTCATAGGTAATTTCTATTTTTATTCTACTGTATTCTTGGACACAAGTAACCCTTCAGCTAAGTAACCCATCATTTCTTCTTCCAGAAATCCTGAAGATGAGTACATTTTTATTTTCAATAAATGGTGGGGGTTTTACTGATCTGTGCATGATTCTGAGTAACTTGATTTCTTCTTTCAAGCAAATATGGGGTTTTTGCAGTAATATTATTCTACAACTGGTGCTTTATTTCTTATTGGGCTTCTTCTTCTTTTTGTTACTACTACTTATGTCGGTACTAACAGTATTCTCAGCCCTGCAATCACTATATTATTATTACTTATTTAGTATTATTCAATAACAGCACACCAATGCTAAGACTGAATAACTACAGAGAGACACCTGTGATGAAGGTCCAAATTTTCTGCTCATAGGGAAATCATTAACAATCAATTGATAGAAAAACTGTTCGTCAAATATAAAAGAAAAGCAGGCAATAAAAGGCACAACACTTATTTAGTCTTTGTGTCAAGGAAACTACAGGAAACATGGCAGAAGACTGATCAGAAGGATTTGCTGATCTCAAATTTATTCGCAAAGGAATATGTTGAGAAAAATCTGTAACAAGTGTTGCACTGGCCAGGCAGGGACATTGTGCAGTGTCACCATTCACTACCTTGAAGCAAGTTGTGTTTTGTTTCACTGTTTTTTTTAAACAGTGCAATCTGGGCAGGTCTTAGGACAAGAACTGCTATTTGTTTGACAGATGGCATGACTCAGGAGCCAGTATATCAGTTCTTTAATTTAAGACCTTTCACAGGTCAGCTAGTGGGTGAGTCAGAAGCTCTGTATGAGCATCTACATGATATATGGAGCATATTGGAAAAAGAATAGCATCATTGCCCTCTTGACATGGGACTATCTGTTAAAGGTTAAGAAAGCTACCTGCCCTAAGTGGGAAGAGTGTTTATAAAAAGCACTGGCATAGCCTACTCCTAAACTCTTTGAGTTTGACAAACACAGTAAAATATGGTACACTTCTGAACCAATATGCATTTTTTAATCATTAGTGTAAAAAAGATATTTTAAAAAATTTTTAGCTTTTCTAGTCATCTTCTTAAACCATTACTAATTGATTCAATTTTTACTGACACTATGGCAGGCATTGCAACAGGAACCGTATCAAACAGTGAAAAATATCAGGTAGATAATTTTGTCCGGTTAGACTGGGAAAAGTTAGAATTACTGGGAAAATTTAACAAGGTTCCTTTTCAGCACTTGCAGTAAAAAAACTAATGTGCAATGAAAGAAATGCTCATTATGAAACTTCATCATTAGTCTAAACTCTCTGGGAATTTCAGTCTATTTTTACTTCTAACAGCTAACAACCCTCTTTTTGAAACGCAATATTAATTTCCTTTGCTTCTTAAGGCTTAAATTCTGCAAATACATTAACGTACATTGACGTTCATTAATGTATATAGACTTAAGTGCATATAGTTAAAACCATGTATATGTGTATATGCATTTTCTGTGTATAGACATAAAAATGTATACATATGTACAAGCATAGACAAATATATAACTGTGAGTGGGTCCTTAAGAGCCAAGAGCATTAGCCAAAAAAACCCCACAAAAACAGTCAAGAGCTCAAGTATTTTGATAAATCAGAATCCACAGCCCGATTCAAATGATGGAAGAATAGGGCCCAGAATTATTTGAAGCTTAAAGTTCAGCTGATGTGGAAAGATTCAATTTTTCTATCCATTTATCTCAGATGGTATTTTTTGCAGAGCTTGAACCTTTGAATGAAAGCATAACCATAAGAAGACATATATGGTCATTTATATTTCTGTTTCTTAGCAAACTGTATGTTCCATATACGCATTTATATTTTCTTAGAAAAATACATTATTATCTATGTATGTGGAACAGAAAATGAGATTACATTAAAACTGTGAACTTGATTCTTAAGTTCTCTGGTCATACTTTTATGGGAATCAATTTATGCTGTCCTCCATCTTTGTTTATTATACTCTGTTACCAGAAGAGCAAGCTGCCAGATGGCATTTTATAGTGTCCCGAGATAATGTGAATTTATAAGACTATTATATAGTAAAGTGTCCTTAAGTATTTAACAGTCAGTTTAGATAGTTATTCAGCTTCTCCTCAGAGGTTACTCTGGAAGTATAAACAGAAGGTAGTAACAATAAATAAAATTCATAAAGCTAGAATAGTCAAAAGCCATGGGTAGGCTGTGTGTAAACAGAATGCTATATGCACCTCCTGCAGAATTAACAGCAATCAGAAACATCATTTAACAAATATTCTTCCACTACAAGTATACTTTGAGACTTTCTGCCATTTTAAGTGATTCCTGTAATAGTGGACATTTCTGAAAAGTCTATTTGTTTCTTCAGGCACCAAAATACCTCTAAAAATCAAAATTAATGCACATAATTGATTTTTAAAGACAACACAAAACCATGAAACCTCCTCACCAAGGCAGACCCTCAAGTATAATATGGACACAATACGGAAAGCTTCAAAATCCCAGGGCAGGTACCTGGTCACATGCTATTGAGGCTATGCTCAGTTATAAAACTTCTACTCTCTCTGAGCTACATGAAACTTGCTTCAACCCATCAAAAACTATGTTCTCCCTTCTTACCTTTACACAGGGTCCTGATGAAAGGTACATTGAGAGCAGATGGATAGGACTAGTTCTAACACAAAAGACAGGAAGACTCTGGTTGATATGATTGAACACTTTAATGTAGTTAATTTACTACAATTATATGATTATCAAATACTGATTTTAAAATCCTTTTTCTTGATGTGGGAGACAGCTCTTGAATGTGACTCCCTGGGAAGAATCTAATACTCTGCTAGCGTTGGTTTTCACCTGAATTTGTGCTCTTTTTAAAGCTTAGTACAGCACTGTCCTAATCCAATTTTTTAAGCTTCCTTTTTTATGTTCAGTTTATGTCCCATGTGGGAATACAGCCCAGACAGGTTTTGTTCCAGGGGACAGGCACAGCAGACACAGCCCAGGCAAGAGACACCAAGTGTGTACGTGCCTGTACCTCTCTCTACTCCACATCCAGGAGCACAAGTCAGACAGCCTATACTGATCACTGGAAAGGTGTACTACCAGAAAGACATTTAACAGAGAATAGTTTGCTGAATTTGATGAATACTTTTCCCTATGACTATGTCACCCTTATTCACTTTCCAAACACCCTCAAAACTCTTTCTTCCAGATCAGTGCTTTCATACAGCAGCATCTTAAGGTGCTGGTGATACCAACCATATTTGCACAATGTCTTACTTGCTACTGCTAAACCACAAATCACTTGGAAGGAAATGCTTGTCTTTAAAAAGCTGTTCCTACTAAGAAGACTAAGGCCAAGTCAGACAAAGAGGGAGAGCACAAGAGAAAGCATGTTTTTTCAGCCCAGTGCCTGGGAGAAAGTCACAAATTTTAACCTCTACTCCTAGGATTGTTTCTATGCTTGCCATTAAACAGTCATTAGGTTTGGTGCCGATGGGGAAAGAGTTAAGTGCTGAGTGAAAGCAGACGCAGCTGACAAGGACAGAAGGAGAAAGACTGAAGAACTTAACAATGTATGGTGTTTAGTGAATGTAGGAAGGGTTAATACCTGTGCTGGGTTTGATGTGATGTTATTGAACACCTGGAAAAAAATTGAGGGATTCTGTGTCTTTGAGCAGCGTCTTGATATGAAGAGCTGACTGTACAATGCATTTCAATACATATTAACTTGAAACATAGATGAGGTATCTTTTTCCTACTGATGACTTGGTGACTCGGTAGGTGGCCAGCTGGGGAGGAAGTAGGGGATAGGGAGAAAGGGAATGGTAATGCATGACTTTACAGACCTGGAGATATATTCTAGTGGAGCTTAATACTGCTGCACACACCTCTTACTCCAAATGTCAACTGCATACCAGATTAGACGAGGGAATGTTAGCGACATCCACTGCAAAATATGCTTGATCTGGTTTCTATTGAAAAAGAGGGAGCATAAGTTCATGGAGGCAAGTGAAAGTTCAGTAAGATTTCTCCACATTCATGAAACCTGAGTTCATAGTTGAGTTACTGAGTCACATACAGGTGAGGATCTTGCCTGGTCAGTTTAAAAAAAAAAAAGATAAACCCCAGCCTCTTCCCTCTGCAAGTTCCTTGATGTTCAGTAGGTGTGGCTGGGTGAAGAAAAGCCAGACCAATATCAACAGCTGCATGGAATCTTTCCACAACTGAAAGGTGAATAATTAACTCTCTCATAACTGCAGCCCCTCAGGGGAAGGTGAGTCATTAGCCCAATTTATACTTATATTATCTTGTAATGAATAAGAGAGAAATCTATACATGTTCTGACAGTTCTAGTGAAACATTGATGATCTGTATCCCAAAAATCTCCGAAAAGCAGTTGATCAACTCACCTCTAAGAAAATTAGAATTTAAAATTAAAATTAAAAACTGCTTTTGTGGATACAATTCATCAGTGCCTCAAGAAGACACTTATTTTTCCTAGGCATATGAAAATTCCTGAGTATTATGCAGAAGCTTAGACAAGAAGGAAAAGAGTGTGTTGGGTTTAACTAACAACATTGTGTCAGTACCTGAAATTAGATACAATCAGAATGGGAATTAACAGCAAGTCATGTTCATACTTTTGCCTCTGGTCTCTTGGGATGAAGGGAGTGGTCCACAAAAGGCGAATATGAAAAATAAGCCTGCTGTTAGGTGTCTTTAAAACCTACTAATAGATTTTTTTCCCTGACGTTTGAATGTCCACAGGGAATCTGCAAATCCAGAAAGATTAAAGATGGTCTCAACTCGACAAATCTCTGTACACAGTAACTGAACCCACAGAAGAGACAGAGTATAAATTGCTCTTCCACATATATAGTGGAAAAGGACAGAAGCTTTTGGCTCCTCCTCCTGCACAAGAAATAACATAGTGTCCTAACTGCTTCTTATGGGGCTACAGCCTCTCCATTAGGATTTTTAGCACTGTGATAAGTTTAGAAAGTGTCTGGAAGACAGTACCCATAGATTGTTCTCTACCAAACCTTGTGAAAGGTTTGATCATAGACGGGTAACTGTGCCTTCTCCGTCTACCTAAAATGTTGAGAGATCTAATATGACTGTTCCCATTGAGGTGTTCAGGACTAATTAGCTACATAATATGACAACCATAAAGGGACATCAGCCTCATTTGTCGTGTAAATATATTGTACAGTCATGTTCTAATGAAAGTAGCACCTCCTTACTCCATGTGCAAGGCTAAACAACTGGCCAGTTATCTTACTAAAGAATATTTGCAGCCAGTACACAATGGAATATGTACTTCTATAGAAAAATAGAGAGGAAAAAAAGGAAGTAAAATAATGTAAACTGTAGTCTAAATCAAGCTATGCACCAGATCTTGATCTACATTAGTGGGTATTAATTTTGGGGTCCCGACGGCTGTTAGAACTGAAAAGAGAAAGCTTTCCCACATGCTTCACCACGGTCCATTTAGGATTAACAAGCTGTTGCTTGACCTGTTTGAATTATTGTTTTGTCATTGTCGTTTCTTCAGTTCATTGCTGCAGATGTTCTAGATGTATTGCAGAAATCCTGTAAAAATTGTATAAACTGAGGTTCTAAGCCTTGGATAGGGATTTGTTCTATTTGTTCAAAAATACATAGTGAAAAGCACCACATATCTGAAGGTTCTACAGAGCAATGAAACAATCATTTCATCTTGTTCACTCCAGAAATACCTCAAAATGTTACAGCCAAGCACAGTCTTTGTTTAGAATTGTCCCATTTACTTGTCCAAGCTGGATTTCAACTGCTGAGGATGTTCAGCCATGCTGCTTGTAACATGGTCTTACTTCAAATGATATTTCAGTTACTTGTTTTCTCCCTGCAGTTCAGACAGTATTTTTTTTAGCCTTGACAGAATGGCTAGACTAGGTAATCCACACAAACAGCTGCTGCATGCAATGTGATCTTTTCCCAAAATCTTTTTAACAAAGACTTCTGAACTGTTTTTGGGTTTTTGATATGTTGGAAACATCTAGAAGCTAAAATCTCTCAATATGAATGTAATTGACATATCAACTGTTAGAGCATACTGCTTTTAGCAGTATGAAGTGTCCCAATAAAATTGACATGAGCTGCATGTTCACAAAACCACTCCCTGATCAGAAAGCATTCATCAGGAAAATACTTCTGCTTCAAACCGCTTTCACAGAGGATTTTCTTCCTGAATACCAGTGTTCTTGCCTGTAGTGAGAAGAAAGATGTACTGATTTTTCTGGCATAAACTTTGCAAACTTTTAAATCAGGTTTTTCAATCTGATTAGTTCTATAACTTGAAACAATTCTATTATCATAAGAAACATTTATGGAAGCCCAAGTAATATTAAAGTCAGTGTTGCGAATCTTTAAGATACAAAATAACAATAAAGGATACAGGGAGATTTAAAAAATTCATAGGAGAAAAGAAATTAAGGGTCAGCTTTTAAAAAGATGTATGAATATAAGGGAAAGCACATTCAGAGGAAGGCATGAGTTTGGACGAGTCATTTTAAAGCGGACTTTAAAATGAGAGTGGACAGAAAGACATATATTAGGAACATGATGCAGCATCCAAAGCATTATTGCATAGGAAAGGGTAACATCCTCAGTGGACAGGATGGCCGAAGTACTTTTCTGCACATTGTGGGTGTTATTCCATCCAAAACACACCACTAAGTTTTGGCAACTTACATTCTAGGAAAAAAAAAAAAAAGACATTGGAGACCTTTGAGGAAACAGTAAGAAAGAGTAGGGGTTGGAGGACTGATTTTTTCATAGGTAAGACTAAGTATTACATTGGTCAAATTTGGTTAACTGGAAAACAAAGTCCACATGAATAAATATTTAAAAGGTGTCTTATAGAAAAGCAATTACTTTAGGACAACCAAATTAGTAGGAAAAAGAAAGGAGGACAACATGTGAGAATGAAGCATATCAGATGGTGAAATAGTTCCCTACGGGATGAGAGAAAAAACATTCTCCTAGTGAGAATGAACTTAAACAAGATTGGATACTATCTTAGTGGACAAGCATGCAGCTGGGAATATCAACTATTTCTGAGATTTTGCAGGCAAGGGTCCAAATTAAATTCTATAAAGGCCTTATTTTTTTGCTGAGCCATACACACTTTATCTCAATAATGTCTGTGGGCTAGTGTACTCCCCAAAAGTGCTCTACTGTTTTTGGCTACACTGTGATTTACTGTTTAGATGCCTGCCCAGCATCCCTAAATAAAAGTAATGAAGGCAGTTGTTGCATGGCAATGGCATTGCTTTGCACTATGCATTTCCATATCCCATGGTGTCTCAGGCTATCTGCTACTGCAAGTAAAACTCCCAAGGAACTGGAGAGATTCAGAACCACCCAGATAATGCCAGTAAACCAAGCCTTTAGGCATTTCTCTCCTTTGATACAGAGAAATGCATGTGCAGTGCTGTTTGTGCCCTGAGAACAAATGGCAGTCTTGCAAACCAGTGTGGATATTTACAGATGATATTTAACTAGCATTACTTGGGAAATTCCCACTGCTTAAGAAAAGACCAACTAAAACACAAGTTTTCTTTCGCAGAAGCTGAGACAGGTATAATGAGGATTAGCAGGCATAATTGATAGCATTTCTCTGTCCTAGAGGATCATATGAGTCATCTTCCCAGTCACGTCCTCCCTGTTTTTTAGTTCTGATGAGCATGAAAATATTACTGAGATGGGTAAAGAAGTAAGGTAAACATACTGTGTGATACAAGCAACTGATTACAAACAAATAACTTCATTAAGTCATGCTCATAAAAAAATAGTTCATCACTTTCATATAACACTTTTCATCTGCAGATCTCAAAGTGCTGTACTGACAAAAAACTAAAAATTCCATGAGTCTAATCTTAAGACCATTGCAAATTAGAAAGGCCAAATCCCACCCTAATGTTCAATCTCTCATAAAATCAACTGGAGCTTTATATTTAAATATTTCCAAGGTCTTTTCTTCCCTCTGTACCAGCAAAGCTACTTCACACTAAAACAAATTCTGAGGACGGTTCCTTACTACTTTTTTCCTATTAGGCCCAAGAGCTAGTATAGATTGTTTTGTTTTGTAACTTTTTTTTAATCGCATGTGAACATTGAGTCTAATTCGCTAATCATAGTGGAAAATGGGGCAAGGGATTATGCATTGGCTACGACTGCAATAGCGCAGTGATGTCTCAGGCCTACTAAGTGCAAAAATCAGCAATAAAATATTTCAGTCTTGACTATGCATATACTTTTAAAAGTGCAGTAAAAGTGTCCTGCAGGCATCCAACATCTACAGTTCACAAAAAGAAAAGCAAGGCAGACAATATCCACAAACACATTCCCAATATGTGATTAAAACAATAAAGGACTGAATATAAGAGGAGTAATAACACAATATATCATAAATTCAAAAATCATAAATCCCATTATGCCTCAAAGTTGGAAAGGAGCATACATCCTATAGATTCCTGGAAAGGAAAAAAGGCACTGGTTCCAAAGCCACAAGTCTAGAGTTCCTTGATGGCTCGGCCACAGGGTCCCTTTGTAATCTTGGGCATATTGCTTTACTTCTGCTTCCTCTCCCACATAGTGGGTGTGCCTACATTGCAGTCAAATGGGGATATTAACTGAACAGGCTTTAGCGGAGTTGGCTTATGAAACCACAGTGTGGAATCGGGTATGGAGTAATCCTTAAGGGTGGAGAATATAATCTGAACACTATCAGAGGAAGCCCACTCATTGAGATTTCAATTTTTTTTCTTCTTTTTCTTTTTTTTGTAATGAAAAGAGTGTTTTCTGATTAACAGTAGAAGCTGAACCAGGAGGGTTAAAAATAAGAAGCTGAAGTTTTCAGAGACATTTAAGGGACTTCACCACATGCTTCACATTAATCTGAGAGCACTGCTCTGGGATATAGATTTTAAGAATGGGAGATCTGTTCCTGAACTCCATCCAAATCATATTGTAACTAGGGTATAAAATAAGATGAGTTAGTCTTCCACTGGGGTAAGAACAGCTGAGAAATAGTGTGTTTCAAAACTGTGAAGACATTTTAAAGGAAAGTTGCTTGTTGTTATGTCAAAGTTTGGCCAGTTGTTAAATACACTTGTACTAGGCTGTAATTATGTACATTTTAAGACAACTTTCATGCATGTAGAGTTAAAAAAATTATCTCCTTTTATTTGTATGAAAGCATAGCAGCAACACAACTTAGAGCTGTAGATCAGTGTCAAAAACAATAACACAATGTGGTATGGCACTTCCCTCCCCCCCAGCTAAATGGCCTTACGTACTTTTTAAAAACCCAGCATGATGCTTAAAATACAAGTAATGGGTATTATATGGAAATGATAGTTGCAAAGTACAAACACATGCAATAGAGTTGCTTTAGAAAGTATAGTGAGAGACAGGGTAAGAAGAAAACCTCTATTAATGTCAGAAAGACACAGTGAAATATTTGGTGCACACATGTTTAGGATAAGAGATGAGATGAGGAGCCAGATGCTCAGCTGGTGAATGTTGATGCAGCTATGTTTAAATCAGTGGGATTATGCTGATTTACATCATCTACAGATTTTGCAGCTGCTTTCGATATGCATACAAACTTTGAAAGCTATTCGGACTTACCTGCTCTCTACTCTCTGGAAATAAGACTGGAAGTCTGGTGGGATAAGGATTCTCAAGCAGATCTCTTGTGATTCTGTGGGCTAGAAACGTGGTGAAGACAAGTATTATTGTGATTAGGACAGTATTTCTACATTTTGCTTGCCCTGTGGGAAATCAAAATGCATGCTAAAAGTCAATAATTAACCTAACTTTGTAAGCCTTCAAGAAGAATTCATTCTTCTATGATTCAAGCCATATTTAATATGAATTAGTGTTCCCCTCCCTACTTAAATGTAGACACGTTATTCCTGTGGTCTGGAAGTTGAGATCAGATTTCACCCATAATTATTTTAGCTGCCACACAGCTCATCAAAATTGCAATTATAAATACCAGGGTTTTAGGTTTTTTTTTTTTTAAATGGAGACTGCGTCATACAAGATCCTGCCAAAAGATGCAAAATCAGCACTGCAATGAATATACTTGTGCAACCTCAAGAGAAGGACAATTAGGGAAAGGAGGAGTAAGAGGAAGAGGGAATCACTGTCCAAATGACCACAACTCTAAATCATCTCTATATCCATCTCCTACACTGAGAGCTTTTGATTCTGGAAAGCCATGTATCATACTTAAAGAACAGATTACACTTTACACCAGAAAATTTTGAGTTAAGAATTGTTCAGTTATGTCTATTGGCGTAATGAGCACAGTGAAAGAAAATGCCAGATTTTGCTTATCTCCTTTCTTTCTTAAATGTGTATCCCTACAGATCTTCTGCATGAAATGGATGAGGCTATAGTTAGGATAGCTATCCAAATTAATTTGAAGGATGTCTGTCAACAAGAAGCAGTTGTAATGTTTCTCTCTTGTTTTCGACCTGTGCTGGCCTGAATTGGAATTAAAGTTCAATTGAAACCATGACAGGTGTAGCAAACATACTGTAAATAATACCAGACTCCTTAGCAGTGTCACTACAGATGGAGGAGAGATAGGGCAAGCATAAGGGGATTAAACAGACATACCTGGAAGTACAGTGCTATTGATCCTGCCTCTAGCTTAAGGTTGGTCCAGGGATGGCTCAGTTCCTCATTCCATTTCATGTGGAAACCAAATATACATTTCCCATGTGTTCTTTTTGAAGCAGTAGCTTTACTTTGACAGTCCTTTGAACCATCTCCCAATCTGCATGAAAAATTCCACAATGTACTCTGTTTAATCATGCTCAGAGATTTTTGGGAAATGTCTCTGATTAGTTCAAATATCATTAAAAAATGTACAGCTATGCTTTTACATGTGCAATATATAACTTTTCCAGATGCACAGACTTTTGTAAAATCACCAACTACAACATCAATAGAAAGAGCAAGGGAATGGGGAAGAAAGTTTATAAAGGTTTTAACCTCTAGAAAAATAAAGATATCTGTGAGTCCCCAACTCAGCTGCTAAGTTTTCAGCCCAGATGAGAGACAGACTTACAGGATACAGTTCCAGAACTGTGGAAAGGCTATGAAGACTTTGATTTACTCACTATGTAACTAGTGGGAATTAGAGGCACAGGATACAGTTTGTTGTATTTT
Source organism: Upupa epops (assembly GCA_013397515.1). Classification (NCBI taxonomy): domain Eukaryota; kingdom Metazoa; phylum Chordata; class Aves; order Bucerotiformes; family Upupidae; genus Upupa; species Upupa epops. The sequence goes on along the minus strand of VZRI01010241.1, from coordinate 145,660 downwards.
AGGAAGAATAATTCCGAACTAAAATTTGAAGACTTCAGATTCTTACGGAAAGCATTTCTGCAATGTCTGGATAGCCAAGTAGTTTCAAATGTGAATTGAATTCATCATCATTATTAATGCAAGCAGAAGGTAAAATTGTAGATGCAAGGATTCCAATATACTGTATAATCACAGAGGACTTGAATTACTGAATATGAAATAATGTTTATCACTATGGTTTCATTCTAGCTTCTTCATGATGACACTGGAAATCTAACCACCAGTTCCATTATGCAGAGTTTTAGTATGCCATGGTAGGTTTTGTTTGCTTTTTACTTTAAATAATTGGATACTATTGTGGGTTGTTAACTTTTTAAAAAAGTGTAATTTGTCTATTCAAAGTCACTAAACACTTTTTCCATCCAAATCAAAGGGATTATGAATATGAATATGAATATTTTGTGTTTCTGCCTGCTCTCTTTTCATAAGCAGTTGTTTAAAACATAGAAGCTCTGTGTTGTAATTCTGGAAGACGTTTGATGTGCTGCTACCTAAATTTGTGGTCAACAAAACAAATCAGTGTACTCTACACACATTAAAATAGATTGACTGATAAGCATTTAACTACAACTGTAATCAGAGAATCACTGTTCTTCTGAAATCACTCTACAGTCTGTTCTTTATTCCTCTCTTTAGACATCTTCTGTCATTAGCCTGAAATGAAACAGCATTTCTACCATTGAAATTTATAGCCCATGAAAACATTGGAGCAGTAATATATAACAAAAAGAGAAGTCACTGATGTACATATATTCTGGATTATTTGGAGCTGCATGGGCTAGGAAACTATATGTACAGAGGGGTTTTTTTGTAAATGCCATATCCAAAATCATTCGCATATGAGAACAAGTACTGTATTTAAAGGAGATGGAGATGCCAATTTGGTAAGCAACTTGAAAAAGATACTATGTGATCTTGAAAGAACATCAACTGCTGGGACAGACAAGAGGATCCAAGTGATCTACCTGAGCAGGCTGCATACTTATGTGCATGACAGAAAAGTAACACTACTACATCAGCCTTTCCTACAAAATGGGTGGGATAAGGGTGCACACAAGTAGCACAGGTAGGGTGAGCCAAGCAGATACACCTGTTAGGGATTTCATAGATTCATAGAATGGTTCAGGTTGGATGGGACAAAGATATCTAGTTTCAACCCCCCTGCCATTAGCAGGGACACCCTCCACTAGACCAGGTTGCACCAGGCCCCATCCAATCTGGCCTTGAACATTTCCAGGGAGGGGACAGCCATAACCTCCCTGGGCAACCTGTTCCACTGTCTCACCACTCTCATGGCAAAAGGGCTTTTGCCACTCCAAGCCCTTGTAAACAGCCCCTCCCCAGCTTTCCTGTAGCCCCTTTCAGGTACAGGAAAGCCACTCTAAGATCTCCCAGTCTCCTCCAGGCTCAACAGCCCAACTCTCCCAGCCTGTTTCTGTAGGAGAGGTACTGCAGCCCTCCAATCATCCTCGTGGCCCTCATCTGGGCATATTCCAACACCTTTCCTGTGTTGGGGGCTCCAGAAATGGACACAGTACTTCAGAAGGGGTCTCACAAGAGCAGAACAGAGGGGAAGGATCACCTCCCTTGACCTACTGGTCACAGTTCTCTTGATATAGCCCTCGATGCAGTTGGCTTTCTGGGCTGCAAGCAAACATTGCCAGCTCATGTTGAGTTTTTCGTAGACCAACACCCCCAGGGCCTTCTGCTCCAGACTGCTCTCAATCTGTTCACCACTCAGCCTGTATTTGTGCCTGGGATTGCCTTGACCCAGGTGCAGGGCCTTGCACTTGGCCTTGTTGAATCTCATGAGGTTGGCACCTGCTCACCCCTCTAGCCAGTCCAGGTTGCTTTGGATGGCTTCCTTTCACTCCAGCGTGTCCAGCACACCACACAGCTTGGTATCATTGGCAAATTTGCTGAGGGTGCACTCAATGCCACTGTCCCTATTGCTGACAAAGATGTTAAACAGCACTGGTCCCAGTACTGGCCCTTGAGGGACACCATTCATCACTGCTCTCTGTTTGGGCTTTGAGCCATTGACCACAACTTTCTGAGTGCAACTATCCAGCCAGTGGGGTAACTCTGGGCAGCTGTGCATGCAGCTAATCTGAGAGGCACTTGCTACCAGTATTGTTGGGGTTCTGCTCTCCACGTGGCATCTTGATTAAGCTGTTTGTGTGTCCTATGCTAAATGGCTGCTCCAGGGACACCTGGACAGGTGACGCTGGGGAACATGCTTATGCCCCAAGATTGTAAACACACCATAAACCATGGTCTGCCCTCTTCCACAATACCAAAATACGAAATTACCAAAGGAACGTCCAGCAGCAAGTTATTTTATCTCTTCTGAAGTGAGTGTGCCTCATTTTTTAAATATTAAGGGGTGGCTCATATAACCTAATGAATCCACACAGAATTATTCAACTTGGGTTTCCTTACAGTAAGGAGTTAGAAATAGGAATTTTTATGGTGTGATTCATCTAGTGCAGAATTCTGAAATCTATTAAATTAATTCTATGCTGAAATTGATCATCTTTCTTCAGTGACACATAGGGACTCTCAAGTGAGTAATCTATATTTCCTCCCACCCACCATGTCTTTTCTAGTACATGCAATTCCTTAAAAAGATGGATATTTCAGATTATTGCAGAAAGAACCATGAAAACAAACAAATAATTGTGAATTATACTTTATACTGAGGGAATGTAGGAGTTCACACTGTTCTGTCTAACCAGGAAGAAAATTGAGAGTCAATGGGATCATAGTCTGTAAATCCAAGAAAGCAACCATTAGCTATTCCATTTAATAGATGCCAATGTAAAAGGCTGCATTAGAAAACAGAAGAAATTCAGACTACAAATAGTTAACATTTTCAATAGTGAAGCTATGTAAAATGGCTACAGTATAGCAAAATTAAGTATTAATACCACATCTTTCTGCATCACATAAACCAAAGAAGACAACATAAAAAGGCAGAAATAAGAGCTAAGTTCTGGACAGGGAAAAATGAAGGTTACAGATCACCACCTGGAAAACTAAATCAAATCTTAATGAATGTAGCTCACAGTTTTTGGAAGTTTACTTACTGGACTTGTAATACTGAAAGAGCAACTATACTGTTCCATAAACTAAAATCTTGTCTAGAGGTGTGAGCTCAAGTTGACTAACCAGAAATATCATGTGTCTTAACTAGTTTTGTCTCTAAATCTTTCAGTTGCTGTGGGCAAGTTACTTAAACCCTAAACTAAAAACTCAAAAAATTTAAGAGCTATATTCATTTATTTTTAAAACCTAATTTGTCAAAAACCCTATGTACAACTAGTAAAGAGAAGTTCAACCTTGCAAGACCTGTGAGGAATTTTGGGAAGTCATAAGCAATGGCAAAGCCATTGTGATTCTGTGATTCTGTGATGCATGAACTAAAAAAGAGGGCTTTGAATCAATCTAATCAGGTTGGAACTTAACTCATTAAGTTTTAAGTTCCCTGTTACAAACTCAGATATTGCTCAGAGGAGTACATAGAGAAGGTTTGTGTAATGTAGGGAAAAATCCTACAGCATCTGGTCATCATTCCAAAGGGATGAAACATAAAAACTATAAACCTGCCATGAGTACACCGAAAGACTGGAACAAAGACTGACTCTCAAAAGTTTTATTATCATCCCACCAGAAAATAATCGGAGTTGAGCTAGATTAAAAATAATAATCTAAATTCTGCACCTCATTACATGCATTTAAATATGAAGTAACATGACTTAAAGACATACTTGGATCTTAAATTGGTGCCTGCATAAGCCTGAATTTTGACCATATTTTATTTCAGCTTGTAAGAAGAAAACATGTTTATAAAATCTCCGCAGCCTACACTTTAAAAAGACACATACAATATGCAAGCCAGTAACAAGCTTCCAGCTGTACTGATACGCTAAATTGTACTGTGTAACATACATTGACAACAGCGTATATTGTGATAGCTAGAGAACAACTTATTTTGTTCCCCATCTCTGTGACAATTCAAAGGAGTGTGGGCAAGCAGATAATACAAGTAGATTGTGGTGAGCTTTATGAAAAAGCATGTTTCTTTCAGAAAACTGCTATGTTAGTGATACGGAACTAGGAGGGTGCACTGTTCATGGCCTACTTTAAGCATCTTGTCCAATCACGGGCAAATCCCCAAAACACATTTTCATCTCATCCAGCTCATGGCACTCAACAGTCTTCTCTGGCACCCAGCTGCTCTATGGTTTCTCTGAAAGGTAGAGACAGACTATCCTAATGCTGATAAAACTTAGGTACAAGCACCTACCGGCAATGCTTGACTTGCCCTACTGAGTGCAGGATGTTTTCACAAGTGCTGCACTTCTGACTTAGGTGCTAAAATTCCATTAAAACAGGGTAAAATCATTCTTGGGTGATGGCTGATTTGATTGCTCAGCCGTTCAATGGAAATTGTAGGATCTAACAAGGGAAAAGCGAAGATACAACACAGACTGTGCAGAGAAAAAGTGTTGTGATAATAGATGTTGTATATGACCTTAAAGTAGATAAATATGAAATGCATTATTCACATATCTTTCATTAGGCCATCACAGAACCACTCTGATTCCAACACAGCTGCAATGACCTACATTTTTTTCAGCTGCTCTCTCTCATTTTTTTGCCTTTTTATCTTTTATTCTCATTTAATATGTTTTCAGAGATAACAGTTTAGAAAAAGTGTATTATTCAAGAGTAATAAATAAAAACTGTAATATACTTTCCTTTCCAATGAACTCCAGGAAATGTTCAGGCTTCCCTCTCCCCATTTAAAAACCTCCATCCTAGGAGTATACACAGGACATGTGAAGAAAGTCTGGAGAATGAGTAATTCTGAGTCATGAATAATGCTTCCAGATTTGCAAATTTGGCAGCTGAGAGTAGGATTCCCTGTTTGTACTGTGTCCAGTCCTTTCCTTCAGCTTTTCCCCCTCAGAGGCCCTGATTCTGTAGACATATTTAGCAAGCTACATGAAGCTTCACTGATATCAGAAGAATCCCCCAGGCAACCCGCTCATCACTGCAGGATAAGAAGCTTTGGCTTACTTCAGTTGTTCAGCTGCTAAAACACAGATGCCAAAAAGCCTAATTCCTACTGAAAACAATGGGGGGGAAGTGCTTAGGCAAGTAGGTAGGTGCCCAAAAAGTGCTAGAAACAAGACTTTTCATTCCCTAAGATGCAAGCCCTTCTAAGTTTCCATGCACTTCTGAGGCTGCCTTTATCTCACACGTGCCATGGGGGAATTGGCTGCTATTGAGCAGTTTGCAGTGTCCTGTACCATGATCTGGACAGCTGCACGGACTGATGACTCAGTGGTTTGGCAGCAGCATTTCCATCAATGCTTTCACTTAGGCTTCTGCAGATTTTTGATGCTGACTATAAATTATTGCTGCTTTTGATGAAATAAATTGTCAATCTCTACCCACTCTGCAAAAGATCACACTACAAAACAACCTGTAACATTTGCTGATATTAGAATATCTTTTTCAAGTCATGTCATTATGATTCACATAGCCTGTCCTGTTGTTTGCTATTTCAGTGAATATACACCACAGACTCATTACAGACACAGGGTAAATGAAGTAACTTCTAAATCCAGCTCCTTGATGTCAAGGCTCAAGGAAAGTATAGAAAGATTTGCAGTGCTACCCTTTCTGCCTGAATCTACAAGAAAATGCATTTTTCATTAAGGTTTCAGAGCTATAGCCCTTTACTGCATAGACACTAATATCTGCATTGGTTTTGGTAAGGTAGAGCTCTACTCAGGAAAGACAGCTCCACTGCCTTTCAGGTGTACTAATCATTGTCAAAGGAAAGTCTATAATCTTACAGATTTAGACATCTCTTTCACCAGTAGAAAAGTAATTTCTTGATGCTAGGAGCATCATATGATAATTACACTCCCATGTTGTCTGACAAAACCAGTTCCCCCATTCCCATCCATATGCTTCCTGATGGTGCAAAATCTGCCACCTCAATCCCCATTTGTGATATACAGTGCAGGGATATGATACTATTGGTATCTCCATGCAACATGCCTAATTCTACCAGGAAAGAAACAACAAACAAAACTGCATAATAAACCTGAAGAAAAAACCACAAAAACCAAGCAAGTACTGTGCCGCTTGCCTCCATTTCAGCCACTGGTAAGGAAAAAGCATAAACAGATTGTGAAAGAAGGATCTCTCACTACTAATTTTAATAATTTTATTACTCATTTGAAGTAAAGTACTTGAAGTAAAGCTCCTACGTGCTATGTAAATCTGGGCAAAATCATACAGTAATCAGATACAGTTTGTGTGTGTTTCACATGATAGTCTTCAAACTGAGAAATACAGGGTCAATGTAAGGTCAAATCATAGCTAAGTTAGTTTGTTCATGTGACACATCAGCCTGCATATCTGCTAAAGCAAGCAGCTAGGGAATATGGGCTCAGCCTTCGTTCCTTACTGGCTACGTGCATTTAAAATATGCAATACCTATCTACATGAATGGGAGCTGTATCACACAATGTGGACATACAAGAATATTTTAACCTAATAAAGAGTTTTTCTGATCCAAATATGAAGACTGGATAATCACATCTGGGCATTCTCAATCAGGGCGTTCATTTTCCAGGGAGGATCAAAAGCAGCAAGCAGTATGACAGCATGACACATTGCATGCCATACAGCACAGGGAAGGTCTCTTGCCATCAGACAGCTTGTGATGTTGTGCCAATCTCTCAGTCATCACCCTTACCTCCAACAGAGGTGTTGGAAAAGCTATGTCATTTGAAGCACACACAGTACAGCTTTTAAGCTCATAGCTCATAAAATGGCACTGCTGAACTTAGCTGAGGGATTTCCACCTTTGTTTTCTTCATTAAGAAAATAAAGCAACAAATAGGTAGGTAGAAACATCATTAGAGAGAGACAGAGAGAGAGAGAGAGAGAGAGGCAGATAAGCAAATAGGCAGATATGCAGATAGGCAGATAGGTAGACGGATGACAGGAAAAAATGTGTGACTGTGGTGGTTGTAGTTTGGGGAAAAGAGCTTCCAACTGTCCCCTATAAGAAGCTTCGTACAACTGTTTTCCCAGTTGCTGTTTCTTCAGTTTGGGAGCTCCCCTTTTTTTGGGGAACAAAAGATGTCGTGCAGTCTGAATCACATGAAGTGGGACAATATGCCTGAGCAAATACTGCCCTTTGGATGAAGGTGAGAGGAAGGCCTACTGGCTTTTGGAAACATCAGAGATTCCCGCAGAACCACACAGGAGCTCACGTGTAAGCAGGCAATGGAGCCTTAAAGAGAATAATAGTCTGAAGAAAGGACCCAGGCAAGTGGTCAGAAGTGGAAAGACCCACAACCAGCATAAGACCCTGGCACTAGCCCAATAAAACTCAAGGAGCACTTGTCTCTGTGGGAGAGGTCACCAGTTGCCAAAGGCCAAAAGTACTGCAATGGGGTTTCTTCCTGAAGGAGAAGAAACAGTAGAAATGGGTTTGGGAAGATGTCAGAGCTATGTAAATCTGGTCTTTTCCTGTTGATTTTTTTTTTCTGTTGAGTAAATTTAATATCAAAAGCTCTAGTCCATTCTTAAGTTTGATTTAGAGATTTATAGCCTGATCTTCCTCTGGTCTCATACATGTGCATTTTCAATTTTGACAAAAAAGCATTGCAGGCAAATTACTATGTATTCAAATGGCTCAGATCTTGTTAGGATCAGGAGAGTATGGGAACAAATTCCTAAGCAAGATGTCACATTATGCTTTTTTAAATCAATCATAAAGGTATGACAAATTGCCGGATTTTTTTAGTTACTTAGTGTAAGATAAGTAGACAATGTTCCCACTGAAGCTTGTACAGCACTGGAGTGCCTTTTGTGCGTATGTGAGCAGTTGCAGACAACTGAAATTAGGTACCTGAGAAACTTGCAGGCCAGTCGGGAAGAAGTTTATTAAACTAATGCACCTCAAAATTGATAGAAAAACATGGTGACACATTATCTTCAATACAGGCATATTTTATCTCTGTCCCAGTTTGAATGGGATTTTGAATTCTGCCTTCTTTCTGTTGTTCATGTATACAAAAATAGCATTTAATTATATTAACTAATTACATTTCCAACCACATTAGAGATGAATATATACCTCAGTAAATACTGCACAACAGCACTACCTACTTTGTTTCTGGTTAATTTTAGGGTAAAATATTTGTCAATTGCTTTTAGAATTTTGAGCATGTTATTTACTTATCTATGAGCAGATAAGATCTTCAGCATGAGTTGCTTGACTGGAACACCTTGGAAGTTCATAGTCATTCATACTTCTTAGTGTCTCTTGAATAAGTGGTGAGATTTTTTTCTCCCCAGTGGCATCTAATATTTTGTCCATGTATTTCTAGAGTTCTACTAATTAGGTCTGTGTCATATTATTGGTTTGAATGCCCAGAGCTGATTCTTTTGCCATTACTCATTTTGGATGTCACCTCACTCCATGACCAATAGAGATGCTTTAGGAGTGATGCATAACTAAATGAGTGAAGTATTAAAATTCTACTCAAAAAATAATTAAAATTATTATGGAAGCCAGACAGTTACTCTGAAATCACCGGAGGACCATACAACAATAGTAAATAAGTATAGATCAGGCTACATCTATTCAAAGACCTTGACACCTTCTGACATAACCTAGAAACTGTCTGAAGCCTTTTTACCAAATCAAGTAGGGCAGTTGTGATTTTCTTGTTAAAACCATTGTTTCTGTAAAATGTTCACAAATCTCCAAGCAGCAAGAATATGCTTTTCTGAACTACAAACACAGTTCAGAGTGGGTCTACCATAAAAATCACAAGGACTTATGAGTGGTGTTGCTGAGGAGTCTGTTTTTGGGTCTGGTGCTATTTAACATCTTTGTTGGCAACATGGACAGCGCATTCAGTACCCCCTCAGCAAGTTTGCTGAAGACACCATGCCTTATGGTGTGTTTGGCAAGCTGAAAAGAAAGGACGACATTCAGAGGAACCTTGACACCTTTGAGAACTGGGCCTGTGCAAAATGCTTGAGGTTCAAGACATCCAAGTGCAAGATCCTACATTTGTGTCAGAGCAATCCCAAGCACAAATTCATGCTGGATGTTGAATGGATTGACAGCATTTCTTAAAAGAAGGACTTGGACATGTTGGTGGATGAGCAGCCTAGAAAATCAACTGTATCCTGGGCTGTATCAAAAGAATGACCTGCCACCAGCAGGTCAACAGAGGCGATTCTCACCCTCAACATTGCTCTTGTAAAACCTCACCCTGGGTACTGCATCCAGTTCTGGAGTCCTCAGCATAAGGACATTGGGCTGTTGGAGCATGTCCAGGAGGACTAGAGCACCTCCCTTATGAAGGCAGGCTGAAGGAGTAAGGGCTGTTCCACCTGGAGAAGAGAAGGCTAGAGGGGGATCATATAGCAACATTCCAGTACCAGCACAGGGCCTACAGTAAAGCTTAGGAGGATCATTTTTTGAGGATAAGGATAGGATAAGGATGATAGGATAAGGAGGAATGCATTCAAACTGAAAGATGGACAATTTAGATTAGATCTTAAGAAGAAATTCCTCACTATGAGAGTGGTGAGGCACTGGGTAAATTGTGAATAGCCCTTCTTTAGAACTGTTCCAAGGCCAGGCTGCATGGAGCTCTGAGCAGCCTGTTGTAATGAGAGGTGTCCCTGCCCATGGCAGGGGTATTGGGACTATTTGATCTTTAAGGCATCTTCCAATATAAGCCATTCTGTGATTCTATGATTCTGTGATTCTCTGTCAGTTCCTCTGACCACTGTTCTTGATTTCTACTTATAGACAGCCTTAAAATTAACCAGCTGTGTGGATGCCAATTGAAAACTATTAGTAAAATTCAACATTGAATTTGCACTAGACTTTTGATTTAACTTAAAACTTGTATAATATAAATAGACAAAGATGTTAAGATCAATCTGTCTTGAAACTGAAAAACTGGGGTTTTTTTCAGGTTTGGGTTTTTTTTCAGAAGAAATAGCAACTTCTTTATGTCTCATCACTAAAGCAGCTCTCTAAATTAACTGCCATAATTTCATTATATTTGTCTTACATATCAAAATGTCTGAAACTTTTTATATCTTGATAGGCATATTAAGCAAATAACCAAACAATTGTGTAACCATGGATGCCATAATTTCTGAAGATTTATTCAGTGTATCACGTCATCTTAGAATAAACTCTTTTATTAGTGCTTAGGACATGAAAGGTCAGGTGGCAAAAATAGAGTCAAAAAACAGCCTTAGCAAGGAAAAAAAATTACAGCATAACTAAAGTGTTGTCCCATGCCTCACATTTTGTTATGCTCTATAGAACCAGACTGAGTATGTTGCTTGGAGTTTACTAAGGTAACACACAAATATTTTTCATTATGTTCTTTCAGCTTTCTTTCAGGAAGAAGAAAAAAGATAAATTTTGATGAAGAAAGAACAAATAAAAGGAAAGGTTGTTATTATTACAGATTTCTTAAAGCACTTTGTTTATTTGTGTTTTCCTTGTATACAAAAGCTGGAGAAGTATTTTAAAGAGCAGTGTTAATTCCTCTAAATCCCTGAGATATTCAGGAACTTTCTGTATTTTGAGACACTGACATCCATCTCTTGTATGGGAGGAATTAGGGTGAAGTTATAATAACAAACAGATTTTTAAAAGCCCTTTCTCTTTTATTACAGAGCCATCAGAAAATGAAAGATAAAAAAAGGCCTGAATGGTGTTGATTTGGTTTTGGCCTGAACAAAAGTTCCAGAGTTGTTAAGGCAAAAGTAAACAGACTTAATTCAAAAAATTACATAGGCCAGTGTCCCAGCTCAAAGGATAAAGACATTCTCAGAACTATTCCATCTGCAGGGAGAGTTCATTTAGGTTCCCACTGAACTTGTGCAATTGAATTTTTCATAGAGATAGCCAAGTCATACACGCATTGGAGATAAGCATGACAAGTAAATGTGTGTGTTTAGAAAAACAAAGAAGAAAAGCAGGTTCAGTAAGGCTTCAGTTATGTTCCACACAGATTCCTTGAAACAGAATGTTTATATTTTTCACAAGTAACATTTCACTATATAACTGTTTTCAAATATATTTTAAGTCATGGTAATAAAAAACAGTGCCATCTTACTGGGAAGTTTTTGTTTCACATGACTCCTGATCAATATGCAACATAAAATTTTATTTTAACTTAAAAGCATAGGTGTTCAATTGAGTCTACTCTGTGTCATAAACATTTTACACCTGAGATTCTAACCACTTTTTAGTGGCTATATCTATGATGTGACTTAGACAAGTATAAACAGATCTATAGACCTGAATTTCCAGCCTGAAATTTCCTAGGATCCTGCACACTAGCAAAGGCTCTCGTACAGAAAATTTTTGTCTGCACATACAGGAGAAAGTGTGCTTTCTGCACCTACTGAAAAGTATGCCTCTACAGTGTACATATAGGCAAAACTGAATTATCTCCTGTCTTTCACCAGTACAAATCCAAAAGACAATGCAGGAAGTGGCCCCATCCCTGGAAGTGTTTAAGGCCAGGCTGGATGAGGCTCTGGCCAGTCTGCTCTAGGGTGGGGTGTCCCTGCCCATGGCAGGGGGGTTGGAATTGGATGATCCTGTGGTCCCTTCCAACCCTGACCCATTCTGTGATTCTATAATTTTTCCTAGTGAGGGTGATGGGGCACTGGAGGAGGCTGCCTGGGGGATTTGTGGAGTCTCCTTCTCTGGAGATGTTTGAAACCCACCTGGACTTGGTCTAGATGATCCTGCTGTGGCAGGGGGATTGGACTAGATGATCTTTCAAGGTGTCTTCCAATCCCTAATGATTCTATGAACATCCACTCAGCTGTTTTGTTTCTGCCTAAAAGCCTTTGTCTTTTGTTCCCATGTGCACGGCAGCAGGCAGCTCACCCCTCAGCAACCCAACCATGCCTTATTATATTTTCTGGACAACAGGATGTACATAGAACAGGAACGTAGGTATCACTTGATCTGATAAATTTAGGTTCAAGAGCCATGTTCTCTCTTCTCTTTTGTTCCCTCTTCCTCTGCACATGCAGTGGTTTTGCCCTTGCTTAAACATTTTTCCCAGAAGGGCCACTTGATATTCTCAGCACTGCTCTAACACAGGTGCAATGAAGCTGGCTGAGCACTGTGCAACCTCCCATTTACTCCCACAGACATAACCTTGAAGTCCTCCACTGTCAATGCCTTGTAACCTACAGCAAATACAATACCTTACTGACATGAGCAGTGATGAAGTAAAACTGTGTGGGGCTATATTTATTGGTAATCTCACGTGTAGCTAGCAGGCATACAGAAGTGATCATCCCCATGTACTTGACACTGGTGGGTCTACACCTCAAGTCCTGTGTTCAGTCTAGGGCATCTCAATACTACAAAAACATTGAGGTGCTGCAGCATGCCCAAAGAAGGGCAACAAGACTGACAAAGGGTCTGGAGAACAGGCCTGATGAGGAGCATCAAAGTGAGCTGGGGCTATTCAGTCAGAAGAAAGACAGGCTGAGGAGAGACCTTATTGCTGTATACAACTACTTGAAAGCAAGTTGTAGAGAGGTGGATGTTGATCTCTTCTCACAAATCACAAGTGATAGGACAAGAAGTAAATGTAAGACATTAGGAAAAACTTTTTCATTGAAAGGGTCATCAGGAGTTGAAACAGGCTGCCCAGGTAGGTGGCTGAATTGCATTCCTGACATGTTTAAAACTTCTGTGGATGTGGATCTTAATGACATGATTTAGCAGTGGGCTTGGTAGAGTTCCATTAATGGTTGGACTTAATGATTTTAAAAGTAATTTCTAACCTAATTGATCTATGATTCTGCAATGTCATTGATGGATCAAGCAATTAATTAAACACAAAACAATTGTCTCCATTAAGGTACGACTTGCAGAACAAGCAAAAACCAAACTCTGACTCACAGATATTCTTTTCTGTTCACTTGAGGCCAAGGAATTTCTGAGGCCTGTTCCAAGAAGACCTGTAGAGTGAAAATGTGTAAGGATATAAATTGAACTCTGTTGTAGCTTTGTAGCAGGTTACATAGCTATGATCTGTTGTAGAATAATCCAGTCCTAGTTAAGACTTAGTATTATGCTGAAGGTGGAATGAAATATAATTAATGTCTCCTCACATTGTACAAGCAGAAGGAAACTAGAGTTCTTTTTAGTGTAAGGCACATAGAACCGCTGAAACTAATGAGTCACTAACCAAAATTCTGACCATATGCAAAGTGAATCAGAAGTGGATCTAGATGGTGTAGGACTTTTGCTGGGAGATGTCTACAAATTTGTCTTAACTACATATAGTTTGTTAAAGGTGGGTGTGTTTATGAGCAGGAGCAACTAGAAGCAAGGAAAGAAGTGAAAAAGCCAGCAATAGAAGTACTTTGGTGTTTGAAAGTAAACCAACTCATGGAATTTAGGGAACAGAGTATTGCCTGAAAAAACACACTTTTATCTGTGAACAAAGAAAATGCTTTCAAGAGAAAAAAATACAAGTCATACAAGAGTATGACTTGTATTCAGTTCCTGAAATTTGAGTGTTGCTTTGTAGACCTTATAAATAAACAGGATTACACTACAAATATATGGCTATATGATATATATCTGTCATAATAGAAACGGTCTTCAAAACCATTAATAATGCCATCTACCTACCCTGTAAAAACAGTAACAATAGTATTAACAGTGAGATCCTTCTTGAAGAGGAAACCAAAGATTTCCCACCGGGGAAGAAATTGTGAGCTAACTTTCCTACTGAGTAAGCTAAAGTCCAAGGCAGAGGCAGAAACTGCACAGAAGAAATTAAAACTGGAAACTTCCCAGGGAGGCCATAGAGTAAAATTGAAAAGAAGGAGGGAAAACACATCAGTCTATCAGTACAAATTGTCTGCAGTAATTTGGAAAACAATAACATTTGCATAATTCAGTATTAAAAAGAATGGATAAAGGTAATCAGCAGTTGGTATATTGTGGATCAGAGTTTCCTGGAAAGTAAGGGAGGCTGAGAAAGGTGTGGCCAACTTTGAGCTTGCTAAAATAGTTGAGCTGCTGCAAGGACTCAAAGAGCAGATGGTTCATACTGAGAAGAAAATCAAAAGATCACAGACCTCACTGGCAGTCTGCCACCTCAAATGCTATTAAGCCTGCCACAGAACTGTAGTAATACAGAGTCGTGATAGTATTTCTCTAGTTCATCTGTAACACTCAGAGGGGAGAAATCGGATTGTCAAATGCTTCCATTCTCTTTAAGTTGCCACAACTCTTCATAAATTATTGGGGTAATCTCCAGACACTAGATCATGACAGCACTCTTTTTTAAACTGACTTGAAAGGTACCAAATGAGAAATCAAGGTGATATAATAGTAGAATTCTTAATAATCGGCCAGCTCTATGGTTTCAGAAGCATTACCCAGAAATCCAGGAAGGATACTTTTTTAAATTCCATCTAATGAGGTTTTTGAAAGGGCAAGGGATCAATAAAATACTCTAAGACCAACTCTGAGTCTGATATGGCAGTGAATAGGCTCAACAGCTGGCTAACAGCTGGCTAAAATATCAGCAGTGGGACAAGTCCCATCACATCCCATTCCTTAGTGGTTTATTAGCACCACATTCCAACAGGGCACAAAACATATCTTAACCATTCCAAACCTTGGTTATAAGCTAAGGAACAGCTGAAGTGGAAACTGCTGAAGTGGAAAAAAAATGGCATTTGGCCCATTTGTATTATTCAGAAATGGACAAACTTCAATTTAAAAGAGTTTACAGTATTTGTTATATACAATGTAGGGACAGACTAAGAAAACCATTGAGAATAATTGAGAACATAGCAAGATACAAGGTCATGTAAAGGAGCTGTAAAAGTAGGCCACCTGGCCTGATCCCCTGGGACAGCAGAGGGGGGTTTAGAACCCAAGCCAAGTAAGTATTTGGTTTGTGTAATCCTGCCCAGAAGAGCAGTAGCAAGTATATAGTCAAATCTCATTAGTTCTTCAAATATTGAATAACCTGGCACTACAATTGCTCAGAAGTCTATAGGCAAACTGGACACTGGGATCAAGAACAACTGGGGGAGTTACTGGTGGTGAACCAGGGGGGCAGGCACCATTCTAGACCTAAACTACATTTTAACAATTCAGTCCAGTGACAGAAACTAATATTACACACAGAACTGTCTAAGAAAGGAGCAAGTAATAACTCACCAAGGCCACAGTCTAACACCAGAGATTAATAAGAGATCCAAAATTCAATATGCTGTGTTTGCAAAGTCTCAGGACAACATATTTGTTAAATCAAAACTTTTAATAAAAACACAAGTTTGAAAATACTGAAGAGACTACAGCATTTTGTAGAACTACTGAAAATCATTGAAGGCAAACTGCCAGCCCAATTCCATTCATGCTTACTCTGGTAAAAGTTTCAAACAGTGGTTACATAGAACTAAAATATGTAAAACTGTGACAGGGATATTAAGTCTAGGAGGCACCACATCAGCATAATAATATGTTGAGTGGTTGAATGAAAGACATAGGAAATTGACAATAATTTCTAAATTATACAGAATCACAGAAGGGTAGAGGTTGGAATGGGCCTCTTGCTGTTGTTGAATTTCATGAGGTTCCTCTCCACCCAAATTTCTAGTCATCCAGGTTACACTGGACAACAGTACAGCCATCTGATGTGTCAGCCACATGTTCCAGTGGGCTATCATCAGCAAACTTGCTCAAGGTACACTGTCCCCACATCCAGTTTGTTGATGAATATATTGAATAGGTCTGGGTGCAGTACCAACCACTGCAGGACATCACTAGCCACAGGCCTCCAACCAGACTCTGCTCCAGTGACCTCAACTCCCTGACCAATTTGCTTCACCAAGTTCTCAGTCCACCTCAGCACCCCACTCATGCAGCCCTCACTTCTTAGGTTTGGTAGTGAGGATGCCACTTGAGACAGTGTCAAAAGCTTGGCTGAAGTCAAGGTAGACCACATCCACTGTCCTCCCCTAATCTATGCATTCAGTAAGGCCATCATAAAAGGCTAACACATTAATCAAGTGTGACTTCCTCTTGATGAATCCATGTCAGCAACTCCTGGTAACCTTCTCTTCCTTGACACGCACCAAGAGCAAACTGTTCCATCATCCTTCCAGGGAGGGTGGGAAGGCAAACAAATGTTCATCACCTGGGTCCTCCTTCTCGCCCTTTTTGAAGACTGGAGTGGCATTAGCTTTTCTGCAGCCCCACAGCACCTCTCCTGTTTTCCAGGGGTTTTCAAAGACATGGAGAGTGGTCTAGCAATGATTTCTCCCAGCTGCACAGTGCACTTAGCTGTTCTCTATTCAAATCCTCTTAAACGAAGGCAAAAATCTTCCTTTCTCCTGACTTCCTCTGTGGTTGTGAATCTCTATGACTCCTGAAGACTGGCCTTAGCAGTAAAGACAGGGGAAAAAGGCTTGCAATATCTCAGCCTTCTCTGTATCCTTCATCACCAGGACACCCACTTAAATCAACAGTGTGCTCACCTGTCCTCTAGTCTTCCTTTAGACTCCTCATAGAATTGTGGAATTATGAAATGGTTTGGGTTGGAATGGACCTTAAAGATCATCTAGTTCCAACACCCCTGCCATGGTCAAGGACCCCTCTCAGTACAGCAGGCAGCTCAAAGCTCCATGCAGCCTGGCCTTGACCACTTCCAGGGAGAAGACATGTACCACCACAACCTCCCCTGACATCTTGTTCCAGTGCCTCACCACTCTCACAGTGAGGAATTTCTTCTTAAGATCTAATCTAATTGACTTCTTTCAGTTTGAATCCATTGTCCCTTGTCCTATTACTAGAATTCCTCACTAAAAGCCCATAAAGTCCCTCTCTATCTTCCTTGTAGGCTCCTCGCAGGTACTGGAAGGCTGCTATAAGATCCCCCTTTAGCCTTCTCTTCTCCAGGCTGAAGAGTCCATACTCCTTCAACCTGTCTTCATAGAGGTGTTCCAGCACTCTGANTGCTGTGGCAGGGGGATTGGACTGGATGATCTCTTAAGGTCCCTTCTGATCCCTAATTATTCTATGATTCTATATTTAGGATTCCAGAACAGGATGACATATTCTCATGAGAACAGAGTGAGAGAATCATCTACTTTATGCTGAACACCCTTCCTTTGGTGCAGCCCATGATACTTCAAAAATCCCTTCTTCTTGTCTTTGGCAGCCCTATCCAGGACCTACTTTAATTATTCACTTTCCTCATAATGTCCCTACATCCTCTTACAACATTCTTGTATTCCTCCCAATTGGTCAATCCCTTCTTACAGGTACCGTAAAACTTCTTTGATTTTTTTCAGAAGTTCCCTGCTCAGTCATGCAGCACTCCTGCTTCCCTTTCCTGATTTCTAGTTCTTACAGATGATACAATAATCCTGAGTTTGAAGGAATTGATTTGAATATTGAATCTGAATGTTAAGCAGATCTCTTGAGCAGCCCTACCTTCTGGAGCCCTAGTACACAGGGTTTCTGCCTTTCTGCAGAAAGCATAGGGAAGCATGGTTTTCTTTTTCAGGACTGACAACAGTTTATCTCAATTCCTGGCTGTCTCACCATTAAATGTCATTAGCTGATCAAGTCCAGGACAAGATAAACTGATTAAACTAGTTAATGTGCTAATTGGCCAAAACCAAACCTAAATGAGTGTTCAAAACCATTTATGAATACTGCAGACATAACCAAATACTGGCTTCATTTAAGGAAAACGAACAAGACACATTTAATTCACACAACAAAAAATACCCAACACAAACACATACAGAGATTAGTCATATGCTCTTCAATAACTGGGTCAAAGTTCTATCTCCAACCCCTCAAAACTAAGAAGTTTCCAGCAGTTCTTCTGGCAGAAACATGTAGTCCCTTCAGTCTGCACATATTCCTGAGTGCCAGTGGGTATTTTAAGGGCTAGATCTCTGCTTCATTTTCCTCCAAATCTGTCTTCCATTTCCAGTGTGCTGATTTCTATGGACCATGAATGAGGGAATGTCTATCTTAATTTCAACAACAAATAATGGATCTTTCATCCACTGATCTCTGAAGGTCCAACTTCCACTCTTCATTCACCATGTTGAAAGAGCAAGAAAACTGCCATGTCTAGACAAGTGCCTAGTGTATCTCTCTCTGAACAAAGACAAAAGTGGAGTGAAGAAGAAACAAGAAACAGGAAGCTCCAAACCAGTTGTAGTCTTTTTTGCAGAGTCAAAAAAATCCTCAGCTTGGAATTCCAAGTCAAACATCACAAGTTGCCATAGCAACTTCCCAATAGCTCACGCAATAAACCCACTGAAACTCAAACCGCAATAAGTACATTTGGTTGGTTGTTGTTTTTTAGGGCAAAGTTCTTTCTAGGTCACAACATTTCTTATAAAATAGTCTAGTTGCTGCAGTGTTCTAATGTTGGATTTATGTGCTTATTTCCAATGAGCACAAAGAAGTTTGTGTTTGAGGGCAACTTGCTGGAAGAGTCATTGTTTGGAAATAGCTTTTGTAACATACTCTTCATTAAAATTGTGTAAAATCATTGAACTACAATTGTCTTGCCATGGTATTGTTACACAGTACATGAAGAATAATGTATTTTCAAAACGTTAGAACTATTTTTACATTTAAAAAAAATAAACAGTTAAATTTAAGAGCTAAAATATGAATAAGTAATTAATAGATCACTTATGCCTCCATAATTATTTACCTGCTTCATTTCATACAGTATTTGATACTGCAGCACAGCAGTAGGAAAAAACCATGAGGCAGAAAAGTCAGATCAATCTTGTTTACTTTTGCCCATGTTAGCATTTCAAGTAAAAAGAGAAAAAGGAAAAATAATTAGAGAAAAGAAATAAAACCAAAACAAATTAGTCAAATTCCAAAAATGTAAGTAGGCTGATTTTCAAAGCATTTGACAATACGGACAGAAGTCTGCTGATGACACAAAGCTGAGCGGTGTCACTAACACCCCAGCAGAATGTGCTGCCATTCAGCGAGACCTGGACAGGCTAGAGAGCTGGGCAGAGAGAAATTTCATGAGGTACAACAAGGGTAAGTGTAGAGTCTTGCATCTGGGCTAGAACAACCCCAGGTGCCAGTATAGGTTGGGGACTGACTTGTTGGAGAGCAGTGTAGGAGAAAGGGACCTGGGGGTCGTAGTGGACAGCGGAATGACTATGAGCCAGCAAAGTGGGCCAGCTGCATCTGGGGGGGCAACAGAAGGGGGGTGGTTAGCNGGGTCGTAGTGGACAGCGGAATGACTATGAGCCAGCAAAGTGGGCCAGCTGCATCTGGGGGGGCATCAGAAGGGGGGTGGTTAGCAGATTGAGAGAGGTTTTTCTCCCCCCTACTATGTGCTAATGAGACCGCAACTGGAGTATTGTGTCCAGTTCTGGGCCCCTCAGTTCAAGACGGACACGAAGCTGCTGGAGGGTGTCTAGCATAGAGCAATGAAGATGATGAAAGAAGTAGAGCACCTCCCTTATGAGGAAAGGCTGAGAGAGCTGGGTCTCTGTAGCTTGGGAAAGAGGAAGCTGAGAGGTGACCTCATTAATATCTATAAATATGTAAGGGGTGGGTGTCAGGAGGATGGAGCCAGGTTCTTCTCAAAGTCATCTGGTGCTAGGACAAGGGGTACTTAGGAGCTGGAACATAGGAGGTTTCATATAAATATCAGAAGGAACTTCATCCCAGTGAGGGTAACAGAGTATTGGAACAGGATGCCCAGGGGGTTGTGGAGTCTCCTTCTCTGGAGACTTTCAAGACCCACCTGAATATGTTCCTGTGTGACTTGGTCTAGGTGATACTACTGTGACAGGAGGATTGGACTAGATGATCTTTCAAGGTCCCTTCCAATCTGTAATGATCCTATGATTCTATGATCTTCCAAAGCATCCAAGTGCAATGATATTTAGATGTGGGTGCCTGGATATTACTGAAATAATAGAATAGAGCACTGAAGTAAATATGTACTTTGTTTGAAGTAAATATGTACTTTGTTTTTAGTACTTATATATTCTACTCATCACTTTATATCAAAGGATCATATGTTCTTGTGGCAGACTTGAAGAGGAAAAGTGCCTTGCAGGTATTCTGAGCATGGAGAAAATACGTACCTGGACAGCTAAAATCTTTAGGCACAAGAAATTACATAGCTGTAATAATGTGGGTGAAATCCTGGATCACCATGAGCTCCCACTGTCCATTGACCAGACTGGTCTGTACAAATTCACTTGTTCAACACTCATTGGTAAAAATACACTTCTGTTCTTGCAATGGAAGCTGTGTGGCAGCAAAAAAAAATGAGAATGATGGCCAGTTTCCCCCAACATTCTTCTACCTCACAACTCAGGAATGTAGTTAGAAAATGGTATCAGTTATTTCCCAGAGAGTTTGCAAACAAAGTTGTCCAATATTTATTAAAAAAGTCATTAACATTCCCACCCACTTGCCTGCAGAAATAAGAAGCAGAACAACCATGGTAAATGTCTCCAAATATTCAAGGGATGTAAACACCAAATATGCAGTAATTAAGTTGAATTATGTGCTGACATTGTGACGTGTTAGATTTTGGAGTAGTTCCCCTGGGGAAGTAGTTCAACTCCTTTGAGAGTTTCAAAACTGGAGCAAACTAAGCCTACTAAGCAATACTAACTTCAAAGTAGGAAACAACCTGACAAAGGCAGGAAGTGGAACGTTTGAGGTAATAGGCCTTCTTCATACCTAATTCATACACTTTTGCGATAATACATTTTTAGGCATGTTATTTCAGTGTTGAAGTGGTGTACTGAAGTGCGTGAAAAAAACCCAAAACCCTGTAGATTATGTAATAGCTATTTCAATCAGCAAGCAAGTGGGTCACTAAAAATTTCAGTTAGAGAGTTCATGAGTTTTAAAGAGGAAGCTTGTCTGGTTTTGGGAAAAAATTTCCTTTCTACACATTGACTTTTAAAATATCAGCTACATCTGCATTAATGAGTGACAAGGAATTTGAGAAATCTGGTGCACATGTGGCTTGGCAGGTGCTTTATATTGAAAGGCACATGAGGTTTTGTCAAATTGTGTAGAGCTGTTCTAAGCATAACCTCTGAGCATCAGTCATTGTTTACCTTAATGCTATCATAAGCACATCTGGGTAACTCCTTAAAATAATGGTAAAGATAATTAGTCATGAATTGAGCTGGAAATCTGATAAAGTACTTATGACATCCATATTGATACCAAATGAATTCATCATGGTTAATACTGTTTCAGAAACACTAAAGGAATTAATAATAATTTCTGCCAGCATTTGAATGTGTTGCTAACATGAGAGCAAGTATAATGAGTACTTTTTAAAAAAAAAAAACAAAAGGGGGTATGCTGAGGTATTTCAAAGGGCCTGCAAAATTTTATGTCTTCATATTCTTAGTGACAAAACACCTACCTCTTTTATGTTTTACCTGTATTTTACATAATCCTGGAGGAAAGGACAGGCCAGATGATTTTGTGCATCTTGGCCATTAAGTTTTGAGCATAAATTTTTGAGGCTGCATTGCAAGACTAAAGACTCTCTGTGCAAATTCCCTTTCCACTGCAAGGGCTTCCAGCTGTAAGTAGCATGCACAGTCCTCCACCATAGAAATCCATAAATGTATAGTCACAACAGACCTTATTCTTTTTCGTTTTGGCTTGGCACAACTAGGTAATGTTGGTGAATAAATAGTTACTTCAGAGCAGCTAAACACCTGGCCTTGAGTGGCTGTTGTAGTGCCACTAACATATGAAGGTGAGAAAAGGCTGACACTTTAAAATGGGCTGCATATGTTCAACCAACAGAGGTTTTAAATAAGAATAGCCTGACTTACTCATGTTAAATGGCCACAGCTTTCTGCATTGGCTGCGTTAAAACTATTAGCAAATGATTTCATCATTCTGCACCAATAAATGTCTTCTAGAACCAAGGTGGAAAACCTCTGCTACAGAGAAAGAAAATCTGTTATAAACCTTCTTATGAACAGGAGGGAAGAAAGACTCTGTTCCTTGTATGTGTGTGTCATTTATATGCAGTGTATACGTACAGTATATTGTCTTGCCAATTCTATTTTCAACTGTGTCAATACTCAGTAGATTTTTAACTCACCAGTTGTTCTGGTTCCCCAACAGAACTGCAGAATTCACCACAACAGCAAAAGCACTGGGTAGAAAATGACACAGATACCACACTCCACCTGTGACAGAGCAGGTGATCCTGAAGCTCCTCCTCCAGATACTCAGGCACCTACTTCCCCTTCCCAGCACTTCTACTTCTCTCTGCTACCACACAGATCTCTCTCTCCCTGACTATTTCCTGGTTATCTACTGAAGTGTATCCTGCCTTTGTTTTCCATCCACTCTTTTCACACTTCACAGTATTTTAATCACTGTCTTATTTTTCCTCTTTCTTACATTCTCAGACAGGATCCCAAGCATTCAATAAACTTTTACCTTTGTACATCTGTTTATACCTGCATGGGAGGTTTCCTGTTGCCTGTATCTCTGCCTGAATTCCCTCCATACCAAAACTCCTGAAAAATCCTACTGTTTTTTCTTCACATTCTTCCAGCATTTATCCTCCCTTTCTCATCTTTGCCATTGAAATTCTGACTTGTGTCTTAATCACTATACCAACTTGCACAGTCATCCTCACTCACTCTCTTTCTTTGTTCTCATTTGCCTGGACTAGTTCCACGTTCTCACTACTCAGGAACACAGTACTCATCCCTTTGAATTGCTCCCTACACTTTCTGTGCCAGGTTGCAGTCGGTGCTTCAAAGTCTGCACAACAGAACTGTGGTTACACCTCTGCCCCCTAATCTAATGTCCACTTACTATGTCTCTGTGCTTTCTGCTCTGCCTAAATTGCTGTGTCTGCTTTGCTGCCCTCTCTAGCATAATGAAAGTACCTCCCATGCTCCTGTCACTTGCTGAGAGTGGTGGAGCACCTTCACATTTATATATATGAATGCACCCTGTGCTCATCTTGCTTCTGATGTGCACTGTGTATCTCTCACTCAAGTAGCTCTTCAATCTCCTTTTGTCTTTTTTCACCAGCTTTTCTTCCTACAAAAACACAACTGTTGGTCTCATGTATTCAAGTCTATCCTCCTGCCAGGCATACTGCAAGCCTCCTCCATATTGGCTCTGTATGCTTCAGGTTGTGATCCCTGTGAACTAAAACAATGCCTTGTCTATGTCTGTGTAACATCAGAGTGGTGCTTAGCACTGAGTAGGGGTGATTCATTTATTCCATTTATGTTTTTTTGACATAAAGGCATGTCTTCTCATTTAGAATATATTTTATCTTCCAATTTGAAACTGTTGTTTAATCATAACAGTGCATTTGTGGTAGCATACTAAATCGTGTGGCAACAAACTGTGATGTCATAAATGCAAAATTCATCTATTTTCAGTAAAATCAAGTTGAAGAAGCTTGATGAACAGAAAAAAAAAATGATTAAAATACCAACAGTTTCTAAAAATTGCAGTAATCAGTGGAAACCCAGACAAACATTGTTTAATACATTTCTTTTTATAAATGTTTCCTGGTTTTTAAAAACTTGGTTCTCCTAGGATGCCTTTCTTTAGAGGGTGAAAATATATTTTTAAATGACTGCAGAAGTACGTGTTTGGATTCAAGACTCTAAAATTCAAAACCATTTTCTCAGACAAATTAAAAAGAATGGAATGGAAAGGACCACAATGGTGAGAAAATGCATATAAAAATTTCTGGGCTACACTTCTTAAAGATAAACTTCCAATTACTCATTAGAATGACTATGACGTATTAAGGATGTACTTTCGTAAATTATTTACAAGAACCAAGAGCTGATTAACAAGAGGATAAAGCTGAAAACATATTCCGATGTTCTTGCTAGCATGTAGGCCCAGGTTTGCAGTCAAATGTCATCCCAAAAGACTATTAATAATTTCTGATTTCCTGCCCTCCCTCACTGAAAGTACAGGCAAGTACAACTAAAAACTTCTGAAGACAGCATGGCAGTTAAGGAAGTGTATTCCACAATATTGTACCTTCTACTTGAAACTGAAAGATAAAAGGTGCTTCTAAACAGATGTTCCTAAACAATAAGGGCATTTCAAACGTGTTTCAAATGTGTTTGCTAGCTTGATGAACAGAGTAAGTTAAACAGAAGAATTAGTTATTCCTGTAGAGGTCTGCGAGTGTTACCTCCACAGTGGTTTTAACAATGTTGAGTAGAATGCAAACTATGCCATTCAAGCTTGCCTTTTCTTTCTACCAACAGTGTTTATTAGATAAATGAGGAAATCACTCTTTCCCCACTTTTTTTAACTACACAGAAGGGCAACAAGCTTGGTGAAGGGTCTGGAGAAAAGGCCTGATGAGAGCATCTCAGTAGACTGGGCTATTTAGTCTGAGGAAAAGGAGGTTGAGGGGAGACTTTGTTGTTGTCTACAACTACCCAAGAACAGGTTGTAGAGAGGCAAGTGTTGGTCTTTTATGGAAATGGCCTCAAGTTGTACCAGGGGAAGTTTCAATTGGACATTAGAAGGAACTACTTCATTGAAAAGGTCATCAGGCATTGGAACAGGCTGCCCAGGGAAGTGGTTGAAGATCTGCAAATGTGGATCTTAGTGATGTGATTTAGCAGTGGGCTTGGTAGAGTTCTGCTAATGGTTAGACTTGATGATCTTAGAGGTATTTTTTATCATACAACACTCCATGATTCTGTGATAGATTAACATTAGATAGATTTGACATTAGATGCATTTAGGTTTGGAAGAAAGAATGTTTGAAGGAGAAAGAAGAAAGATGGAAGACTGTAGTAATATCTGGACATAGCAAGATATGAGAGCTATTTAGCATCATTAAGAAGAATTTGTCATGGTCTTTGACCTGGTTTTGTTGACCTATCTATTCCTGATGAGTGCAACTTGCACAGACTACCACAGTCCTCCTGGGTTGAGGCAGACTTCCCAGAGAGCCATGCCACTGGTGATAGCTGTCTGAGAGTCCAGAATCAGTCCAGGCTGCAGTCAAATGGCCCTTTCCATGGAGAGCTTTTTTTAAGCAACGTATCATGTACTCAAACACTTCCTCTGGCTTCTACCTAAAATCATGAGGTTTTTCTAACCTACAGTTCCTCATATAGTGTGGTATTTCACAGTATGGGCAATCACTAACTCCTATGATCTCAGATCAATGCCTCGAGTTTACCGTATTGGTTTTTTTTGTGAAGTTAATCTTAGTATCCAGTGTAGGGGTCAGGATAATCAAGACTATCCAAACTAAAAGACACCGTATTTTGTGACAGCACTGTTGGGTCTATAACCGGTATCACCTGTTTCCACAAAGTACATTCAGTACAAGATAATATTCAATGGGGGATTGATTTGTTTGTTTCGGGTTGTTTCATTTATTTTTTTTATTTAAAATTTTGCCATGTGATTTGAGAGGTTCCAAAGAAAGACACTTCACAGATTTGCAAAACTGTGCCTACCATGTTAACTTTTGGTGTTCCACACAACACAAATCTGCTCACCAGGTCAGTTCATAATTCTTGCAGTCGTCCACTGCATTAACAGAATGTTACACAACCATGTAAAGGCCAAACTCTTGTAAAGTTCGCCTGTTCTTGTGACAATACAATAAATGGTTGCAGCAACCTGATGACAAGCAGTTCAGAAGAGATCCAACTGTGATGACAAAGTATCAGTACCTTTCTCTTACTCTCTGATGACTCTACAAAAAATCCCAACATTGTAATCAGTCAGGCTGAGGTATAATGTGCCTAACATACTGTTGGCATACAACCCATTCAGTGATGTAAAAGTGGCCAAGTATCTTTATGTTACAAACATTTCCTACCTACATTTATACTGATATAAAACTGTTAGTAAAATGGAAGTTATTTGAGGCTTGTAAAAGAAAGCAGAGCATAATACCTGGATTATTTCCATTTTGCACACATTTTTTTACTTAGTCCAGCATGAATGGTTTATATTAAAACATTTAAATATTGAAGGAGGTTTTGGGTTACAGACTGATAGTAGTTCCATAAAAACAAATTATTTTTCCATTTCTACAAAATCTAATTAAACATGTGAAAACAAATGTGTTCTGTAATATTAATTATTCTTCTTTACCTTCAACAATAATGCAGGACCTGGTAATTTGCTATAGACAGATTTTTAATTTCTTTTTATTTATTTTTTTTTTTTAGTTATATGACTGGTAGTCAATTTCTTACCTTTTTCTGCAATATTTCTCCATTTTCCTCCCACCCCTCCCCACTCCCATCTTTTCTGCTGATTTCAGTTTCAAGTATTTTTCCATACTTTAAGAACTCAGGAAGTGACATATTGCTTTTGGTAATCTCTAATTAATTATAGACAGTATTATAGACAGTAACACATACAGCTAACTCAATTGATACAGTGCACTACACTACAAGATACATTTAAACATTCAGATCTTCCTTCAATAAGATATGATGGACAGATGCATTATCTAAAATTTTGTCCATAAGTCACAGGCAGATGCACGGGTCCAATTCTTTCCTTGGTTTCTCTGTGTAGAACCAAGATCTTGGCCTTAGTCCATTGCCATTAATTTTAATCTCTCATATAGTTTGACTAAAAATAGAATGCAAGGTGATGGGATCCCTGAATTAGAACCTTACTCTGGCATTGTCACAAGTACTTCCTAGACATGTTAAGTCAAGACTAAACGGTGCCTGTGAGTGCAGCCAGAGTCCCAGCAGCCTGGTGGCAAGGTAAACTCATGCATGGAAGGAAATTTCCAGCTTTCTAAACAGCATGCTTCCTCAGACCCTAATTCATAATACAAACATTTGCTTCAGTATGTTGTCAGGGCAAAGCATCATAGTAATTTCCCTCTCCTCTATTTTTCTAAAAACTATTTTCAGCTGTACCTTATTCCTTCTGGATATCTCCCCACCTTTGCTGTTTGCTGATTTAGTAAGGTGTGCATATCATACGTCACTTGCCCTCCCATCACCTGTCTTATTGAACTGTAATATCTTCATCTTCTTTTTTCTGCAGTGGCTGCCAAATATTAATAGTTTGATTTGTGTTTACATTTTGTTGAAGTGCTCCTGCTACAAAATCATACTGATTGCAGAACCCTTCATTCTTATTTTTGAACAACAATACAGTACAGTTAAATGAACAGATGTGTGCACCAACCACACATTCATAAAATAAGAGTTAGCCTTTTTATATGCATCTGTTAAAGGAATAAGGACAGAAAATATCATGTTTCCAGTCCAGGAAAGAGTAAAATATTCAACCCATATAGAGTGGCTGGTGTTTAACTCTTCCTCTTTATTAGAAGTAGAAATGGAAAGGTTCAATTTATCATCTGCAGTGAGATTACCAGCCTGGTGTGGATTAGTAAGTGATATGTTATTATTGCTAACTCTTGTTAAATTATTGCAAATTGTGTCTAAGTGGTCTTACAATTTTACCTGATTATCCCCATGATCTTTTAAGAGAAAACACAGGAGATTTTATAAAAAAAAATGCTTATTAAATAACCACAATATCATTCTGTACTATTTAAATAAATAGAAAAAGTCCTATTCTGCATCTGTCAACCTGTAACCTCACTGAAACTGCAAATACAAATGCTATGAATCATCAGACTGAAATGGAAGATGTACCTTACGTTCTATACATCTTAATAAGATATTATCACACTCAGAACTGTCCTTTGGAAAAGGTAATAATCATTTATGCCCATAACATGTGATAGTCCCCTAGAAACATTTGGTTACCACTCAATTTACTATGTAGATGCATGAGAAACAGAATATATTAGTAACAAAAACCTTTTCCAAGTGAAAACAGCACCAGGAATTCCTTTATTAACAACGTGCAAATGTTTGAAATGGAGCAAATCTTTAAGCACATGTTAATAGGTAGATAATTCGTAAGTAGTAAGAAGTTTCAAGTCATGTTAGACATGTCAGTCTCTGGCTAAGACCTTTCTGACATATTCCGTATGTGTCAGCAGAGGTTTTAGGTAATATTCATCTTAATTCATATTAGCATTTAGAATTCAGTGCAACTATTTTGAGTTACTAGTTTAGGCTGCTTACAAAGGTATCTTCAATGTGGAGTGTAATTTCTCCCATGCTGAAATCATGGCTGAAACAACTGTTTAAGGAGGTATACTAAACATGAAACCTTATAAAAGTCAGGTGATATTAATTCCAGTCATTACTTGCTTGCTGTCTGGCATAAATTGGCATCACTCCACTGAAGTTACAGCAGAAGGCTTGGCCTTCAAAATTATGGAGGGTTTCATATTAAAACTGTTCAAAACCTCACCTGTCCTGTATGTCTTCTCTCTGGTGGTTATGGGAGAATCCTTATCAAGAGACATTCTGTTCATCCCATTGTGTCTGATTCACTGTTCACTTACACCACTATGAATAAAACATCTTTTGACACTGAAATTCTAACAGACACATCAGGCTTAATGAAAAAAGAACCAGAATGGAAAAAGGAGAAATCAGACCTAACTCGAGCTAAGGTTTTGTTTATGTTACATAATTACTCATTAATTTCATCAGCTTTGTTTTTCATTCTCTTTTTATATCTGAAACACCTATTTCTAGCAAAATTAAGCTTATTAGCCTAATTATGGTGAGCATTCTGTGTTTGTGTGTGTCTGTGCACATGCTTATGCATCTGTGCTTTTCTCACTCAAAAACTCTGTCCATCCGTCAAAGATTTTGAAGTCATTAACCAGTTTAATCAACCAACATGACAGAAGGAAAATAATCCCAGAGATATTAAATCTCTATGAGGGCCATAAAAACAGATAGCAAGAGCAAGGTAACAGGCAGCAAGAGCAAGAAAAGAGCCCATGTCACTGACCCTGAAAAATCTGTGGTGTGAGTTAGTGATTAGCCTATTATACTAGCCTATTATTAATTAGCCTATTATATACTAGGGAATCTAACTGCAAAATACTTCACTGTTGGAAAGTGTATTTCAGTGGCTTCACTGTTTGAAGACCTACTAGGAACAAAGTCTATGACAGAATACAAAAAAGTCTACAGAATAACTTCACTATCAGAAGTCAGCTAGGTAGAGAACTGAATTGGCTACATAGAAAGGAGCCAGCATCCATACCACCAACAGCAGACTGGAAGCTTGGAGTATAGACTGTATAAATTACTTTCTCAGCAAACATTGAACTCTTCTGTAGGCAAGAACCATATCCTTGTTCTCTGTGTGAAGTAAACCTGTTGCATTGTATGGGAAGGTTAGACAATTACAGTGATGATAATGTCAGTGCTAGTTTTGAAAGGAATTCAGAACACCAGATGCACACAATACAAAATTCACAGATTTCAAACTAGATCTATGCAGCCCAATGACCTTGGAATTCAGGACCCCTTTTTCAGAATCACAGAACAACCAGAGCTAAAAAGGATCTCTGAAGATTGTCTAGTCCAACACCTCTGTCAGAGTAGGATCACCTAGATACCACAGGAACAGGTCCATATGGATTTTTAATGTCTCCAGATATGGATACTCAACAATTCAGCAATCCTGGGTAGGCTGTTCCAGTGGTCTGTTATTTTAGGGGTTGGAAGGGACCTCTGAAGATCAAGTAGTAAAACTCCACTGCAGAGCAAGGCCAAAATTTGGGAAGATCACTCAGAAATGCATCCGGACAGGTCTCAAAAATCTCCAGAGGAGGAAACTCCACAAACTCCCTGGGAAGTGTGTTCAGTGCTCTGTAACCCTTACACTAAAGGAGTTCTCACTAGGGCAGAGTAGAGGGACAGGAGAACCTCCCTCCATCTGTTAGATGCTCTTCTTAATGCACCAAGCATACCCGTTGGCTTTGTGGGCCAGAAGGGCACATTGCTCTCCCATGGATAATGTTGGCCACCAGGACTGCAAGATCCTTCTCCACAGAGCTGATCTCCTCCTAACCTGTACTGGTGCATTTTGTTGTTCCTTCCCAGATGCAGGACTCTTTTTTGCTCTTGTTGAACCTCATTAGATTCCTCTTTGCCCAGCTCTCCAGTCTATCCTAATTTTCCTGAATGGCCTCATAGCCTTCAGGTGAAACAGCTAAGCCTCCCAGCTTTGTGTTCTCAGCAAACTTGCTGAGAATACACTATGCTCCATTCTCAAGGTAATTGATGANGGCACATTGCTCTCCCATGGATAATGTTGGCCACCAGGACTGCAAGATCCTTCTCCACAGAGCTGATCTCCTCCTAACCTGTACTGGTGCATTTTGTTGTTCCTTCCCAGATGCAGGACTCTTTTTTGCTCTTGTTGAACCTCATTAGATTCCTCTTTGCCCAGCTCTCCAGTCTATCCTAATTTTCCTGAATGGCCTCATAGCCTTCAGGTGAAACAGCTAAGCCTCCCAGCTTTGTGTTCTCAGCAAACTTGCTGAGAATACACTATGCTCCATTCTCAAGGTAATTGATGAAGGTGTTGAACAGGACTGGACCCCCCACTAATCCCTGCAGGACACCACTAGTTACAGGTCTCAAGTGGACTCTGCACCACTGATCTCCACTCTTTGGGCTCTGTTGTGTAGCCAGTTCTTAACCCATCTCACTATCCATTCCACTATCCCACATTTCCTGTGCTTGCTCACAAGGAATATTTCTCTCTACCCAATTCTCCAACCTGTCCAGGTCATGGTGGATGGCAACGCAGCCTTCTGACTGATAGACAGTCCTATTAGTTTTCTATCATCAGCAGACCTGCAGAGGATACTTTCTGTCCCCCCATCCAGGATGTGGAATTGGAAATTGGACTTGTATTAAGACATTGTTTGAACATTAAGGAAGAGGCTTCAGGGAGAAGGACAGTACACAAGGAATCCATTCTATGGAGGTTCACTGAGCAACAAGGCCTAGAGATACAGTAACTACACAGAGGATGAAGCAGAGTGAAGACACCAGAGTCAGGTTCTGGTGGGACGTTACTGCAAGAGACAAGAACATGATGTTACCTCAGATCAGTTTGGAGGTGATAAGCTGCATAACCCTGAGACAACAGTTTGTCACCCTTTGACAAAACGCTGTTCTTCATATGAACTTTGTTCATTACAATGTCATTAAAATAGCAAAAGACATCTCCATCACAAAATTAACCTGCCTGTAAAATACTACTCAGCCTTTGAGTTTGCACTCTGAAGTTTTTATGACTTGTAATTTTAAAAGTGAAGTGAGAGAATTTTACACCAATCATAGAATCATTAGGGATTGGAAGGGACCTTGAAAGATCATCTAGTCCAGTCTCCCTGCCACAGCAGGATCACCTAGACCAAGTTGCACGGGAACATATGCAGGCTGGTCTTGAATGCCTCCAGAGAAGGAGACTCCACAACCCCCTGCACAGCCTGTTCCAATGTTCTATTACCTTCACTGTGAATAAGTTCCTACTGATATTTCTGTGGAAGCTCCTCTGGCTTACACCCATTGCCCCTTGTCCTATCACCAGACAACCTTGAGAAGAGCCTGGCTCCATCCTTCTGACACCCACCCCTCACATATTGATAGACATTAATGACCCCTCAGCCTCCTCTTCTCCAAGCTACAGAGATCCAGCTCCTGCAGTGTTTCCTCATAAGGGAGGTGTTCTACTTCCTTCATCATCTTTGTTCCTCTGCACTGGACATGCTCCAGCAGCTCTGTGTCCTTCTTGAATTGAGGGACCCAGAACTGGACACAATACCCAGTGACACAATACCTCACTGGTGCAGTGTAGAGGGGGAGAAGGACCTCTCTCAATCTGCTAACCACCTCCTGTCTGATCCACCCTGGAATGCTGTTGGCCCTGTCTGCCACAAAAGCACATTCTGACTCATAGTCATCCTGCTGACCACTAGAACCCCCAGGGCACTTTCTCCTACACTGCTCTCCAACAAGTCAGTCCCCAACCTATACTGGTCCCTGGGGTTGTTCTTGCCCAGATGCAAGACTCTACACTTACACTTGTTGTACCTCATTAAGTTTCTTTCTGCCCAGCTCTCTAGCCTGTACAGGTCTCACTGAATGGCAGCACAGTCTGCAAACTTGCTGACAGTGCACGCTAATCGCTCATCCAAGTCATTAATGAATACATTGAAGAGGACTGGTCCCAGCACTGATCCTTGGAGGACCCCACTAGATACAGGTCTCCAACTAGTCTCTGCCCCACTGACCACTACTCTCTGGCTTCTATCCTGCAGCCAGTTCACAATCCACCTCACTACCCAATCATCCAGTTCATACTGCCTTAGTTTGGCTGTAAGGATGCTGTGTGAGACTGTGTCAAATGAAATCAAGATAGACCACTTCCAGTGCTCTGCCATCATCTATCCACCCGGTTATGCCCTCAGAAAAGGCTGTCAGGTTGGTCAAGCAAGACTTCCCCTTGGTGAAGCCATGCTGACTCTCCCCAATGGCCCTCTTGTCCCTGATGTGCCTAGAGACAGCACTGAGGACAAATTGTTCCATCACCTTTCCTGGGATGGAGGTGAGGCTGAATCGTCTCTACTTACCTGGGTCCTCCTTCTTACCCTTCTTGAAAACTGGAGTGATATTTGCTAACCTCCAGTCTCTAGTCACCTCTCCTGGTCCCCATGACTGCCATCTCCCTCAGCACGAGTGGGTGCATCCCATCAGGTTCCATGGATTTATGCACATCCAGTTTGCTCACCTTATCCCTAACCCAGTCCTCATAAACCAAGACAGACTACTCTTTTGCCTCTACTTCCTCTGGAGCCTCAGCAGTCTGCGATTTGATATCAATACAGCTTCCAGAAGTATAGACATAGGCAAAGAACATCATAATAAAAGTATGTATGAGTCACTCAAGCTCCACCTGAAAGGTAAAAATAATGCAAATATATCTGAACAAAGGGGAAGGTAGGGAGGTTACCATTAGGAAGATAACAGATAACTTTGCACACAAATCAGTGAGGATGCCATTGGGAACATACCATCTCTGACTCTGGGTTCCAGTCTAAAAGCTGAGCCTCTCTTCTGTCACTGCACCCCACCACTTTAGGAATACCTTTGGGTAAGATCACAGAATCATAGAATCATAGAACCATTATGGCTAGAAAGGCCCTACAGGATCATCAGATCCAACCTTCATCCCAACATCTCCCTAATCACTAGACCATGGCCTCAAGGGCTCTATCTAATCTTTAATCTAATTTTTAAGCATCTCTATGAATGGTAATTACACCAGTTCCCCCAATATCCCATTTCAGTGCCTAACAATACTCTCAGTAAAGAATTTCCTCCTAATGCCCAATCTAAACCTACCCTGGTGCAACTTCAGGCCATTTCACCTCATCATATCTGTACTTTGGGAGAAGGGACCAGCACCAGCCTTGGTACAACCACCTTTTAGGTAGTTGTAGAGAGCAATAAGGTTTCAGTCCTCTCTTCTCTAGACTAAACAACCCCAGTTCCCTTAGCCACTCTTCATAGAACCCGTTTTCCCAACCTCTCACCAGCCTCGCTGCCTTTCTCTGGACCCACATCAGCACCTCAATATCCTTCTTATACTGTGGTACCCAAAACTGTACACAGTATTCAGGGTACAGTCTCACAAGTGCAGAGTACAGGGGTATAATCTAAACTTTACTAGGTTTCCTCAAGGAAACTTAGAAATCTGTAGAGAATTTAGTTCCATGTATTTATAACCAGGCAGTACTATTTGTAAGATAGAGGTATACTCTTGCTTATTCTTTTGCAGACAGTGTATTATATCTGGCAGTCTAATCAAACTTGTATTACTTGTATTTTTGCTTTAATAAACTGCACTATTCATTAAGCTAGCTGTAAAAAAATTCCCATTGGGCACTGTCAAATTCTTTAGGATCTGGCCATGTAAGTCTGTGCAGCGCAATTAGACTGAAAGTGCAGCAACCAATTTGTGCCTCCATAATTGCAGTAGTTCTAGATATTTAATGTGACCAGCCTTACAGAACGGAATAGGGCATCACTCAGAATTTAAACGTAGCTGTCCCCAGCCCCTCTGACATCTGAATATAAGCTGCAATGCAACTGGCTTATTTTCTGCTAAATTATTTTACTACATTCACATGACAGTTCATTGCTGGATATATTGAATAGGTCTGGGTGCAGTACCAACCACTGCAGGACATCACTAGCCACAGGCCTCCAACCAGACTCTGCTCCAGTGACCTCAACTCCCTGACCAATTTCCTTCACCAAGTTCTCAGTCCACCTCAGCACCCCACTCATGCAGCCCTCACTTCTTAGGTTTGGTAGTGAGGATGCCACTTGAGACAGTGTCAAAAGCTTGGCTGAAGTCAAGGTAGACCACATCCACTGTCCTCCCCTAATCTATGCATTCAGTAAGGCCATCATAAAAGGCTAACACATTAATCAAGTGTGACTTCCTCTTGATGAATCCATGTCAGCAACTCCTGGTAACCTTCTCTTCCTTGACACGCACCAAGAGCAAACTGTTTCATCATCTTTCCAGGGAGGGAGGGAAGGCAAACAAATGTTCATTACCTGGGTCCTCCTTCTCGCCCTTTTTGAAGACTGGAGTGGCATTAGCTTTTCTGCAGCCCCACAGCACCTCTCCTGTTCTCCAGGGGTTTTCAAAGACATGGAGAATGGTCTAGCAATGACTTCTCTCAGCTGCCTCAGCACTCATGGATTTTGTGGACAGAAGCACAGTGCACTCTATCCAAATCCTCTTAAACCAAGGCAAAGATCTTCCTTTCTCCTGACTTGCTCTGTAGCATTCAATAACAACAGAATTATTGAGGATGGATAAGACCTCTAATATTATGAAGTCCAGCCTATGATCCAACATCACCACACCCTAGACCATGGCACTATGTGCCACGTCCAGTCTTTTCTTAAGTATCTCTAGAGATGGGGACTCTATCACCTCCCTGTGCAGTCTATTCCAGTGTTTATTCACCCTGTCAGTGAGGAAGTGCTTCTTAAAATCTCAGCCTTCTCTGTATCCTTCATCATCAGGGAAGAATATCCCATTCAATCAGTAGCATGTTTACATTTCATCTAGTCTTTCTTTTCCTCCAGTGTGCTTGAAGACATTTCTCGTTCTCCTTAGACCTCCCTTGCCAGGTTTAATTTAAAGAGACTTTTGCTTTCCTTGTTGCATCCCTACAGCCTTTGATAATGTTCTTGTATTCTTCCCTAGTAGTTAGTCCCTTCTTCCATGTTCCAAAACTTCTCTTTTCCACCTTTCTATCTAGCCATGTGGGTATCCTGGCTCTCTTGCCTAATTTTGCACTCTTTGGGATGCTGTGATCTTGGGATTGGAGGAACAGGTGTCTGAATATTAATCAGCTTTCTTGGGCTCCCCTACTACTCCCTGTGTCCTGTCCCATGGATTTCTCCAAGTAGTTCACTGAAGGCAAAAGTTAGCCCTTCTGAAGTTCAGGATTATGACCTTGCTTTTTGCTCTGTTCCTACTGCACAGGGTCCTGAACTCCACCATTTTGTGCTCATTGCAGCCAAAGCTACCCTATTTCTTCATGTCCTCAACCTCTACAGTTTTGTTCCTGTGTGCTTAAAAGAAAACAAGTCAACATGCCAGAGAATAACTTGCACTGCCGTCCTTAGTCCTGTGTGAGTGATTTAAAACATCCCCACCCTGGACTTGCCCTGTTCATTTGCCTTTATCCTTTATGCTTCCTAGCTTAGAGAAAACAAGCGTCACATGAAGATGCACAGCAAGAAGAAGCAGAGGTTTCAGGAGATTAGTCCATCCCAGTGGTTTTGTCATGACACAGTTGTTTTGCAGTAACATTTCTATGAGAAGGGATAAAACCTCATAAAACAACAAAAATGAAAGAACATGACCTTGTTCTAACTAATATTCCACTTGTTTTATATTGCAGAACCAAGTGTGCTAACACTAAACACCACCTTATCCATGCAGACGTATGAGGTAGAACAGCTGTAGCCACAGCCTGTGCCCTTGAACATGCTGAATTTTTTCCAGTGTATCACAATTACAGAAACACCTGTGCCAAACAGCTTTTTTTCCGATCCTCTATAAAAGTTCACAAAGCCTCAAACTTTCTCATTTCATACAGGTCTGTGCTGTCTTGTAGCCAGCCCCATACGTCTCAATAAGGCATGTTGCAGAATTGTTCCTTTTCATGCCTCAAAACATAAAATAAAAGGGTATGTGCAGGTGCAGTAGTCGACATGTGATTCTGTTACTTAACAATAAAGCACAAGACACAACACAACAATATTCACTTTCCTGATAAATTTTTTTACACACAAAATTGCTCTTTTAAAAAAAAAAAACAAAAAACACAAATATCGTGACACCAAATGTTATCTCTGTTATACTACTTGGGAAACTGTATGTAGACTTCTGCAGATAGAATTACTCCACAAGTACATGTTAGCTATGTTTTCCACCTTCCAGAGCCAGAGGGAGGTTGTTAAATTCTCTCTGTGTGTCATGGTAAAAGTCTTAGCACTGAATGCACGTGGCTTGGTTATTATTTCACAAAAAAACGCTATGGTTGCATTAGTCTTAGGAGCTGCTTAGCTAGAGTCTTTTAGATTATTTACCTTTAAAACTACACGAAGTGTCTATCTAAAAATGTTCAGGAAAAAGCCACCATTAGTAGTGACCACAGAAAATGTGTCTGACTACACTGCAGGCAGAGCACCAGAAAAGGGAAGAGGCACAAGTTGATTACTAAGCCTAAGTGTTTGGCTCACACAGAACTGCAGCCTTTAGATAAGCTTGTATTATGACATATGAGTATGTAGCAATTACACAACCTCCCATGTCTTAGCTCTCTACAGCCATTCCTAGTTATTGAATACTTCTCCATGTCCAAAAAATTTCAGCAAAGTCACTTTTAGTAATATCATCAAAAAACACAATTTTGTTTCTGTGTTACAGGGTTAAAGCTTCCACCAGCCTCATTTACACATTGTGGAAAATTTTGTAGTTTGTTTTTTTGGCAGAGCATGAACAGATAATAAATAATACTGCTACAATAATTCAGGAAACGATGTACAATGGTAAGCATAATTTGAACCACTATTGCATTGCTTATACACTCATGAAAAACAGCTAGATGTCATTGTATATGGCTCAGGGGAAACATCTGTTTCAACTGCCTTCGTCATAAAGTAATGAGGAATTATAGTGAAAATATCTGAATTCTGTTATGCAAATCAATGGTATATCCTCATATTGAATATCATGTTCTGGTTACTACCTGAGCAAAGATTTCACAGAAATAGAAAATTACTGGAGACAGCTGATAAGCATGTTACTGCCATGAGAAGGATTCCATAATCTTAAAATGTGAGGACTATTCAGTCTGGAAATAAATAAAAATAGCAGCCACAGTGCAAGAGTACACCATAAAATAAAATACTATGTAAAATAAATACTATTTTGTTTGCATTTTCTGCCACTTTTCTTATCCTTCATCTGTCTGGTCTATTTAGATGTTGAGTTACAAGATTTAGAAACTGACTATTACTCTAAATTTGAACCATGGCTACCACAATGAGGCCCACAGATGGTCACTAGGCAATCTCATAACAAACAAAAGTAATCTTATTTACCCTTTGTCCTCATAAAACAAGAAGACATTTTAATATAGATGTCAATCAATTTTAAATATTAAAAAGAAAACACTTCTACTACATAGACCCTAGTGTGGTATTTCGGTGGCTCTTTCACCCCTGGGAATCACTCTCTGCTCACCCAGGATCAAGCTGCCCTCCCACAGGTGTGTCACCCAATCCCACTGCAGCCCAACCTCCTGACTCTGTCAGATAACAGTGTGACACAAAAAACAGGCTAGCAAAGAGGACAGCATGATGGTCTTTGGAAAGAACTGTTATTACTTGTGACTGAAGTACTTAGGACACTGCAAGAGACAGCTGGAGCCGAAGGTTGGGCTGAAGTTCCCCCACTCCTTCCCTCCAGCACTGTCACACTCCATTGGCACACAGCCACCCTGTGCTGCTCACAATAGAAAGAAGTAGCACTGGAGTTGTGGGGGTCCAAATGTTCCCAACTAATACTCTGTAAATTTTGTGCCATACATCATATCTTTCTCCACACTCCTTTCTGAAGAATTCCATGCTGGAAATGATCAGACATAGGAATCTAAATATCTATGTGCTAAGGAAGATGGCAGAAGTCATTGCTAGGTCGCTCGCCATCATCTTTGGCAGCTTGTGGGGATCAGGAAAGGTGCCTTGGGAATGGAGGATAGCAAATGTCATTCTAATCTTCAAAAAGGGCAAGAAAGAGGACACAGATAACTAGGGACTGACCAGCCTCACATCCATACCCAGAAAGTTCAGGCAAACTGAAGAGGTGTAGTCTGGATGATCAGGTAGTGAGATGAACTGTGAACTGGCTACAGAGAGTAGTAATCAGTGGGCAGAGTCTAGTTGGAGGCCTGTACCTAGTAGCATTCCCCAAGGGTCTGTACTGGGACCAGTAATATACAATAGATTCATTAATGACCTGAATGAGGGATTAGGGTGCACTGTCAGCATGTTTGCTGATGACACAAAGCTGGGAGGAGTGGTCAACATACCAGAGGGCTGTACTGCCATTCAGCAGGACTAGACAGGCTGGAGAGCTGGGCAGGGAGAAATTTAATGAAATATAACAAGGACAGTGTAGAGTCTTGCACCTCGGCAAGAACAACCCCAGATACCGGTATAGGTTGGGGACTGACCTGTTGGAGAGCAGCATAAGAGAAAAGGACCTGTGGATTCTGGCTGACAGCAGGGCGACCGTGAGCCAGCAATGTGACCTGGACATGTTCCTGTGCAACTTGTTTTAGGTGATCCTGCTCTGGCAGGAGGATTGGACTAGATGATCTTTCAAGGACTCTTCCAATCCCTAATATTCTGTGATTCTAATTCATATTTCCATCAAAATAACAGTTACTTTTAGGAGTGAGGAAACAATATGATTATTTAAGTGTTAAAGCCAATTGCAACAAGATTAAAACCCAGGCAATGAAGCAAAGGAGTGTTTGAAAGATCTGGGTTCTGTAACAGGTCAAAATCACCACAGTTACATACAGCAGACAGGCTCGGCTTCCATCTTAGTTAGACAGGTCAATACATGTTTCAGACACAGAGCTGGCCACTAGCTGACTACCATAATGAATAGTCTTCCCAGTGGTCACATTATTTCATATCGGCTCTGAGGATTTGAAGTTCTTTGCCAGGAACTTCGGACAAAGATGATCTCTGTCAGAGACAGTCTACTGTGCTCAGGCACCACCCTAATCAGCATTGTCATTGCTTTATCCTATATAAAGAACCAGAAATTCTTCCCTCTTTTTACCCTCCAACTTTGTGTATGTGAAAGTCAGAGAGAGGCATAAGAAAAATTCATCATCTTTCATGTTTTTACATATTAGATAGACAACAATCAAAACATCTGAGATGGGAATCTGAAATGGCGGCAAAGATTAAAAGTCATCTTCCAAGTTTAGAATTCATGGTTACAATGTTAGTAGGTAGGAAAATCATTCCAGCATCATAGGATTACTTTCTTTTGTTTGTTTGCAAGCACTGGCACATACTTCTAGTGTGGATAGTGTGGATACAGTCTCTGAGTACATGTTGGCACACGCTTCCCTGCAGCCACGGAAACAACTGCCTCAAAGTTAATTCATAATCTGCACCTATGATCATGGGCCTCCTTCAAGTTTATTGAAAAAGATCTAGACAAACCATTTCGGAAAGATTCTGTTCTTTCTCTTCAGTTTCTACAAGACATGTTTGGCATTAACAAGCCACATTTTTATGTTCAAGTTTATAGATTGTTAATAATATATAAAGATATGTGATATGTAAGATTATGGGTCAAATATTTCTCATTCTACTCATGTGAGTAGTCCCACAGACTATTTATACGGCCAGTCTGAGGAAGAGAGTCATGCTTTACCTTCTCTGTAAAATTATTCTGTTGCATTATGAGGCAGTTCTCACCATTATTTACAATATTCTCTCTAAATCTGAAGCAAAATGTATGTCCCACTCTTGAGCTTTTCAAACTACATTCTCTAAAAGGAGAGAGAGTTATCCACATATAAAAAGAATGCAAGAAGATGCCCTGGTTCTTCTCACATGTGATTCAATCTAGCAAAATATCACACCCCCTTCATGATTTCTGGATTTAATGTAGTCTGTCATTCTACCTTGAAAGGATTATGAAAATCCATTAAACCAGTATTTCCTTGACAATGTTTTTCTTTTGTTTATAAATGACTATGAGGAACAGGTCTGCAAATGAGTCATTGCTTTTTTACTCTAGTGTATTCAGCTGGCATACTGTATCTTGGCCCAGTACTAGATCTAGGTGGTTTGTTTTTGTATAATTATCATGTAAGTAATCAGGAAGTGGAATCTCCTAGGACGTTTAAAAGTATTGCATAGAGTAATTATTAAAAGTACCAGGAACAATCATGTAGATGATACATCACACAGTCTGGAAAGGACGGAGGAGAAGTTCAGGTTGTAGTAGTTTTTCTCAACTAATTTGCATAGAAATAGAAGCTTTTTGTAAACTACAGAGCAACATGAGTTATTCATTCCAATTCAAATTTGTGTCCAAGCTGGAAGCACCTTGGGTTTAGCATTTAGCACTAAGCCCATTTTAAGATAGCACACACATAAGAAAGCATCTACAGCATTTGCAGTTTTATTGGAAAGCAGCAGATGGTGCTTCCAAAAGGCCTTTACAAGTTACATGCTTAATTAAATATATGGGTGTCTAGATCATGCTGAAACATTAATTTTAACTGTTGTGTTTGGATGTGTATTGCATCTGCAGAGTTTCTTCAGTCACTAAGTTTCTTCAGTCTTTTTGATTTGCTGACTTACCTGTAAAATAGGTGATTTTTGTTAAAAACATCACTGCTACATCTCTACACATGACAGCATATGTAGTCTGTCATTCTACATCCCCTAAACAATAAGAACAAATTGCATAGACACTTTGCAAGGTTTTCTTGAAATCTAGAACCACAGACTTAAGTTAGGCTGAGAGGTAAAGCTCTCCATATCCCTGGAATGAATATTCCACCTGAAGAGGAAAAATTGCTGAGGGCATCATATGCTTAACACAGATAGCAACAGGTGCTAGCACTGATCTGTTCAGGAGGAGTGAATGTATCAATAGTAGAGGTGCAGATGCTTGTGCAGCCACAGTCTCTCTTGATTTCAAGACTAGCAAAGGCAAGTTACTCCATGCTACTACTCACTTGTTCTGCACCTTACCTAAATAGATACCCATCCTTTGATTCTTTCCTTCTGCCACATAGCTGTCAAGTAGCAGAAGAAAACAGTAATTTATGCCCTCTTTAGTACATGCCACCAGAAGTGCTTGGACTTGATAGCAGAGATGGTATGCTGTCAAGGTGCAGCATGTTCTCCTCTTCCTAGTCACCTAGTCCCTTTCTGTCTCCAGAGCAAGACATTTGTGAGTCCTTCTGCATGTGGTTTATCATATAAACAATCCCAGCAATGGTGATTGCACTTTCCCTGCATCTACCTGCTGAACATCTTGTATTTGACAGCAGATCAAAATACGCAAGGACCAAATATTTCTTTCATAATTGCACTCAGATTACAATATGCAGGTATATTACAATTATTGTAAATTTGCAGTGACCTTGGAAAAAAACATAAGAAACAAGAAATGACAGAATGACACATGAAAGACCAGTAGGAATTTCCCAACTGCTTTGTTCCTTTTTAACCCCAAATACATCTTTCTCCTTTCCAGATTATCTTATGTGTACGTCAGTCCATTTATATATAACACTTTATTGCTTTGCAGTGTATTCCTGCCATTATTCTTGCAAAATTCTTAACTGTCTAAGGTCTGGGAGAAATAAAATCTGTTCCTTTTGTTCCGAACTATTTCTAATGTGATGGACAATCCCTTGAAATGTGACAGCAACCAATTCACCCAGTCAGTTCCTCAGAGCAACTGATGTGTTCACAGCAATTTCTGGCTTTCCTTAGAGCAGATATCTGGGGAGATGAATCCACTTCAGGAACAAAGTAAATGTCACCGTAGTGTGAGAAGGTCATCTGATGAAATCTGTAAAGAAGGGAGTCAAAACAAATAGCTAATGACAACGTGCATTTAAAAGGAACCAGTTTCAGAATCCTGAAGAATTCCCTCCACCCATGTTCCTGAAAAAAGCCACCTTGAATTTCCATTTTTCTTTCATATTGGTATCTCTGCAGCAATTTTATTTGTTTATTACAAGGAATTCAGAGCAACAAAAGTTTGGGTTTTGACATCTGAAAGGGCATCATAACTCAGAAACATCAGAGATAGTGTTCCATAGATTTGGTGGGAATGCTCCTCAAGAAACACAGCAGGAATGTCCACCCTGGACAGCTGCAGGGTAACTTTCTGCATGAGCCTTCAGGATTTTAGTCTTCTAGGGTGCAATTATAGTGGTTTCTGGGGGAGCATCCTTTGCGACATAAGGCACATGGTTTGAAAACCATTGCAGACACTTCCCACATACACTGAAATCCCATCATGTTCCACTAGAGGGTTATGCCTAAAGGACAAGCCTAAGCAACAGCAGTGACAGACAGCACAGTGTGGTCTGCATCAGTGTAATTTTCATTGTTCAAACACAGGGGTATAGTGTATACTTCCCCCCAGTAGTTCCTCTTGCAGGAGTGATTTATGGAGCCTAAAGCCCCTAAATGTTGTCGTTTTCCCCAATTGTGTCTGTGATCATTCAAAATTCCTTTTAGAAATCTTCCTCACTGTAAGTTTGTTTCCTATGGAACAAGAAAGCCTCTCTAATTTTATTTAAGAAATTAAGACAAAAGTAAACATGAAATTATGCTTCAACATACAAAATAACTTCTTCAGAGATAAAGCATTTTACCAGCATAGAAAAGAATTATTATAAAGGAGTTTGGCTGCAGTAAAAGGAAATGTATCATACCCATGTAATTGAAAAAGCCGTATGTCCAGGTCTAATAACTTAGATCCTATCTTGCCTGAACAGGAATGCTCAAAAAAGAGAGGTCAGATTTGAAGATAATATTAATTCTTCATTTAAAGGAATATTGTTGTAATTGAATCACAAATATTCTATCACTTTAAGTAAATATTAAAATATGAACTAAAACAATACTGCAAATAACCTCCTACTACACTCAGTTGTACTTTTATCTGTAACTGTTTGTCTTTGTGACAAGTTGTTATTTTTTCTAACTTGGGGTGAGAAACTGTACAGGATTTAACCTCCCTTTGCAGTGAAAAGAATATAGTTTTATTTCTGAGAAGCTCCAAGTATATTTTGACTTTTTATTTTACATTACATTAATCCCATCAAAACGTTCATACTTCACTCTTTTTAGAATATAATAGAAAAACACAAAACTTACCTGCAACTGTCCTATTGCCGGACAAAAAATATCTGCATTTTTGGTGAGACTTTAAAGACATCTTTAAAATTATGTATGTCTTTTAACAAGTCCAAGTAAAAATAGTACTTCAATTTCATTCATAAATAGTCCTAGATATTGCAAGTTACTCTTATTGGTATGATGTCCTCAAAAGAGTGAGACAACTTCACATGCAAGTATATAATTTTGGGATATTGTGTTTTGTGACAAACAGCACAAAGAATCTGATGCTTAAATGACTCTTTTACTGCACAGACTTGTTATGCCTTTATCTTTAAGGTACTTCAGACTGAATTCCTTTAAGGACTTTTGTTTTACTAGTAGCAGGTTACTCAACTGAGTTTCAAAATGCTGTGGATAAAGCACTCACTTGGCTGTT
Organism: Upupa epops; assembly: GCA_013397515.1. Classification (NCBI taxonomy): domain Eukaryota; kingdom Metazoa; phylum Chordata; class Aves; order Bucerotiformes; family Upupidae; genus Upupa; species Upupa epops. The sequence continues at coordinate 101,640 of VZRI01010241.1, read as the reverse complement.
GATGTACTTCCTTTCCACCTAACAGATATGAAATTAGTTTAGACTCAGGTCTTCTCAAGTAAGCTTTTATTTCTTCTGCTTTCCTTTGTCTTACCAACAGGTAAGCAAGTTACACACACACCAAAGACATCTACAAACAATGGAACTAAGGGAATTCATCCTTAGTCCTCAAGAGGTCTCTCTTATTTTATGAATTCTGTCTACAAGTAAGTCAGTCTGGAGTAGTGAACATTGTCCATGCATTGTTAATGCATTTCCAGATTTTCAAGTTGTGCTCAAAAACCTCTTTACTGTTTGCTTACTGCTAGGATCCCTTTTAAATTCTTTTTTCTTTGCCAAAATACCACTTGTGAAATGTTATTGCTCTGTGGAAAGACCTGAAAACCTGATTGCCATCTCACAAACCAAAAAGTAGGAAAGATGTCAATTATTTAAGCTGATGTGTTTGAGTTAAACTTCATGATGAACCTACTCATTCATGTCACTTGACCTTGGCAACTCTGCAGCTCGCTGGGCAAGTGATGGTTTAACAACATAAACCAAGACCTTCTGGTGAGGAGTATGAGACCTAAGTTACCTTCTAACTGCCGTTGTTACAGAAAAGCAGGGGCCTGTCAAGAACAGGATGGGTTTGCTCCTACATTGTGGATGGCATGATTACAGCATTTAGGTTTGAAGGTGTTTGAATGCTCTAACACATCAGGTTTGGACTGTACTGGGACTTTTCCCATTTGCAGAATGGTCTCTTTTATACACAAAGCTGGAAAGAGGCTACATCACTTTCTCACCATCAGAACCACAGAATTTCACCTTCCTTTTGAATGCTATGATGGATCACCGAGCTCAGGAAGATAGTAGTCAATGAGTGTGATGAGGGACTAGAAACAGACTCGGTTTAGACTTGGAAAAAGGGACTTTCAAATTTGTGCAATTAAGACAAACTATGAGGCTACAAATAAGTAATATGTGAAATGTGGCACAAACTTCAGGAGCAAGCCTCAGATAATGCTTGTATCTTCAAAGAAAGTAAGTAAATAGCAAATGTAATAGATGTAGATAAAAGCGATCGAATAAAGACCAAATCTTGAATTTTATTTTATGATGCATTCATTACACAAATTTTCTTTTAATAATCAATGTCTCTTTATCATTTCACATTTTAAAGCATGGGGATAAGCCATGGATATCTTGCACATACGAATGAGGTGAAGTAGCACACCAGCAAGAAAGGATGGTGTTACAGTTTTACATGTAAAACCATAACACATGGACAGAGAGAGACTGATGTATTTGAGATTTGTGTGGTTTTCCCTGCTGTCTATGATTCTGTGATTCCACAGGCTACCCTGGCTATCTGCCTTTGGCCACATAATTTTGTGCTTAATTCAGTTGATTATGCAAGGAAATTTAATGTAATTTGGAAAGACTAAGTCTACCTGTGTCATTCATACAAGGCTGGCAGATGTGATGCCACACACTTTTGGAGCAGCAGCTAGAGTGACATAAGATAGACACATGTGGAAAATAGCTAAAGCCCTTTCCTAGTCTGTATCTTTCTCATTCTCCCTCATCTGTTATGCAGGTGATTCCTATTCTTACTATTCCTGCTCTCACAGAATTCTTGTACAATCAAATTGTTAGTATCAGCAAGTCCTCAGAGTTGGAGATCCCACTGGTATCAAACCAACTCTTACTAGAGGAAAACAACGGCTTTACCATTGAAAGAGGTAAGAAAGCAGTAATTTGAACCCATGCATTCTGGAATGTCTTGCAAACCCATGACTGAACTTGCTAACCTGTGCACAGACAATATGCCTCTTTTTCCAGATACCCAGAGAGAGATGGAACTTATAGTACCCTAAGGACTAGCAGCATGCATATCAATTCAGAACTTTAGTTTCCTCTTGATCAAGTGTAGTAGAAAGTGTATGTGAATCATGTAGGTGTACAGAACAGAAGCCACAGGGGTCCTAAATCCACTTCTTTGGGAAGCATTAGGAGGACATAAGCAAGTTTTTTTACCTCTGGAGTGAAACAATTCTCACCATACCTACTGTGGAGCCACCAAATTGTGAGCAGTTCATGCAGGGCCTCCATTCCAAAAAGCATTCTTTCCAGAAGAAATTCACCTCAGCTCTTCTTTCTTGCCATGCTGTTAATTAATACTTGAAGTCATAAGTATTCCATAAAAGCCTGATTTCAAATAAGACTTTAGAAGGTCTACAGAGACCGCAATTTTGCACTAATCTAAAGATTTACTTGCAGTGCTATTTACTGAATATAGAATAATACTTTCAATTAATACTAAAAAATTAATTTTGGAAACATGCTGTTTATGTGATAGCAGAAACTGGACTTTCAGTTTAGTTTAGTGGACTGAAAATTTTCATAAAGAGTTGTCATACATGTGAAAACATACATACTGAAATAAAATCGTTTATATACTAAGTTCACTACCAAAAAAAATAAAAATTAAAAAAAAGGAAATCATTTGGATAAATATGAGCCACTCCTTTTCAGTTTTTCAATTCATGAGGACAAAGCAGCTCATCACAATTGAGTAAAAAGCTTTTACCTGCTTCCACCATAGGAATGACCTTATCTTCCCTAAAATTCTTTGCCGTAGATAATCTCATTTAGATTATTATTTTTGTTGAGTGATATGTCTAGTTAATTTCTTCCCTCACATGTGATATATTCACCAACATGCAACACAGTAGTAGACTGTGACATTTGGAGTTTCATATAGTACAATTTTGATAATGTCCCAATAAGTTGCTGCTGACTAAACAGCAGTCTAAAATCCATTTGGTTCCATTATTCTCTGAAAGTAAACCATTAAAACTGATCCTCTTTCTTGATGGGCAATAAAGTAAATACAAACCTCACAGTAAGAAGTTAATGATCTGTCTCTAACAAGGCTGTAACTTTGATGTACTCACAGTCTAGAAACAAGATCCAGTATGTCACCAGATACATGCATTGAGTTGGAAATTGTCCATTTGTCACCCTTTTTGCCATGCTGTATTCAGCTTGTCACAGTTGCTGTGGTTATCACTCTCAAAGAGTGATTTTTATTCCATTTCAGGTCCAAGTCAGGTTGAACAGAAAAACAAACCCTTTTTTGGATTAGAAAATTATGTGACTGCACATATTTAATGAATCAGATATGTCTCCTACATTAACTTTAATAGAATCAAACTAACAAGATGAAAAATAAAGTAATACCAAAAATTAATTGAATTTTCACAGTACTTATTTACAAACTATATCTATCCTCCCTTTAATCTTGGGTTTAGTCTCCAATCCTGTTCCAACTGCAACTGATAGCCAACTGACATGTCTTTTGAAGTCTGCTACACAAAATGTTCCAGACCTTAAAAGTACAATAACCACACATAACCCCTCCATTCCTAAAGTGCCATGTTCCTCATCTATAATTTTAACTTAAAAATTTGAAGCTTTACTATTAAGTATGACATAACTTTACTTGGCAGAGTTGTGGAAGTTGAAAAGGCAATTTGCCAGTCAGAAAACTGGGCAAAAGACATTAGGCACTCAGCATGTGACTTAAGCTAGCCAAAGGTTGGCTTAATGCTGCTAAAGGTAAAATGGCCTTCCAGAGTCTGCTCTATCTGACAGGTTTGCTCTTACTATGCTCCCTCCCACTACATCACTTCTTAAGACTTCACATGCAAATGCATTGTCTAGGACAGTGCTGGCTTTCTGGTGTTTAGGCATTTTTTGAAAAACATTATTATCCTTAAAGGCTGATTAGAGCAATAAATCTGATTTCTTTTTCAAGTACTCAACATTTCATTTAAACTCCATGCCAGGATTCTTGCTGACTTTGGAGGAGTCTTGCAGTGCCAACATGGGGAGAGACTTTTACTGTCCTGGAAAATACATGGTCTGTGCACATTTCTAGCTGTTTCCTGGTCTCTGAAATGATACAGAAAATTATCTGATCAGATGAGTAAGCAATAAATCAGTACACTCCTTTAAAATTTTCATTTAAATTCCTCAGATAGTGAAAGATTTTATTTATAATATTTAAGATAATATTTATTACTTTTTCCACTCCTATTTTCTACTGAAATTTTGTACTTCTATCCAAGTTTTCAATAACATAGAAGGTTTTGTATCTTGTTTAGCAACTCATTTTAATTCTAGTCATGCATTAAACTGTGTCCTACCTTATCACATACTGTTTTCTGTGGCTACCAAATAATATTTGCTGCAATTCCCCAGTGCTGTTTTGTGATATACAAACACAAGAGCAAAAAATGTCTTTGGAATGTCTAAGACAGCTTGTCCTGTTCTGGCCCTCAGTAAGGAGAAATTATCCACCAAACTGTAGAGCAATATACAGTTGTGTTATTAATCCCTGAATCACCAATAGAAAGTAGGAAAGGGGTCAATTTAGCTCATACCACACATATGTCAATTTCATCTGACCTAAAATGTGAGTGCCACATGCTACATGCGCTATCTACATTATGAACAAAGCCACAAAGACATAGAGTTGCTAAACCATTATGGACTGTCAGAAACCTTCCATATTTAAGACAGGAGCACTGAGACTCACATCATCCTTCCTGTGAACCACAATGAACAAGGCTAAGCCTTCAGGGTGCTTTCCAGGTAGCATGAATATCCATCATAGGAGAGTTTATTAAAACTGTGCTTAACACTGCTTAGTTCCTTCTTTACACTGAACCATGTGGAGAAGCTTCAGACAGCTACCTGTTCCCAGCTTACTTGGTCAAAAAGAATGACAGCTTTTCAGATGTCATTTGCCAAACAGCTACTGATGGTCAAACTGATACTAGCTTTACTACTAGTATTTTGTAGGTAAGATCCCTACTGTCTCTGCATTCAACCCATTGCCCACTACCTAAAACTAGGCAAAAACTTTGAGGTCAACTTAAAAATAACCTTATTCATTTAATAATCACAACACTCATCAACAGTATACAAGTTTAACACTTAGGTGTAGGAATAATTTCAGTCCAAAAGCACACATATTCACTATCTAATATTAGAATTCAGTTAAAAATGAGCCCCAAAATACATTATCGAGAAGTAGCTTGCTTGTTTTTCATAGAAAACTCTTGGCTTGCTTGTTTTTCATAGAAAACTCTTGGCCAACTCACGAAATAAACCATTGGAATCCACATTTTCATGCTGCTTTATGCTGAAAAACAGTACATGACATTTCTACAAAAAAAGGTTGCTGATGGCTTTTATTATCCTATAGGTTAAAAAAAAAAAAAAAAAAAAAAAAAAAAGCTCTGGGGGGGAATTTTTAAATGCAGCGGTGCTCAAAAAAGGCCTTAAATCTCATCTGAAGTGCAGATATTTGTAAATTTATACCTTTTCAGATTGTTCAGACATTCTACTATAATATTATTATTCAGAATATTTCAGGTTCTTTTAATGATAATCCGGACAATCACATGAGAACAAAGGAGTATAACAATACTTCTCTCCTACTACAGAGGATGGTCTACTTTTATTTCAGTACTGGCTCTGTAGGAAAAGCCAGTTATGTGAGGAAAAACACATGGTATGGTGCATATACCTCCGGGACCATTGGGGACAGGGTGGGGGGTTTAATTCTTCTTCCTCTCCTTTGAATGTTTTGTTGGGAAACACCATATTAGGCCTTCCCATTTTCATTCACCCCTAATCTATATCACTTCCAAATGATCAGGTTTTGCTTGAAGTCCTATTCACGTCCTCAAGAAACTTCATATAGATATACTTCTTACTGAATTGTGTACTAAGGAGGTCCATTCTTGATACAAGCAACCATTTCTCTGTCTAGAAGCAGCATGTGGAGGGGAAAAAAGTCAATGGAGAGGAAAAGAATCAACGGCAATACACTAGAACAACAGATGTTGACTTATCACAAAATAAATATTCCCCATATGAATATGTGTGTGGTTGTATATATACATATGTATGTTAATAGCACATGTCACAGAAGGTTACACTTAAGGATTATTTTTCCTCCTACTCAGTATTTTTTGTGCTTTTCCTCAGACACCAGTCACTTAGTATTTTGGATTATAGAGTGCATCAGCTACATTGCAGATAGGACAAAGACAGATGTTTTGTGTAAATTGAAAGCTAAATACGAATCTTCTTAAGTATGAAGTTTTAGTATACACAGGATTTTTAAGAGATTTTATTAGTTCAAGATCAGGACCATCTGTAATGATTGAATCAACATCCACAAACATACATTTAAATGCATGCACTTTTAGGTAAAAAGAAGTTTCAAACCATGTCAGGCACAAAACTGGTTTTCTGTGTGCTGTAAGACATTTCAGTTACAGATCGACCCTACTGTTGTGGTAGCAATGTGATTGTTGGCAAAGCAGAAAGGGGTGGGGAAGTCCTACAGGGAGGCACAAAGTAAGAAAGCATTTCTAATTATACAATATATATACCTGACATGTTGTTACACACAAATCCAATATTTAGCATTTTAAGAGGGGAGGGAGGGCAGGGGGAGGGAAAGAAGGGGGAGAGAAAGCAAGAAAAACAATAAAAGAAACAGCAGCTGTTTCTGTGTAATGCCAGAGAACAGGTGTGATACAAATCTCCATACCAGCGCAATCATATTGATCTCCCGATGATGCACGCATGAAGCACATGTGCAAACGTTATCGACCCATCCGGCATCTCATTTCCAAGAATATGGCCTGAAAATACCTCTCTACAATTGAAAACAGTATCGGGATAAACACAGTATTGGCCAATTATTGAAAAACACACACGGACTTGAGTAATAAAAGGTGAAACGGGGACCCTCAGAGCGCCCATTGCCGCAGCTAGGAGCAGCTGCCTGCGCTCCCCGCACTGTCGCTGAGACACCCCCCCGAGACCAACCCCCAGGGTCACCCGGCCCTCTCTCAGGGCAGTGCGAGCTACTTTCCGGAACACTCAGCTCGCAGGACCAGCATCGGGGTGGGGCCGGGAAAGGGATACGGAGTTGGGGGGACAACCGGGCCCCAGCCCGACCCCGTTCCTTAGCAGTCTCCACGCCCGTTTCTACGCGCCCTGAGACGTGCCGGACCCATCCCACTGCCAGCGCACCCAGCGGGTCTGCCCCGCGAACCCGACTAAGCGACGGTCGGCTACTGGCCCCTGTAGGAGTGGAGGCAGCTTCAGAAAGCGACCCTTCATTCGTGGCACGGGGGTTACTGGACGTTCTTCAATTAATCGTTAACGCCGTCTACCGTTAGAGGGCGCCAGGCAACACTGCAT